>OW121743.1:76699258-77299258 GCA_933228675.1 Stomorhina lunata
TAAAACGCATAATAACAAAGTTACAGCCATTTAAAGTTTTTTTGTGAAAAGTTTCGATTTTCTATGAAAAAAATTCATTTTTTCTGAAAAATTTTAGTGATCCCAAAATTTCGTTAGATTTCCATTTAAACGTATAATAACAAAGTTACAGCCATTTAAAGTTTTTTTGTGAAAAATTTCGATTTTCTATGAAAAAAATTCATTTTTTCTGAAAAATTTTAGTGATCCCAAAATTTCGTTAGATTTCCATTTAAGCGCATAATAACAAAGTTACAGCCATTTAAAGTTTTTTTGTGAAAAATTTCGATTTTCTATGAAAAAAAAAAATATTTTTTATGAAAAATTTTAGTGATCCCAAAATTTCGTTAGATTTCCATTTAAGCGCATAATAACAAAGTTACAGCCATTTAAAGTTTTTTTGTGAAAAATTTCGATTTTCTATGAAAAAAAATTATTTTTTCTGAAAAATTTTAGTGATCCCAAAATTTCGTTAGATTTCCATTTAAGCGCATAATAACAAAGTTACAGCCATTTAAAGTTTTTTTGTGAAAAATTTCGATTTTCTATGAAAAAAATTCATTTTTTCTGAAAAATTTTAGTGATCCCAAAATTTCGTTAGATTTCCATTTAAGCGCATAATAACAAAGTTACAGCCATTTAAAGTTTTTTTGTGAAAAATTTCGATTTTCTATGAAAAAAAAAAATATTTTTTATGAAAAATTTTAGTGATCCCAAAATTTCGTTAGATTTCCATTTAAGCGCATAATAACAAAGTTACAGCCATTTAAAGTTTTTTTGTGAAAAATTTCGATTTTCTATGAAAAAAATTCATTTTTTCTGAAAAATTTTAGTGATCCCAAAATTTCGTTAGATTTCCATTTAAGCGCATAATAACAAAGTTACAGCCATTTAAAGTTTTTTTGTGAAAAATTTCGATTTTCTATGAAAAAAAAAAAATATTTTTTATGAAAAATTTTAGTGATCCCAAAATTTCGTTAGATTTCCATTTAAGCGCATAATAACAAAGTTACAGCCATTTAAAGTTTTTTTGTGAAAAATTTCGATTTTCTATGAAAAAAATTCATTTTTTCTGAAAAATTTTAGTGATCCCAAAATTTCGTTAGATTTCCATTTAAGCGCATAATAACAAAGTTACAGCCATTTAAAGTTTTTTTGTGAAAAATTTCGATTTTCTATGAAAAAAATTATTTTTTTCTGAAAAATTTTAGTGATCCCAAAATTTCGTTAGATTTCCATTTAAACGCATAATAACAAAGTTACAGCCATTTAAAGTTTTTTTGTAAAAAATTTCGATTTTCTATGAAAAAAATTAATTTTTTCTGAAAAATTTTAGTGATCCCAAAATTTCGTTAGATTTCCATTTAAACGCATAATAACAAAGTTACAGCCATTTAAAGTTTTTTTGTGAAAAATTTCAATTTTCTATGAAAAAAATTATTTTTTTCTGAAAAATTTTAGTGATCCCAAAATTTCGTTAGATTTCCATTTAAACGCATAATAACAAAGTTACAGCCATTTAAAGTTTTTTTGTGAAAAATTTATATTTTTTATTTGTATTTTAATTTTTTCTGAAAAATTTTAGTGATCCCAAAATTTCGTTAGATTTCCATTTAAACGCATAATAACAAAGTTACAGCCATTTAAAGTTTTTTTGTGAAAAATTTCGATTTTCTATGAAAAGAATTAATTTTTTCTGAAAAATTTTAGTGATCCCAAAATTTCGTTAGATTTCCATTTAAACGCATAATAACAAAGTTACAGCCATTTAAAGTTTGTTTGTAAAAAATTTCGATTTTCTAAGAAAAAAATTAATTTTTTCTGAAAAATTTTAGTGATCCCAAAAATTCGTTAGATTTCCATTTAAACGCATAATAACAAAGTTACAGCCATTTAAAGTTTTTTTTGTGAAAAATTTCGATTTTCTATGAAAAAAATTCATTTCTTCTGAAAAATTTTAGTGATGCCAAAATTTCGTTAGATTTCCATTTAAACGCATAATAACAAAGTTACAGCCATTTAAAGTTTTTTTGTGAAAAATTTCGATTTTCTATGAAAAAAATTATTTTTTTCTGAAAAATTTTAGTGATCCCAAAATTTCGTTAGATTTCCATTTAAACGCATAATAACAAAGTTACAGCCATTTAAAGTTTTTTTGTAAAAAATTTCGATTTTCTATGAAAAAAATTAATTTTTTCTGAAAAATTTTAGTGATCCCAAAATTTCGTTAGATTTCCATTTAAACGCATAATAACAAAGTTACAGCCATTTAAAGTTTTTTTGTGAAAAATTTCAATTTTCTATGAAAAAAATTATTTTTTTCTGAAAAATTTTAGTGATCCCAAAATTTCGTTAGATTTCCATTTAAACGCATAATAACAAAGTTACAGCCATTTAAAGTTTTTTTGTGAAAAATTTCGATTTTCTATGAAAAGAATTAATTTTTTCTGAAAAATTTTAGTGATCCCAAAATTTCGTTAGATTTCCATTTAAACGCATAATAACAAAGTTACAGCCATTTAAAGTTTTATTGTGAAAAATTTCGATTTTCTATGAAAAAAAATTATTTTTTCTGAAAAATTTTAGTGATCCCAAAATTTCGTTAGATTTCCATTTAAGCGCATAATAACAAAGTTACAGCCATTTAAAGTTTTATTGTGAAAAATTTCGATTTTCTATGATCCCAAAATTTCGTTAGATTTCCATTTAAACGCATTATAACAAAGTTACAGTAATATAAAGTTTTTTTGTGAAAAATTTCGATTTTCTATGAAAAAAATTAATTTTTTCTGAAAAATTTTAGTGATCCCAAAATTTTGTTAGATTTCCATTTAAACGCATAATAACAAAGTTACAGCCATTTAAAGTTTTTTTGTGAAAAATTTATATTTTTTATTTTTATTTTAATTTTTTCTGAAAAATTTTAGTGATCCCAAAATTTCGTTAGATTTCCATTTAAACGCATAATAACAAAGTTACAGCCATTTAAAGTTTTTTTGTGAAAAATTTATATTTTTTATTTTTATTTTAATTTTTTCTGAAAAATTTTAGTGATCCCAAAATTTCGTTAGATTTCCATTTAAACGCATAATAACAAAGTTACAGCCATTTAAAGTTTTTTTGTGAAAAATTTCGATTTTCTATGAAAAGAATTAATTTTTTCTGAAAAATTTTAGTGATCCCAAAATTTCGTTAGATTTCCATTTAAACGCATAATAACAAAGTTACAGCCATTTAAAGTTTTATTGTGAAAAATTTCGATTTTCTATGAAAAAAAATTATTTTTTCTGAAAAATTTTAGTGATCCCAAAATTTCGTTAGATTTCCATTTAAGCGCATAATAACAAAGTTACAGCCATTTAAAGTTTTATTGTGAAAAATTTCGATTTTCTATGATCCCAAAATTTCGTTAGATTTCCATTTAAACGCATTATAACAAAGTTACAGTAATATAAAGTTTTTTTGTGAAAAATTTCGATTTTCTATGAAAAAAATTAATTTTTTCTGAAAAATTTTAGTGATCCCAAAATTTTGTTAGATTTCCATTTAAACGCATAATAACAAAGTTACAGCCATTTAAAGTTTTTTTGTGAAAAATTTATATTTTTTATTTTTATTTTAATTTTTTCTGAAAAATTTTAGTGATCCCAAAATTTCGTTAGATTTCCATTTAAACGCATAATAACAAAGTTACAGCCATTTAAAGTTTTTTTGTGAAAAATTTATATTTTCTATGAAAAAAAAATTAATTTTTTCTGAAAAATTTTAGTGATCCCAAAATTTTGTTAGATTTCCATTTAAACGCATTATAACAAAGTTACAGCCATTTAAAGTTTTTTTATGAAAAATTTCGATTTTCTATGAAAAAAATTCATTTTTTCTGAAAAATTTTAGTGATCCCAAAATTTCGTTAGATTTCCATTTAAACGCATTATAACAAAGTTACAGTAATATAAAGTTTTTTTGTGAAAAATTTCGATTTTCTATGAAAAAAATTTATTTTTTCTGAAAAATTTTAGTGATCCCAAAATTTCGTTAGATTTCCATTTAAACGCATAATAACAAAGTTACAGCCATTTAAAGTTTTTTTGTGAAAAATTTCGATTTTGTATGAAAAAATTTAATTTAATATGAAAAATTTTAGTGATACCAAAATTTCGTTAGATTTCCTTTTAAACGCATAATAACAAAGTTACAGCCATTTAAAGTTTTTTTGTGAAAATTTTCAATTTTGTATGGAAAAATTTCATTTTATATGAAAGAATTTAATTTTATATGAAAAAATTTAATTTTATATGAAAAAATTTAATTTGATATGAAAAATTTTAATGTAAATAATAGTTTTTAAATAATATTAAATCTAAATAAAATGTCAAATATAAATTTATTTTTTTTTAGAGTATTTCAACTTTAGCGCATCTTCATCCTTATTTGAATTCCGTTTTCACTTTTCATTATCAATTCGGCCAGCGGTTTCGGTTTATAATCTTTAACGGGTAAAAATTCAAAATTACGCAAAAGATAGGCCAAAGAACATTTCAGCTCCAACATGGCGAATTTTTGACCAATACAATTGCGTGGACCGGCACTAAAAGCCACAAAACTAAAAGGATGTAAGTCACGTTCTTTAGATAAAAATCTAGAGGGATCAAATTTCTCTGGCTCAGGAAAATTCTGTTCGTCACGATGAACGGTATAACTTAAAACAGTGACAGTGGCCCCTTTGGGAACAATATGAGTTCCTATACTGAGATCTTCGTGAATACGTCGGGAATAGAAAGGAACTGAGGGATATAAACGTAAAGTTTCCTTAATAACAGCCTCCAAATAAGGCATGGCTTCTTTTTCTCTACCCTCGAGATTAAGAGCTTCCTCATAGGCCTGTTGCTGTTGTTCGGGATGTTGGGAGAGTAGATATATGGCGAAACCTATGGCAGAGCTGGTTGTATCATGACCCTCAAACATAAAAGTATCAACTTCTTCGCGGATTTCAGTATCACTCAAGGGTGTCCCTTCCATTTGGGAGATCAAGAGCATATCGAGAAAAGCAAAACGCTTTTTCTGGCCCTCAAAACTATCGGCTTTGGCGGCATCATCCATAGTGTGAATTTGAGAATCTTCCAAGAGTTTACGTCTCAATTTGATGACACGATTCGTTTCATCGTGCAAAATCTTGAGGGCAGCATCTCTTTCACGACCAGCCTGAGTGAATTGGTATATGAAATTTATGGAGAATAAACGTTGCCAGAAGGAAAAGGATTTCTTGTGAAGAATATGACAGATCCTGAAAAACAGTTAAAAATTAAAAAATATTCAAAAATTATCAACAAAAAAATGTATTTCTCTTACTTCTGTACCGCCTTCACATATTCCGATTCACTTTGCATCTGAGCATGTTTCTTGATACCCATAGCCGTCTCACATATGGCATCCAAGGCAAAGAGAGTGATATATGGATATATATCAAACTGCTCACCATTAGCTTTCTCACGCAATTTACTCACCAAGATCTTGCAGTTCTCTTCCATGGGCTCTTTGAACTCACTCAAAATGCGAAAGTGAAATGCCGGAGTTAGAAATTTTCTACGTACATGCCACGACTCGCCGCCATTTGTCAGCAGCCCCTTTCCGAGCCATGGTTCCATCATATTGTAATTATTCGATTTGTGCAGAAGCGTATTGTTGCCCAGCAACTGCTTGACATCTTCAGGATCCGAAAAGAAGACGATTAAATCTTTGCCAAACCAAATGCGAAAAACGGGTCCATATCTTTTGCGTAATTCTACGAACCAGGTGAGGACTTCTAAAAGTGAGAAGAGAAAGTGAAGGAGAAAAAATTCTTGATAAATACTCCTTAAAGCTTTACTAAGATCCCATTATCATAATTCCTATATACTTTTAAGCAGGGTATGACAACAAACAAAAGAAAGCATTTGAAGTTGTTTTAATTCTATATTTGCAGTGAGCAATATTTTTCAAAGTGATTTGTTTCTTATTTGTACTCGAACGAAACACGAATGTTATTTAATCTTACGCAGCTAGAAAGAAAACAAAGGTAATATAACCGAAAAACTCAGAACAAAAACTTTTCGCAAACGTTTGCTGAGTGATTTGATCTTATTTAATTTAACTGTACATTTTTATACCCTTCACCAATAGGTGAAAGGGTATTATAAGTTTGTGATTCCGTTTGTAATTTTTTTATTAGTGATCGTAGACCCCATAAAAATTATACCGATCGACTCAGAATCGGGAGGAGAATCGATTAAGCGATGTCCGTCTGTCTGTCTGTCTGTCTGTCTGTCCGTCCGTCTGTCTGTCTGTCTGTTGAAATCAAGTTTCTGAAGCCCCTGGAGGATGGACTTAAATAAATTATATATCAGATTTTAGGAAATTCTCCCGCAATGAACGCTATTAAATTTCATTAAAATCGATTTATAAACACCGAAAATATCGAAAAAATACTAAAAATTAGACGAAAATTTTAAAATTTTTGATTGAAACACACTTTTAAATAACAAGATAAAAATGATACTCCTAGTGTACATGTGATAATATGTTATATATCAGATTGTAGGAAATAGTTTCCCAAAGCACTCTGTAAAATTTTATCAAAATCGGTCCATAAACAACTGAGATATCGCCAAAACACTGAATTAAATGTATCGCAAATTGCCCAAAGTTCGCATTAGAGAATGTTTGTTGAAAAAATGAAATGTAGAAATAGGAAAAACCATCCTCCTTTAGCACGGACCTGCATAAATTTCATATCAGATTTTAGGAAATTCCCCCGCCAAGCACGTTATTAAATTTTATCAGAAGCGGTCCATAAACAATTGAGATATCGCCATAACACTACATTTGATGTACAGCAAATTGCCCAAAGTACGTGTCTAAGAAATTTTGTTTACATTTTGTAAGTATTGTTTCAGCGATATCTCAGGTGTTTATGGACCGATTGTGATGAAATTTGACATCGTTCTTTGTGTGAGGATTTTCTAAAATCTATACTCCACAAATCTGATTACCAATACCATTCAAATTGTACCGATCAACTCAGAATCGGCAGGAGAATCGATTTCGCGACCTCCGTCCGTCCGTCCGTCTGTTTGTCTGTCTGTCCGTCCGTCTGTTTGTTTGTCCGTCCGTCTGTTTTTTTGTCCGTCCGTCTACCTGTATGTAATTTTTTCAGTTGTAGTCAAGTTTTTGGAGCTCCTGATTTGTCGATATCTCAGGTGTTTATTTTGATGAAATTTAATAGCGTCCTTCGCAGGGGATTACCTAAATCCTGATGCATTCGGTAATTTGTGGTAGATATAATTTAGCGTTTAAGCGATGGTGTTTTAATCGACAATGATAAAATTCAGGGTGGGACAATATCCTAAAATTTTGTGTAAAATCCAGGAGCTCCACAAATCTGATTTTAGCAATAATCTTAATTTTGTGTCTGACTTTTGAACACTATGATAACATTTGAGAATGTATTATATATCAAATTATAGGTAATCTTCCTAGGAAGTACAAAAATGCAGCTAATTACATGATATCCGTTCAAAACCTACATATGTATGTAAGTATCTCACATATCAACAAAAATTTAAATTTTTTAATTGCAATTGGGAGAAATCCGTTCACGTTTGACAATTGATCCCTTATAACTTCGCCTAAGATACGATGATGACATTTAGTATTAAGACGTTGTACAATATTGATATTCAGGGCGATAGCGCCTAAAATAAACTTTCTAGAGGGACAACATTTGACAAAAGTATTTCTGATCTCTTGAAAAGTTCAATATTGAAAATGGGCGAGCTCTATTCACATTTAGTGAAATCTCCCATATAACCCCGACCGGGAATCGATTTAATGCTGATAAATTAAATCACATTAAAATTGCACAAGGAACTTGAGAAAAACTTTCCAAACATCCATCGGACAGATCGAAAGAACAATACATCCCAAATATTATTGATGAAGTGTTCATTTTAATTAATTAACTAACTTCAGATTAATAAGTAAATCTTTAATAACTTTTCCGACAAAGCTGTTATCCATCCATTCAAAAGCTATATATTTCACGTATGTATCTAAAACTAAGAGTGTATACCCTATAATTTTAAGGCTTATCATTGTTAAAGCCCAACCTGCCCAACCTAACTTTGGGTGCATAACTATTCTAGATGATGACGCCACCGAAAAGCTTTTCTTTTTCCGACTCTTAATTTTAAAGACTCTTTGCATATAATACTAGTATAACCAAATTTTGCTAGGAATTACATTAAGTACTTTTGCAACGCCATTGGTGAAGGGTATCCAAGATTCGGCAAAGCCGAATATACCACTCTTACTTGTTTATCAACAGCTTTTGCAAAAGCAATGTTGGCATCAACGCCCCCATTTGAAATTTAAACAAGTAAGAAAGTTCTATTGTCGGTCTAGCCCGGCCATACGATACCCTTCACCACTAAGGTCAAAGGTGTTTTTTTTCCTGTATAAAGACAAATATTTGCTAAATTTTGCTATCATACACACATTTTCTAAAAACTTATACATATATTTAAGCTTATTCCGTCATTTGGACTTATATGAGAGCTTGGGTCAAATGTGGACCGATTATCTTGAAATTTGGCGAATTGATTACAGTAACAAAAATTATGCATGCAAAAAACAAACTTAAAATTCCCATTTTCTTCAGATTTACGAACGTTTTAGTGATTTTTGTCTTATTTAGTGCATTTTGATAGAAGAGTTTGTATGGGAGCTATGGTCAAATGTGGACCGATTTCAATGAAATTTGGTACAGTGATTTTAGTTTACATAAGCAGTACTTAATTTAAAATATTGATATTTGTGGCCAATATAGCAGTTCCGGGAAATGGGACCTATGGGAGGTACCATAAATATTAAACCGATCTTGATCAATTTCAATAGCATTGGTCCCACTATCAAAAAAATTATCTGTGCTAAATTTCATCAAATTATCTTTAGAATTGCGACCTGTACTTTGATTACATGGTTTACATGGGGGTCCAGCCAGCCAGCCATCCAAACGGACGGACTGACATCACTCAATTGATTCAGAAAGTGATTCTTAGCCTATTGGAACGACGAAACACGAATGTTATTTAAACTTACTCTGCTATGAAGGAAAACAAAGGGAACAAAACCGAAAAACTCAGGACAAAAACGTTTCGCAAACGTTTGCAGAATGATTTGATCTTATTTAATTAAACTGTACTTTGTTAGCCAACAACTTTTGCAAAAGCAATGGCGCCACTTGAAATTTAAGAAACTAAAAATATCAACGCGCAGTGGCATGGTGGAAAAATAGAATGGAAATAAGTCCATAAGTTCTAAACCTTTAAGCGGATTTAAAACACATATTATATGGATATAGCAGAAGTGTTAGAGAGCATAAGTTTTGAACCTGGAAAGCCAAGATTTTACTGGGGCTGCACAATCGGACTCCAAAGTAGGGCACCTCAGACTAATAAATCGTCAAGACGATAAACGGCATTCTGTGATACTTAAGCCAAAACGAACTATTTGCAAACGTTTCTAAACCTGTACTGTACTTAAAGGTACTATTGGTGTGGTAAACTGAAGCAAAGAAGAAGAGCTCTTTGACTTTTCAAATTAATGTGTTTTGTTAAGTGCATGGAACAAAACGATTGAAGTAAAGCTGAATCTGACTTTACATTCTGCAAACGTTTGCGAAAGGTTTCGTTTCTTTTCATACTCTGCTTTTAAGTGAATTGATAAATGAAGCTTTTTATCTTTTGTTAGGTACACAATTCAACCTCTTTAGCATATCATTTGAAGATAACAGACTATAACAAATAATGTCTTTTGTCCTTTAAAGATAAGAATCTTATTAATACACAGTGGGACGAGATGAAAATAAAGTTAGAATAATACAATTTAATATTTTTCGATACAAATTTTTGTTTTAAGTTTCAAAAAAAAAAACGTTCAAGAAATAATTTTCACTATAGAAAAGTTTTTGATCAAGAAACTATTTTCTCTAAAAAAAATGTTCGTTCTATATTTTTATACCCACCATCAAAAAAATGGGGGTTATATTGAGAATGTCATTCTGTTTGTAATTTCCTTAATATTGGCTCAAAAACCAAATTCTTGATCCTTATGAAATTCTATGACGATTGAGCGATGTCCGTCTATCTGTCTGTGCCTACCTGTCCGTCCGTCTGTCTGTCTGTGTCTGTCTGTTGAAATCGCGATAACGGCTAAACGAAACTTGGCAAAGATATTTTTCACTTCTGGGAAAATTTTGGTATTGAAATTGGGCGAAATCGGTTTACATTTGACTATAGCTCCCGTATAACCTCGTCTAGGCCAATCGCTTATTTGCTAATAAATGGCAAATTATAACAGATATGATGATAGAATTTATCACAGAGAAGTTTCACGTGATCAATATGCAAAGTATAAAATTTCATCGCAATCGGTTCACATAAGATCATAGCTCCCATACAAAAAACTTACGGAAACAGCCTAAATTCCACCTAAAATACACTTAAATGTCAATAAATGATAAACTTTACTAGCAATGGCCACTAAATTTGGTACAAGGAAGACTTATGTCAATGCCAGCCAGTGTGCAATTTAGTCACAATCGGTCACCATTTGACCATAGCTCCTTATAAAAAACGGAAATACAAAAATACAAAAACAAAAGGGGGTTTATGTCCGTCTGTCCGTCAGCTAGAGGGACAACATTTTACAAAAGTATTTTCGATATCATGAAAAAGTTGTGTATTGAAAATGGGCAAAAACGCCCCGGGAGTCACATTAATGCTGTTAAATTGAGTAGAATTGTAATAGCTATGACTACTAAATTTAGAACAGAGAAGTTTTATGCAACTATTGGCCAGTGTATCAAATTTTATGGGAATCGGTCCATATTTCACCATAGCTTTCTTTCAAAAAAACTCTCCCGGAAACCCAAAATACCACAAACGCCAATTAAAAGCTATTAAATTATAAACTGTGACAGCTATGGCCACTAAATTTTGCATAAATAAGCTTTATATAAATACCAGCCAGGGTAGACAATTTTGAGACAATCGGCCAACATTTAACTATAGTTCTTATACATATAACATCCCCTTTTTATACCCTTCACCACCATAGGTGGAATGGGTATTATAATTTTGTGCAGATGTATTTATCGCATAGAAATATTTGTCTTAGACCTGCCTTTTAGTATACTTAGGCTTAGAATCACTTTCTGAGTCGATTAGGCGTTGTCAGTCCGTCCGTCCGTCTGGCTGGCTGGTTGGACCCCCATTAAAACCATGTAATCAAAGTACAGATGTTTTAATGAAATTTGGCACAGATCATTTTTTTGATAGTGGGACCATTGCTATTGAAATCCGTCAAAATCGGTCCATTATTTATGGTACCTCCCATAGGTCCCACTTCCCGGAATTAATATATTGGCCACAAATATCTATATTTTTTCATGAAATTTAAAACAAATAATGTTTATGTAAACTATTTCATTGGACCAAATTTCGTTGAAATCGGTCCACATTTGACCATAGCTCCCATACAAACTCTTCTGTTAAAACGCACTAAATGAGACTAAAATCACTAAAACGCTCGTAAATCTGAAGATAATGAGAATTTTTAGTTTATTTTTTGTATACATTTTTGCAATTGCAACAACTGCAATCCATTTGCCAAATTTCGAGATAATCGGTCCACATTTGACCCTAGCTCTCATATAAGTCCAAATAAGCTATTTAAATATTTAAGTTTTGAGAAAATGTTTGTATAATGGCAAAATTTAGCAAATATTTATCTTTATACAGGAAAAAGAACACCTTTGACCTTAGTGGTGAAGGGTATCGTATGGTCGGGCTTGACCGACTTTAGCACTTTCTGACTTGTTTTTGTTATCTTTCCATACTTATTGGTTTGTTCTCAAAATTGTTTTAAATTGTTTTTGTATAAAGAAAGTTTTTCCATCTTCCAACTGCAGAATTATTACCATTTTATCTTAATTTTACCCCACTGTGTTATGTTATCAATGCTAACATTTAGTCAAATCATGATTGTTGATTTGACAACAATCAGCCTACGGACTTAGTTTCCAAAGTCTATATAAAATATGCCCCTACTGAACTTAGATTGTTTATCTCTGATCTAAATCAGTTGATTTTATAAAATTTTTAATTTTTATTTACTTAAATTTACTATTTATTTATGTTTTTATTGCAATCCCTTCTGTTAAGTTTATTACATGTAAACAAAAATGTAAACAAAGAAAAAACTGTAAAATTTTTCTGTTATGTTAAAGTCTGTATTTTTCTCTTATATGATTCTGTTGGCATTAACCCCGTTTCTATTCATTCATTTATTATTCTGCGTGCGAAATTATACAATTCGGTGTCAAAGTCCACGTTTGTTTATTTGTTTTAACTAAACAATGATTTACAAAATTTTTGAAATTCTTTTAAGCTTAGCCAGCCTCTAACTTACCCCCTTTCTTGGCAGTTTCAATGAATTCACCAATTGTTGGTCCCGGCACATTTAGCGACCATTGACGGATTTTAATTAATTCAATTATTTTTGGTAAATAACGTATGAAAACGGCCCAAAAGGCAAAAGCGATTAGAGCCCATAAATTCATGATTAAGTAAAAATTAAAAAAAAAAAAATAAAATTTCACTTCATTAGTTTTAAAAATAAACCGGGAGTGCCTTTTTGACACTAACAGTTTGAAAATCTAAACGACACTAAAACGATCATTTAACTAAAAATTCTAAAACTGTTTTGAATTTTGTGAGGCATAATTTATGCCGCATAGGTACAAGTAAATAACTGGTTAATATGAGATAACAATTGTTTGAACAGGAAAAAAACAGAGAAACAGAAAAACTTGTAAAGATCTTAAAAGTTGATATTTTTAAGAGAGTCTTTCAGATAAATTTTTAAGAGAGTAGTGCAGATAAAATTTTTTAATAACGAAAAATTTTCTATAGAAAATTTTTTAATAAAGAAAAATTTTCTATAGAAAATTTTTTAATAAAGAAAAATTTTCTATAGAAAATTTTTTAATAAAGAAAAATTTTCTATAGAAAATTTTTTAATAAAGAAAAATTTTCTATAGAAAATTTTTTAATAAAAAATTTTCTATAGATAATGTTTCGTTATTAAAAAATTTTCTATAGAAAATTTTTCGTTATTAAAAAATTTTCTATAGAAAATTTTTCGTTATTAAAAAATTTTCTATAGAAAATTTTTCGTTATTAAAAAATTTTCTATAGAAAATTTTTCGTTATTAAAAAATTTTCTATAGAAAATTTTTCGTTATTAAAAAATTTTCTATAGAAAATTTTTCGTTATTAAAAAATTTTCTATAGAAAATTTTTCGTTATTAAAAAATTTTCTATAGAAAATTTTTCGTTATTAAAAAATTTTCTATAGAAAATTTTTCGTTATTAAAAAATTTTCTATAGAAAATTTTTCGTTATTAAAAAATTTTCTATAGAAAATTTTTCGTTATTAAAAAATTTTCTATAGAAAATTTTTCGTTATTAAAAAATTTTCTATAGAAAATTTTTCGTTATTAAAAAATTTTCTATAGAAAATTTTTCGTTATTAAAAATTTTCTATAGAAAATTTTTCGTTATTAAAAAATTTTCTATAGAAAATTTTTCGTTATTAGAAAATTAAAAATTTTCTATAGCAAATTTTTCGTTATTAGAAAATTTTCTATAGCAAATTTTTCGTTATTAGAAAATTTTCTATAGAAAATTTTTCGTTATTAGAAAATTTTCTATAGAAAATTTTTCGTTATTAGAAAATTTTCTATAGAAAATTTTTCGTTATTAGAAAATTTTCTATAGAAAATTTTTCGTTATTAGAAAATTTTCTATAGAAAATTTTTCGTTATTAGAAAATTTTCTATAGAAAATTTTTCGTTATTAGAAAATTTTCTATAGAAAATTTTTCGTTATTAGAAAATTTTCTATAGAAAATTTTTCGTTATTAGAAAATTTTCTATAGAAAATTTTTCGTTATTAGAAAATTTTCTATAGAAAATTTTTCGTTATTAGAAAATTTTCTATAGAAAATTTTTCGTTATTAGAAAATTTTCTATAGAAAATTTTTCGTTATTAGAAAATTTTCTATAGAAAATTTTTCGTTATTAGAAAATTTTCTATAGAAAATTTTTCGTTATTAAAAAATTTTCTATAGAAAATTTTTCGTTATTAAAAAATTTTCTATAGAAAATTTTTCGTTATTAAAAAATTTTCTATAGAAAATTTTTCGTTATTAAAAAATTTTCTATAGAAAATTTTTCGTTATTAAAAAATTTTCTATAGAAAATTTTTCGTTATTAGAAAATTTTCTATAGAAAATTTTTCGTTATTAAAAAATTTTCTATAGAAAATTTTTCGTTATTAGAAAATTTTCTACAGAAAATTTTTCGTTATTAGAAAATTTTCTATGGAAAATTTTTCGTTATTAGAAAATTTTCTATAGAAAATTTTTCGTTGTTAGAAAATTTTCTATAGAAAATCTTTCGTTATTAGAAAATTTTCTATAGAAAATCTTTCGTTATTAGAAAATTTTTCGTTATTAGAAAATTTTCTATAGAAAATAGCCAAAAATTTTTTATAAAAAATTTTATTAATAACGAAAAATTTTCTATAGAAAATTTTAACGAAAAAAATTTCCGTAGAAACTTTTTTTAAGTAACGAAAAATTTTTTATAGAAAATTTTTTAATAACGAAAAATTTTCTATAGAAAATTTTTTAATAACGAAAATTTTTTGATAACGAAAAATTTTCTATAGAAAATTTTTTTTAATAACGAAAAATTTTCTTCAGAAAATTTTTTTTATAACCGGAATTTTCCGTAGGAAACAATTTTATTCAAAAATAGGTATCTTTTTAATTTAAAATTGTTTTTTTTATATTGAAAAATGTTTTTAATCTACATTCTTTTGAATTCCTTGAATCGTTATAAATTGTATAGCTATTGTGAGTGATTTTTATTACAATTGTGAATGCAAAATAAAATTAAGTGAAAACTAACCATCTGGCAATACCAATGTGTAAACGTCAATGAGAGAGAGAGAAAATAATAGAAAAAGCAAATGAAGAAGTAAAAGAGAAAAGCAAATTAAGAGAAGAAGAGACGTCACTGCAGAAGCAATTGATTTTATTTTTAATGTAAAAGCAAAAATTAAGTGATATACAATTAACAAATAGTTGTGGAAAAATTCAATAACTTTAGACAAAAATCAAATATTTAACTAATAAATAATAAAAAGAAGTAGGAGAAGATGGCCGATAAACCACCAACCGCAATGCCACCAGCCAGTGAACCATTTCCAGGTAAGAAAATAGTATCTACTTTTTTTGCTGCTTCTGCTACACTTTTCAACACAACAACGAATCAGCGATAGGCCAGTGAATAGAGAAAGAATGTCAAGAGTGTAGCAGAAAAAAAGGAAATTTAAAGCGAAATACAAGAATTTTATTAAAAATAATTTATATTTCTGAAAGGTTCCCGCACACCAGGCTGGAATGATCCACCACCATTATCGTATAACCCGCTAGCGGCATCATCAGGCGGTGGCCCTGGACGGCCACGTATTAATCTCAATAAACGAGTAGCTTATCCGCTGCAAGGAACTGTAACGCCCACGTCAACAACAAAACCCACGGCTGTGGTCTTACCAAATCAGGCAAGTGCTGGCCTACCGCCGCCACCACCACCCACAACAGCCTCTATTATGCAACCGGTGGCCGTGGTTCATCCCATGTCCCACAATACTACAGAACAAGAAAATATCATAATACCCTCAGATGCTGCGACCACAAGTTTTCGTAGCCTAAGAGAACGAGTTCCTCTAGTTCAAGAATCGCTCAATGTCAGGCGAGAGGAGATCGAAAGACGTTTGTCGGTCATAGAGCAACTTTGGCTAACGGGAAATCTAAGTACGGCAGTACAACAGAAAATCTATCGTTTAAGTCAGGCGGTAGCACGCCGCTCCTACAATGAGGCCATGGAAATATATACAACGTTAGTGGCAAATCATGCCAATGAATGCACCTCCTGGGCTGTGACTTTAAGGCATATTGTATTGACAATACCCACAACAACAACAATAACAAATACGAATAGTGCATCGGGAAGTGGCAGTGAGTTAATGAGTAGCATTAATGCCAATCTGACCAGCATTGCAGGTTCTAACAATGCCATAGGAAGCTCAAATTTAGTTACTGCTGTACCCACCATGTCTGTTACCGCAATGCCACGTTCCGCAACGGAAGAAAATCCTTTAACAAACTCCTCCAGCTCTAATGTAGCTACGGCCGCTCCCAGAATTCAACACATATGATAAACAGTTTATTTTCAATAACAAACAGGTGGAAAAATCATTATTAACACAACAACAATATTAAACACATCCCAAACACTTTCTAATTCAATTTTAAACTTTTACATTTAAATACGCATTTAAAAAAAAAACAAAAACAAACTGAATGGTTTAAAGTTTTGAACTTTACTCCTTTTTGGTAACTATTGAAACCTATTCCCCCTCTCTCTCACAGCTTATCTGGATGAATTTCTTTCTATTGCCCGGAAGGAAAACTAAACTGAATTGTATTTAAACCCTTGCAAATTTTGAAAATTAATTAAACTCAATTGTTTAATTATTAGCTCTAATTCTGCTTATTTAAAGCTCCCTAGTTTTTCTTTATGTATCATAGTTTGTTAAGACCTTTTTTATTCGTTTTAAAATATTGTTTGCAATATATTTCTTTTGCTTTTAATTTAATTCTTTTCCACACTCGATCTTAGTTTTATTTATTGAATTTGTGTCTTTTTAAAATTTAAAAAAAAAAAGAAGTAACAAAAACATCTAAAACCCTAGTTAAGCTTGAATTCCAACAAAAGAAAAAATCTAACAAATAACGTAAGAATAATTTTTCATTTCAACTGAGAAATACTTTTTAATTGTCTAACAAGAAAAAAAGAAGCGTAAAAGTTTGAATGAAAATAAAAAAATTAATGAAAAATTGAAATCATGTTTTACTCTGTTCTTACTCGTGAATGCCGGGCATCTTTACATTCCAACAACGTGATCGTAAAAATTATAGCGGATAACCTTGTTCTTAGTCGATTTCAAAACAAACATGACCCACTCATGATAGTATGCGTTCTACAGTCTTGGTATCCCCCCGCGATATAATCTTTATAATCTTATTTCCACTCTTCCAGGGCATGATAGTAGGACATATCATATTGTCATATTGTTGATTAGGAATAGGTTATCTGCCCAGCCCTAGAAAATCTCTGGACTTATTATTTGAAGAACTCTTTTCTGTTCGATCTGTCTGAGCTGTCGAACATAAACTTCGTAAAAGACTTATTTATTGCAGCAATCGTTGTTAAACCGATGGTAGTCTAAAAATCTAACTGCTATATCCCTCGTAGGCACCACAAAGCTGTCATCTTTGGAACCCAAGTGACGCTGACTTCTGACGTCAACCATCTACTTAACCTCACCAGAAAATATTTAAATTAAAGCCTTTTTGCTAAATCAAAATAGTAATAACAAAACAATATAGCCCATCGTAACATTTGTTATACCTATTTGCAAATGCTACGATGCTAGACTATTAACAACGCAATGTGAACTGGACTCATAGTTTTATTTTATTATCACTTTATATAAATTCTAAAATATTACAACTTTTACAAAATATACAACAAATTTTATTCAACAAGTCAATTATCACTTTAAACATCTACCTCCCTCGCACTACCAGGGCAATTGTTCACCGTTGTATTGATAGAAACCTCCATTATGTTTAGCATTAAATTTCATTACAGTCTCCACAATTTCGGCTGTTGTTGGATCAACATCTAGCGGAGCTCTCGAACCACCCATATCGGTACGTACCCATCCCGGATGTAAAGCCACACACAAGATTTTATTGGCAAACAAATCAATGCTTAAAGATTTGGTGGCAGCATTCAGGGCCGCCTTCGAAGTGCGGTAAGCATAAAGGCCACCCTCTACATTGCCTTCAATAGAACCCAAAATTGAACTCATATTAATAATGGCAGCACGATTGACACCAAAGTCTAGATTTTCTTGAGCTTTTGAAGCCTTTTTTAACAAGGGCAAACAGGCTTTGGCCAACATTATGGGGACCACAGTATTTGTTTCGAAAGTTTGCATTAAATCGTCGACTTTAGTGATGTTAATGCGAGTGGATTTGGGTGAAACTCCAGCATTGTTGAAGAGAACATTGAGGCCTTTGTCTTGGGTAACCTCTTCGATTTGTTGTACCAGACAATCATAGGAATTGTAGTTACGAAGATCTATAAGAGACATTTATCTGATTTATTAAACATTTTAAAGTTTTCTAGACTATTCCATACCAATTTCTAAAATATGAATATTGGGATTTTGAGAAGCCAATTCTTGTAGTTCCTGAAATAAAAGAGAATGCTTAAGAAAAAATGTTCAAAACAATACCCATGCTGTTCTTTTATATCCAAACTTGGAAGTTGAGCTATAAAAAATATCGGAATATTAAAAAACCAAATACTAAAAGCTGTAGAAAAAAATGAGTTGTTCTTATTCAATCCTAGATTCAGTTCATTTCTAGTTCCGTTCCAGTTCAGTTCTAGTTCAGTTCTAGTTCAATTCTAGATCAGTTATAGTTCAGTTCTAGTTTAGTTCTAGTTCAGTTCTAGTTTAGTTCTAGTTCAGTTCTACTTCAGTTCAGTTCTATTTCAGTTCAGTTCTATTTTAGTTCTAGTTCAGTTTTAATTCTGTTTCTAGGTTCAGATTTTTCAATAAGATGATGAAATTATGTATGGAACTCGATTTCTTTCGCCTGGCCACCACGGGCACGATTTCAGAAATCTAGACGCTAAACCCAATTTTCGACGGTTTTCAAGCATAAATTGGTCGATACTGCTGCAATTTCAATATTCGTACGAAGTTCATCAATCGTCGCTGGCGTGTTGGCATAGACCAAAGACTTGACGTAACCCCACAGGAAATAGTCTAACGGCATTAAATTGCACGACCAAGGCGGCCAATCGATTGGGTCATTTCTTGAGATAGCACGTACTCCAAACTTGGTTTTCAATAAATTGTTTTTGTGTGGCTTGCGGCGCCGTCCTGTTGGAACCACATGTCGTCCATGTCCATATCATCCAATTGGGGCCAAAAATATTCGGTTATCATTGAACATTAGCGATTTCCATTCACATTAACGTGCCGTTCTTGATCATCACAGAAGAAGTACGGCCGCCGGCCCATAAACCGCACCAAACCGTATGTTTTTCGGGATGCAATAATGACGCTTTTAATGGTCATGCGGCTTCAGTTCTTGCATCAATTTGGACTTTCATCAACTGAAGCCTCATTGGCAGCAATATTTTGACACTACGATTCTCACTGGTACGGGAACATTTTGTACTTTGCCTGTGGTTTAACATTTTTCCACTAGACACTCAATTGTTAATCTGCTAGGACGATTATGACGACCATAAATTGTATGCAGCGCTATTAATGTTGAGGCCACTGACTCCGAATTTCGGTAGTAAATTTTAATAATTTTGACTTGTTGGGCTCGTATAATATGAAATGGCAAGGCTCACTGAAAATAAATGTCTAAAGAGCAGCAAGAAATATGGCGCCGTCTACTGTCCCAGTCGCTGTACTCTTGTAGCGCCCCAGTTGAAAAACCCGATATTTGTCCCCAAAACAAAAATCGCTAGTTTACCAACTAAAATACAACCCTACGAAAACTTTCCAATTGGAAGAAATGTCAATTTGCAAAGGAAAAAATTGAGAAACAAAAAGAGAGACTGGAAAATTGTTTTCATGGAGATAAAAGAGAATTTCAAAAGTTGAAAAAAGGTTAAAAGTAAATGCAAAAACTTGCGCCGCTTATTTCATTTCTAAGTTTTCTAGAGGAAGCATTAAAAAAAGTGAAGGAATTTAATTCGAAAATAAGTGAATTTAGAAAAATAAAATTGTGACTATTATTAAAAAGAAAAGAGTTTTGTGAAAATAATTGGAAGAAATTTAAGTGTTTTTATATTATTGATAAATTTTGTCAAAGTTTTGGATAATCAGCATTCAGAAAAATTACAAATAGAAGAACAACTAAAAATGGCACCCATAAGTAAGTACCAGACAAATTTTTCACAGAAAAATTAATAAAATTATAAATAAGAAACAAAACTCGTTACCTTGGCTTGATCCTTATTGCGACATGTGGCAAATAAATGTTGAGGCGGCTTGGGAAGTTTGACCAATGCTTTGACGAGACCCAAACCAAGGCCACGATTACAGCCAGTAATTAGTATAGAATTCATTATATCCGGGTTTAGTGTAAAGTTCAACAAAAGATCGTGCTTGAAGCTTTTACTATAGCAATTAGTGGAAAACTCGCCTGAAATAAGCAAAAATATGTAGAAATTGCTGGTAGGTTTTTTGGAGTGTTTCGCGGCCCGTGCGAAATTATTACGTACTATGTGCTGCTGCGTTTGATAAACTTATCTGGGAAGTATAAAAGAGAATAATAGAATGTCAGTAAAGATTAAAGTAAAAAAACTATACGTCATAAAGATAAGCTAAAGCAGAATTTTGTATAATTACAATTTAATTTGTAAATCTAACATAAAAAAGGTTTCATTAGTGACAAGAATAAAGTCAAAGCAAAAACAAAAATGTCGGCACTTTTTAGCAATTGTTGCTTTTTTCTGCATACAGGGCTGCCAGATACTTTTTGGTCACCATCCCCAAATTTTACAATTTTTAGCCCCGAAAATCTCCAATTTTTAATTTTTTATTCAACTAAATGAAGAGATCGATTTTATTAATATAAAAATAGTTTTGTATTTCGTAAACTTCATAATCATCAAATTCTTGAGAATTAGATGAGCAAAAGTTTGGCCCGTGAAGTCTTAAGTTTGTTTCAGAAAAAGTTTACGGAATTGAAATTGATAACAAGCTTACGAAAATTTCAAAAATTTGTATGAAATTTGAGGAAAATAAAATGGAAACTGATGAAGAAAATGTTCGTGTGTGAACGTGAATGCATATTCAAAAGATATGCGAAAAAAAAACCGATGAAGCGAATCTGATGTGTGTGAACAGCACTAACTTTTCTGAATTGAATTTGTTAACATTTATATTGTCGGCTGAAATTCTTGACAACAAATTTTGTTATTATTTTGTTTTGTTGTTTTTGTTAAACTTATAACTGAAAATACTCGCTCTATCATATTCAAAACTGCTTGACCAAGTTCTTTATAGTGATGTGTACAGGCAATATCTTGAAATTTATAAACTTTTGGCCAAAATTCAATTAAGATTGACGACATTTTTTTGAAAATTGTTTTTACCATAAAATGTTTATTTCATTGACTTTCGTAGACATCAATTAGGAATATTCTAGTTCACTGAATTTTGAGATATTGGGTTTTTACATTTTAGCATGTCAAAGTATTTGTTGCTTGAAAATATTTAAATTATCTGGTAAACGTAATGCCTTTTTATTTATTTTTTTTATAATTGAAACAATTAATTTTTAAATGTACCTTTCTTGACTTGACAGATTACAGTTTGGCAATTCTTTTTCGAATTCTGACCCATAATCGGATGCAATTTTTATATCAAGAAACCAATTATCCTTTATTACAAAATATTTTCCTTAATTAAGTTTAAAATTCACAAGCTAAAATTTCCCCAAAAATTTCCCAACGAATTTGAGTGAATCCCAAGCCCCAAACCTAATTTTTTCGCCCTTTTAAAGATTAAATATCCCCAACTTTGTTGCCAAAAACGCAAATCTGGCAGCCCTGCTTTTTTGCATATTTAATTTCTTGTTCATTCTCTTCGCTCTTTGTTTTCTCATTAACATTCCAATTAGAGTAGCCAGATCAGGTATTCTTTAGGAAAATAATATAAAGTGATATGGCAACACTACATAATTCCGTTTTTCTCTGCAAGTGTTCTCTCACTCTCTATTCTACTTTCATTTTTTTTTCTTCATTCCAAGCCGACTTCCATTGCAAATTATAAATGTCAAAACAACTTGTGTGAGTTTATAAAAACGGTAATTTTGCTAAAATTCGTGTTAGAAAAAGTGAAATATTTAATTTATTAGAAAGAAGTTAGTGTTTAAGTATGTTTACGATATGGAATTCACGAGTAGCTATAACTTTTATACGTTCCTCTAAGACTTCAATTGTGTCGACTGGTTCTTTTAAACGCAGCTCGCCCACAAATTTTGTGAACAAACGTTTCATGAGCTCCAGCCAAAAAGAGGCTCGCACACAAAACCGTAAGTTGTTCCAAATTTTTTGCAGTTTCACACAATTTTTTTGTTGTAAATAATTTTAAGTTATATAATTCAAAGAATTTCACAAAATTTGTTTACAATTTGCCTATAAAAATAATTTGTGATACTTTAATTTGTATTGTGGCGCAATGTGGATTTTTGTCAAGTCATTGTTACTTTACACTTTTACCTCAACACTTTTTGCTTATCTTTATTTCTTGTTAATCATATGAAATCTTTTCATTTTTTTTATTGTCTTTCTAACCTCACTACTAGCCAGCTATAGTGGTCTTGATATGAAAACTTGTTTCTAAAAAATATGTAGAATATTCGATTATTTTATGCAATTTTATTTGAGTAATTTTTTCAATTTCTTATCTTTGAGTTTTGCTTTTTGGCGAATTCTTATTGGAATAAATTTTTAATATTCCAGTAAAATAATATTCTCAGCTGTTTTTGTTGATAAAGTTTTTTATTATAAGAGTTGCCAGACAATCTGTTGATATTTTGTTTTGGTAAACGAAAATACCCAAAAATGTCCTCCTTTAGTTTTAGTTCAGTTCTAGTTCAGTTCTAGTTCAGTTCGCTTCGTTTTTGACTCTAGCTTCCATATCACCTCTGCTGCTAAAAATGACATAAATATTTTTTTTTAACCATAAAGAAATTGTTGCTTCGATATGCAAGTTATGTTGACAATTTATCCATATGTATTTTAATGTTAGAAGTAAAGGATATTGACCGACTATAGCAATTCTTACTTGTTTAATCTTTTAAAATTATAAGGAGAACTCGCTATTTGTTTAAACAAACCTTTAATTATCTTTTAAACTTCTTTATTATTTATGCATTAATATTATCATTTGAAATTTATTATACTAATAGATGTAGATCGTTGTTGTTATGACAATATGCAATGTCAAAACTTTCGAAACGACTACAATTTGCAAACATTATAATTTTGAAACATACCAAACTTAACGTCACTGCTAAATAGTGTAATCTTATAAATATTTGATTAAAAAAAAATAAACGTTATAGTAGAAGTTATTAAACAGTGGTTTAATAAATGTTAGTAATATTCGCCTAAACATAAATACTTCAAAAAATTATTTGTATTTTAATAAAACTACAAAGTTTTATTTATAAAATGTGCAATGCATAAAAGTTAGAGGCGTTAAGAGAACAACTTGAATCGATTTTTCTCCCCAACAAAAATTTTCTTAGAGGTATGTAGGTGTTTTTATAACACGAAGATTTATGTGCTTCTCTTTCTACAGTATATAATTTGCTATGAATATATTAAACATGATTTTATTTTATAATTTCATTACAAACTCATACAGGACTTTTGAAGGCTTCAGAAGTCATAAGCAAGGATATTTCGACTGTTTGGCTAAAATAGTTTTCTTCAAACTTTCTCACAAGTAAGAGTTGTGATTTTTAGTGCATTCAATTGCTCTTTTTCCTTTAAAGTTGTTTAAGAATAAAGTTCATATGAATTATTTTGTATTTTTACCTGCCTCTGAAGCTAAAAACGTCAAAGATAAACGTCGTTCAGTTTATAAATCTGATTATCTTGATATAAGATTAAAATATTACAATATGAGCGATGAAGAGTCAGATATTACAAATGAGGTTATTGACAATGGGGAACAGGAGAATGAGGACCAAGCAAATGATGACGGTATGTTGGTTTATGAAGGAACATATTTTATTTAAATTTTGTTTCTTATTTAAAATATTATTTATTGCATCATATGCACATTTGTTGGTAGTTCATTTTAACTTGTTTAGATGCTATTATAGCTTTTATTTTTATTAAGTGTTTCCTTTTAAATTAATTGCCTTTTGTCATGTGATATTTAAAATATGAATTCTTTTGAGTTCTTAGTTGTGTAATATTTGGTTTGTTAAGTTGTTCTAATAATGAGAATTAAAAAATTGTGTAAGTAAATATATTTAGGTTGGGGTGACCCAAGGCAAAAGAATTTCTTCATTAGTTTCTTTTTTAAGGAAAACATTTTCTTTAGTCTTATAACTTTCGATCTTACCCTTAGTTTTCATGAGTCAAATGTTAAATAGATTTTTGTTTCAAAACTCGAATGATTAATACTATAACTTTCGTATACTTTTAAACTGAGATTAATTTTAATACGTATTTACTCTATATCTATAAAAGATTAGTTATGTTACAAAAGATTAAGAAGATTTGATTAGATAACATGGAAGTTATGAAATTCAACAATATTTCAAAGAGTGAAAATCTTATTTCTTTGATCAACTTTTATTTTTGTTCAAAAGCGGTTTTCTATACCAAAACATTGTTTTGTTTTTGAATTATGTTGTAAAAAATCGGTATGAAAATAAAATAAATATATCGATAAAATCGATTTCAAATTTCGCTACAAAGTAACACTTCAATAAATTATAAAGATTATTTTGAGATTGTCATTCCTTTTGTAAATCTCAAAGTATTGACATAAAACCCCATAATACATACATATATATCCTGGATCTCTATGAAATTGAATGACCAATCTGACAATTGGAAACAGACCCTCGAACTAAAAGAGATAGGGCAACGAAACTTAGCAAATAATTCCTCATTTATTTTAAAAGTTTGGTATTGAAATACGCCAAAATCAGTTCTAATTTAACCATAGCTGTTGTATAAAACGAGTTTCTGTCAGTCAATTTAAAACACGAAATAAATACGACGAAAGCCATTTAAATGCTAATATACTATAAACTATATTCATCCCAGCTATTTAGTCTGGAATTCAGGGCGCAGTGGCCATTTAGAAAACCTATGCATTACCTAAGACTGGTTCTGCTAAGACCTAGCAAGCCAGTTCTTAGCTGTTTCCTCACCGATCCAAGACTTAATGCCCATAAAAAGGTGACATATAAGTGCAGCTATCTCTGTCACCGCGAGCATCAGTTCCTGACTCGAGCCAAGTCTTGCGATTTCGTCAGCAGTTTCATTGCCTTCGATGTTGCAATTACCAGGAACCCAGCAAAGTCTTACCCTATATGTATTTGACAAGCTGATGATAGCTAATCTACATGACTTGACTAGTTTTGATGTGATACTACATCCTTCCAGGGCTTTTAGAGCAGCCTGGCTGTCAACATAGATTGTCACCTCGCTGTCTACAGGAATGTTGTATGAAATAAGTTCAGTGGCTTTCAGAATGGCAAAGATTTCTGCCTGAAATACACTGCACTCATCTCTAAGTCTGTAGGATTTCCTAAACATTTGTATTTAACCTTTGATTATTATTTTTTTTTTTAATAAATTTAGTATTTGTCAAAAAATCTGGAATGTTAATATAAAATTTTAATTCAAAAAGTCTCTAGTTTATGAATTTATCCACATCTTAAATGAGGGGCTTGGAGCACAAGGGATCTAAGTGACCTTTTTCTAATAATGTGAAATGAAAGGTTAAAGTTAAATTGCAATAAAAAATGTTGGATGCTGTGTGGATTATTATTTTTTAATGAGTAGAGATCTTGAGATATATTTTTAACTGATTATTTAAAAAAATACCATATTCTGCATTTGTAATATCCAAAAATTACTCTTGAAGTAAGCACCTAGCACTTATTCCCCTTGTGCTCCAACTTTTTTTTTAATTTTTAAATAATTTTACTTGTACCCCAAAATAATGTTATATGTTATATGTAACGTCTTAAAAGAAAACAACAAGGATTTAATTTTTAAAACAATATTTTATTAAGAAACGTATTTAAGGTTGCTTTGTTAGATTTTTTAGTCATCATAGTCAGAAGTAAGCACCTAGCACTTATTCCCCTTGTGCTCCAACTTTTTTTTAATTTCTAAATAATCTTACTTGTACCACAAACGAATGTAATATCCTGTAAGTAACTTCTTTCATGAAAACAGGAAGGATAAAATTTTTAAAACAACATTTTATTAAGAAAAGCTTTAAGGCTGCTTTGTTAAATTTTTTAGTCGTTATAATCAGATTCCATTACATCATCGGGCTCAACTTCATCCTCACTTTGGAATAAAATGAATAAATTTTCAACATGTTTAAAATTTCCATGAATAGTTATGTCTACACTAAGAGCCACTTTTTGAGTTCGAGATCGGAGATTAAATTAATGTTAACCTCCAAATTTTGTTTTTGAGTGGTCGATTATCTTATTTTGTTCTCTAGTTTAAGCGGTCAATGTTGGTGGTTTAATCTTCAATGAGAACTCTCAAAACACACATGCATAATAAACAGCTGTTAAAAATACGTTAACAAACAGAAATTTATAGGTATTTTTTGGAAGTGCAGATGAAGATTTTATCGACTCCGAAATTTATGAAAATTTAAATAAAACAATTATAAGAAAGTTAAGAACTATTAGAACACGGCCAAATCATTTTTATTTGTATAATAACTATGAAATTTGCGCAATGTCTTCTTCTTCTACAAAAAAAAGTTGTCATTTTGATAACACATTTGACATTTGCAAAAAAAGTTTTCCATTTCTTGTTGATCGATATGGCAACACCATGAAGTTTAAACCACCACCCAAAAAAATCGAATGCAAATAATATGCACTTTTAGATTAGTTAATTAGAGAATAAATTTAATTTTGATCTCAAACTCAAAAAGTGGCCCTAAAGCTCACTGAAAGATCTATACCACGTTTAAATATTATGACGATCGGCTCAGCAGTTACCGCTCAATTGACCAATAAGTAGAACTTTGGCGCCATCTATCGAACGAAAATAGAACTCCACACAAACGCTGCTCACGTCATATATAATACACAGGTTAATTTTGGTCCAATTCGGTGCATTAGTTTTTGAGTTTACTTATTAGAAATAAACATGATTAATTTGTTAATGTAAGTAGATTTAATAATGAATTAATTTACAAATTATCTTATACAAAGTCCAGGTAAATTTTAGCTCAAAACTTTTCTTTGACCCAAGTACATAGTCCATGTGAAACATTAATTTTAAAATTTTGTTGGAGCACAAGGGGTTCAAGTGCACATATACCCCTTGTGCTCCAACCAAAACAGGTATTTTAGTTGGCAAGTTTAGATATGGTCGCCATATCTCACTATTGGATGGCAATCTCACTTCCACCTTTTATGCTCCAAATTTCCCTGTACTTCACGAACTAATTCCACATGCTAACTCAATTTTTTTAAAAAAGGCACTTAGACCCCTTGTGCTCCAAGCCCCTCAAATAAAAAGGCCTAAATTAAAGAGTTAAATCTATAGCTTTATCCCCGTAATACGTTTTAAAGTTATAACATGAAATTGCCAAAAGTTTACTATAATTTCTATTAGAACCCATTAAATCTGAAAAACTCATTTGAAAGTGTTCCTTCCGATTCTCTATTCAGGATTACAAAACGGTTTTCATATTATTAAATTTTCTTAGAAGCTATTAGTTTTCAAATTTATTAGTTTACAAAAATTATATCAGATTTTTTAGAAGTTATTAGGTTTTCCCTTTTATTATAATAGATACTGTTTACATATAAATGTCTAACTTATCAACAAATATTCAATTAATATCATTTTGTTTACTAGTTTCTTTTTAGAAATTTGCTAAAAAAAATGTCTATTATTTCTAAACTATGATTCACATTTTAATTAAACTGGTTTTTAGAATGATAATTTCAGAAAATACTTTTTTTTCTTCTTTCCAAGAGAACCTACATAAGATTTTTTAGAGCAAGATCCCTTTCAGGTGAATGTTCGTTCTATTGTTCTTCATCAAGCCAAACGTTCACGCTATCATTTAACGCATGTTTTTCTAAACATGCAAATTATTTATGGTTTTATTGTCAGTTTTCTTATCGCTCTAAGTTCTATTAAATACTACTGGAATATTGGCGTAATTGCCAATATGACACTTAAAGGTAAATTTGCTTGTCTCTCTCTCACAGAGACTCTCGCGGTTGAATTGCTGTTTTATATAAAAAGAGATATTTTTTTAAACAAAAATTTTAAATCTCTTCAAACTTTTTAATATTCATTACAAATCACATTAACTAATAGATCTCTTTCACTCTCGGCACAGTGGGGGAATAAAATAATAAGTCTATTTTTTAAATCGCTGATTCAATTCTAATAAAATTTCGCTCTTTGATATCAAAGTAGATGGAACCTAAAGGCGCAGTGGCCCTATTGGCCAACAAATTATTACCGCACAAATATTCTCAATGTTTATGAAATCAACTGATAAATATATATTAAACGCAATTGTTATTAAGATCTTATAGTTTAGAAGATATTGTACATTAAAATGTAATATTTCTATATATTGGAATGGTATTTTTCTTATAGAAAATTGAATTTTTTTATGGCCCTTTGCTATTTCTTGGGTATCTTTTTAATTCTCATTGTAGTACTTCTGTAGTTTATTAGCAAAATTCTAGGCTTAATAGTTTTCTAATGCGCTTTTTATAACCTTCACCACCATAGGTGGAAAGGGTATTATAAGTTTGTGCTCACATTTTATGTAAAGCATAGAAAATTTTTTCTTAGACCCACCTTTTAGTATACCAATAGACTTAGAATCGCTTTCTGAGTCTATTTAGCGATGTCAGTCCTTCCATCTGTCTGGCTGGACCACCATGTTAACCATGTAATCAAAGTACAGGTTGCAATTCTAAAGATAATTTGATGAAATTTGGCACAGATAATTTTTTTGATAGTGGGACCATGGCTTTTGAAATTCGTCAAAATCGTTCCATTATTTATGGTAACTCCCATAGGTCCCACTTTCCGGAATTGATATATTGGCCACAAATATCAATATTATTTCATGAAATTTGAACTAGATACTGCTTATATAAACCAAAATCACTGTACCAAATTTGAAATCGGTCCACATTTGACCATAGCTCCCATACAAACTCTTCTGTCAAAACGCACTAAATGAGACGAAAATCACTAAAACACTCATAAATCTGAAGATAATGAGAATTTTGAGTTTATTTTTTGTCAAAACTGTAATCAATTTGCGATATAATCGGTCCACATTTGACCCTAGCTCTCATATAAGTCTAAATGACGGAAACAGCTTAAATATATAAGTTTTGGGAAAATGTTTGTAAGATGGCAAAATTTAGCAAATATTTGTCTTTATACAGGAAAAAGAACACCCGACTATATCACTTTCTTACTTGTTTTTAAGGAAGTTTTGTAGATACCGAAAAAAAATAATAGTTAGGCGGTACAATGTCCGGGCTATTCTGTGGATGTATCAAAACTTCCCCCTCTTTAAGTTTTTGCCGGGTTGTCAAAATTGTATGTGGCTAAGCGTTTTTTTAAGAGAAGTAAGGATCATCAAATATCGTGTCAACCTTTTTAAAATGATATTTGGTTGATGAACAAAGTGTACGAAATGTCCTGGTATCTGCCAGTCAATCTGCATTAATTTTATACGCTTTTTGAGTAAAAGGTAGCGGCGAATCTTTCACATCAACATTTTTACCACGCAACCTAAAAATCATTCATTATATATAGGCTTTCTTTAGTTTAATAACGTAAACAAAATTAAGAAATGTTACATCACATGTCAGTATTTAAACGCACTTAACCCTCAGCGACTGACGTTTTATTGTCCGCACAATTCTAATGATGTGGTAGACCACTAGACAACATTTCCATGCCTTATATTTTCCAATATCCGTTTGGTAAACTATTTTGTTTATTGTTTATAAGTTTGGCTTTGTTAGTGGAATATACGTCAGTCGCTGAGGGTTAATATCGGTACTAACTGACAAGTGGATACCGATTTTGGGCCTCTAATATGCACCACATTGTGCTTAAAATTGGCAAATGCTTTAAGATTTTCCATAATTTAAATAAAACTTAAAATTCATTAAATGCATTACACAAAATCACAATATTTTTATTCCCCTTATTTGATTATTAACCCCACTGTGCATTATTTCCATATAGTAGAGTCGAAATTGTGTTCACACAAAATTAATGTGTTAGATGAAATCATCATTATGGTTATTTTTTTTTTGTTATTTATTTGTTAACAAATAAAAAAATTTATTTGTTGCTTAAAGTTTACAAGTGTCCGAGAAGAATAAATTAGTATTTTGTGGAAATTGAAACATTGCAGCCGTCTTTCTTTGAAAATATTATTGAAATTTTAAACAAACTTTTTAACGGAATTTAAGAAAAGAATATACAAATGGGAGCTGTAATATCACGTTTATATTGTCCACGTCCAAAAGGATTAGGTACTAATCTTTAAATTATGTTTAAATATTTTTGTTAAAATATATAAACCTGAAATTTTCCTCAAAACCGGCACAAATTTACATAGTATAACTTTTAATAAGATTCTGATTTAAATTTTAAAAAAGATTGATGACAAATCTTCTAAACAAAATAAATAACAGTGACTAAATTTTTTAAAGATATTATAAAATATTTGAAACAATATAAAATTTAAAATTCACAATTAATCGATTATCATTTCTATCTGCGACTTGATGTGAAGTGTTTTAATATAAAAAAATGTATGACGTTGCTATAAAGTAATTTATCTATTCAATGACAAAACAAATATAATAAATATAATTGATATTAAAAATTTAATAAACTAAATTAGACGCTAAATGGAATTGCAAAATATAATTGTTTGTGTTGAAATAGAATTTTAATGAAAGTTTGAATTACATAGTTCTAGAATCCATAGAAGAATCATTACAAATATTTAAAGATTACAAAGTTTTTCCTGGAGCAAACGAAAATTATAGATAAATTTATTTTTAACATCGATTTCTTTATATGTAGAATCCCAACATTTGGTTTTCTAACAAAAATTGCATTAATGCAAGCATGCAATGAAATCATTTGAAGTTTTTTTTTCTAATTATCCAACAAGTTTTATTAAAAATATCTAAACACGATATTTTAATTTACATTTTTTCAATAACTACGACTTATATTTTATAAAATATCTCGTCACCTAAAATTCGAAAGGGCGTATCTAACAAAAACTTAACTCGTATGAGGGAGAAAAGATGGACTATTTTTCAATCATAATTTAAAAACTAAAAGAAATTAAATTTCGATAATAAAAATCAGAAATATTCCGTTACAATCCTTGGGATTATTGAATAGAGAACAAGATTATATATTTAGGATTTCAAATCCTGGTGGAACATAGGGCCTCAAGTGTGGTTTCAGTAATCTTTTAATTTTCGAAGAGAATAGGTGATTGGTCTATTGCTCCTCTAGGCTGGTACTGGGGCTGGCTAGGTGAATAGTCAGTAGCAAACTTAGCGAGATCGCCTACTAGCGCGATCGCCTAGAGAACAAGATTAATAAGTATAATTTGAAAATTTTTAATTTTCTGTACTTAAAGGAGCTTGAAGAGTATAAAATCGTATAATAGAAGGATATCAAAAAATAACAAAATTGTGGGGATGTAAATATTATTCAAAAAGAAAGACTATTCGCGTTTGATCCCAAATCTGATACATTTATTTATTAATGTAACAGAAAAATTTAGTGATAAAAAGCCAAAAAATGGTTGAGGAGAAACCAAAATTCCTTGATGCGTTTCAATGGTTGGTTAGGCCATCTCTTCAGGAGTAGTATCCCCAATTTTAGGCAGATCGAAAACCTCGCCTTATTACTTATTTTACAAACAAAATCTTTACGAATTATGTTCATAAACCATAAGTAAAAGCTCAGATTATCGACTGAACAAAAAACAAACATTTTTCAGTTTTCATCTTCCTGTCAAACCAAATGTAAAGATATTGCACTTCATCGAATTTTTTTATATCAAAAGTGAAATTAAAATGGATAAAGAACATGAGCACGTGTGTGTGTCTTTGCTTTCTTTCATTGGGTAAGCTTCTCCATTAGTTGTTTCCAAACTAGAGTAAAATTGGTATACTCTCTTTTTTATGGGACTTATCGAAGGGACCATACGGCAAATTAATGTATATAAGTAGAGTTGGTCAAACTCTAGCTTAACTGAAGAAATAAATCAAATATCGAAATATCTTATCAAACGTTGATAAGTATGTATATAAGTATATGTGTACTTACTAGATACTAGCAAAACATGCTTAGCAGATATAGGAATAGACAAATCTGGAAGAAATTCTCTTATAGCTGCTTTTGGAAGGGAGTCAAGCGCTCATCATATGGCAATTATGTTCTTCGTACCAAAATATTATCTATGGAGTGTCTTGAATAGAGTCATAGCATTAGATCACCTTATAATAATCCTAATAACATTAAAAACAATTTTGCTCTAATCTCTTTAATAATAAAGAGTGGTACGAATCAAATAAGCATTTACTATTTTAGCCAAAACTTAACTATAGTGCAAAATTTTAGCGTTAGATGAGTTTTAAAATAATGAATATATTTTAAAACTTATTAATTTTCAATTATTATTACAACCAAATGCTATTAAACGGTGTAACCCTTTCAGACCGTGATGCATCGATTGTGCGGGTGTGTTTTGGTTTCAATTTTTATTAAAGAACACAGAAAAGGTGCCTCAGAACATATTCCATTTTAAGCGTAGGTAGACCACCTCCTCTAAAAGGTGACAGAAGCAACTCTAAAATCTTAAATGGAGGGACTTCCGAAAAGGGTCTTTTAATGATAAATGAATTTGTACAAAATGCCAATAAATTTGCGCATTTTGAATAGTTTATATATTGCTCGATTTCAGTTTTATTTAACTTAATGCAACTACAAATTTCATTTGGGACGCTCTTTATATAGTAAAAGTTAACAGAGTTGCTAAATTTACATTTCAGTTTGTAAATAATTATACCCTTCACCACCTCCATAGCACAGTGGGAAAATACGGCCAAAACTCAATAACTTGGTCATTTTTTAACTTTTTTTCTTGAAATTTTCTGTGCATGTAAATAATATACCTTTAGCTAAACTGAAATAGTTTTTTTAAGAAAATATAAAGGCTGTGGTCACTTAAAACTGGACTACTAAACATGCTGAAAAATCTTTGCTGGCGATTTTAAAAATTATTTACTTTAATGGGATAATTTATGAAAATAATACCTATCCTACGACATACGTCTTGTCAAAATCGGACATGTCCTTTTAAAGATATTGGCCTCATAATATGAGCTTATAACCAGATTTTGTATGCTTTTAATAAATCTACAGAAAAACTCCAAACATTTAACATTCTTATACAAATAATTACTAGTCCTTGAATAATATAAAATTTGTGGATTTAAAAATTTTTATTGCGTCCACAATTATGTGACCACTCAAAATTGAAAATTTTGTTGTTTTTTATGTTTATATATAAATTTTGCATTGAATTAGAAAGAAAGCTAAAGAAATGGCATAAAAATATTACATCATGCAAAAATTTCACTTCAAGTAGTGATTTTTTTCGCGATAAATTGCATAAAATTGCGAAAGAGGGGTGTCACTAAAAACGTTATAATTCTTAAAATGGGATGCAAATGGATACGAAATTCATAGAGCTTATTACTGATTCAATTCAGCTATTCGAAGCAGTTGTGCTCCAACCTCTAAAAATCTCTAAAAAAAATTGGCGGTCTGTTAAACTTTGTATTTAAAATTGTTGTTTTAACTGCCAGAATTCTACATAAAGCATAGGTCAAAAAATATCGAAACTGGCGCGGTTAATTAGCACAAGGTATCTACTTTTTAATCCAAAAAAAGAAAATAACTTAAAATTTTACACTTTTTCCAATATTATCCGAATTTTATTTATAGGTTCAAATATACAGTAAATTTTATTAAGAACATAAAAATAAATATTCAAACTTTGAAGAATTATTACAGTCTTAGTAGACAATGCAGAATGGTAAAAATTTCGGATTACATGTTTTGAAATGTCAGCTCTAATCTGACATCAAAATTTGTTAAAAAAAATTAAAAGCAACTTTGGGGGTTTTGGCCATAATTTCCTACTGTGCATAGGTGGAAAGGGTATTATAAGTTTGTGCTGATGTATTTAACGCATAGAAATATTTGTCTTAGACCCGCCTTTTAGTATACCAATGCGCTTAGAATCAATTCCTGAGTCGACTTAGCGATGTCAGTCCGTCCGTCCGTCTGTCCGTATGGCTGGACGGCTGGCTGGACTCCCATGTAAACAATGTAACCAAAGTACAGGTCGCAATTCTAAAGATAATTTGATGAAATTTGGTACAGAGCTTTTTTTTTTTTTTTCATAGTCGGACCATGGCTATTGAAATTCGTCAAAATCGATCCATTATTTATGGTACCTCCCATAGGTCCCACTTCCCGGAATTGATATATTGGCCACAAATATCAATATTTTCCCATTTAAAACAGATACTGCTTATATAAACCAAAATCATTGCACCAAATTTCGTTAAAATCGGTCCACATTTGACCATAGCTCCCATACAAATCTTCTGTCGCACTAAATTAGTCAAAAATCTCTAAAACGCTCATAAATCTTCAGACTTTGAGTTTATTTTTTGCACACATAATTTTTGTAAAAAGTGTAATCAATTTGCGAAATTTCGAGGTAATCGGTCCACATTTGACCTTAGCTTTCATATAAGTCCAAATGACGAAAACAGCTTAAATATATAAGTTTTGCGAAAATGTTTGTATGATGGCAAAATTTAGCAAATATTTGTCTTTATACAGGACAAAGAAAACCTTTGACCTTAGTGGTAAAGGGTATCGTATGGTCGGGCTTGACCGACTATAGCACTTTCTTACTTGTTTATATTAACTATTTTCCAGTTGTCAGTTAGATAAGACATGTATAATTGCCAGTTGATTTAAAGGCAATCAAAAAAAGTTTATTAATATCTGATTACATATTATATATGTATATACGATTATTTAACTTATTATATCAATATATGTATGTATGTTTATTGCTTATTAAGATTTCAAAAACTTTATTGATAAGGTTTTGCAAAAAAGTCTGATATTGTAATCGAATACTTTCAAAATAGAAAATCTGATGGCATAAAAGTCTGATAATGTAATTCGAAATAGAAAAGCTGATGATGCCTTAATATCTGTTTATTATAAGTGTTACATTGTAAAAATTAATTTAAGAAACAAAAATATAATCATGTAATTCTAATCAAAAACATCAATTACACTCGAAACACATTTCATTAATACAGAGGTAAGTTCGTTCACACAGAAGGCATTTCATCAAATAATTTGAACAAATAAGCGTTTCCTCTGCAGAATATTCTTGTTCGTTTAGGAAACGGAAACACTCGGAAAACCTTTTTTATATTACACAAAATATTGCAATAACAAAATTTCAATTAGAAATATTTGTGCAGTTTATAATGAATACGTTTATTTGCCCAAAATTAAGTTTAATATGAACTAGATCTAATTAGAGATGTACTAATTTTTTAAATAAATTTTTCAGATGAATACGATTACGATTTAGTTGTGATTGGCGGCGGATCTGGCGGTTTGGCTTGTGCCAAAGAAGCTGTAGCAAATGGAGCTAAAGTAGCTTGTTTAGATTATGTCACACCCACACCTATCGGTACCAAATGGGGTATTGGTGGTACTTGTGTTAATGTTGGCTGCATACCCAAAAAACTAATGCATCAAGCATCTTTATTGGGTGAAGCTGTACATGTAAGATTTTTTTAATTTAAAAATTGAAAGAAACAATTTATTGATTATTTTACTCTATTAACAGGAAGCCGCTGCTTATGGCTGGGAAATTCCAGAGAAAGAGAAAATTAAACCCGACTGGGGCAAATTGGTTCAGGCTGTACAAAATCATATTAAATCAGTAAATTGGGTGACTCGTGTCGATTTGCGTGACAAGTAAGTTTAAGGGTTTAAGGTCTCCTCTTTTTTATACCCTTCACCACCATAGGTGGAAAGGGTATTATAAGTTTGTGCTGATGTATGTAACGCATAGAAATATTTCTCGTAGACCCACCTTTTAGTACACCAGTAGGCTTAGAATCACTTTCTGATTCGATTTAGCGATATCAGTCCGTCCGTCTGGTTGGACGGCTGGCTGTAATCAAAGAACAGGTCGCAATTCTAAAGATAATTTGATAAAATTTGGCACAGATCATTTTTTTTTTTTTGATAGTGGGACCATGACTATTGAAATTCGTCAAAATTGGTCCATTATTTATGGTACCTTCCATAGGTCCCACTTACCGGAATTGATATATTGGCCACTAATATCAAAATGTTTCACTGTACCAAATTTCGTTGAAATCAGTCCACATTTGACCCTAGCTCCCATACAAACTCATCTATCAAAACTCACTAAATGGGACAAAAATCACTAAAACGCTCGTGAATCTGAAGATAATGAGAATTTTAAGATTATTTTTTGTATACATAATTTTTGTAACAACTGTAATCAATCTGAATTTCGAGATAATCGGTCCACATTTGACCCTAGCTCTCATATAAGTCCAAATGACGGAAACAGCTTAAATATATAAGTTTTAAGAAAATGTTTGTATGATGGAAAAATTTAGCAAATATTTTTCTTTATACAGGAAAAAGAAAACCTTTGAGCTTAATTGAGTGAAGGGTATCGTATGGTCGGGCTTAACCGACTATAGCACTTTCAAACTTGTTTTTATTGTGTTTTTTTTATTTTTTTTTTTTTAATAGAAAAGTTGAGTATGTTAATGGCTTGGGCTCCTTGAAGGATCCCTATACTGTAGTGGCTAAAATGAAGAACAACACCGAACGTACTTTAACCGCCAAACATATTGTCATAGCTGTAGGAGGCCGTCCTCGTTATCCCGATATTCCTGGTGCTGAAGAATATGGTATTACCAGTGATGATCTTTTCAGTTTGGACAAAGCTCCCGGCAAGACTTTGGTTGTAGGAGCTGGTTGTAAGTATTTTTTTGTAAATTGACCAAAGGTTCAACAGATTTTAATTTTTTTTTTATTGTTTTATACAGATATCGGTTTGGAATGCGCTGGTTTTCTTAAGGGTTTGGGCTATGACGCCACCGTTATGGTGCGCTCTATTATCTTGCGTGGTTTCGATCAACAAATGGCCAACATTGTTGCTGACTCCATGCTGGAACGTGGTATTCCCTTCTTGCACAAAACCATTCCCAAGTCCGTGGAAAAAACTTCAGATGGTCGTCTTTTAGTAAAATACATTAACACCGAGACCCAAGAGGAGGGCAGCGATGTCTTCGATACCGTCTTGTGGGCTATTGGTCGTAAGGGTTTGGTTAAAGATCTCAATTTGGAAGAAGTTGGTGTTAAGGTGAATAAAGATAAAATTGTGGTCAACGATGCTGAACAGACAAATATTCCCAACATTTATGCTATTGGTGATATTATTCATGGTCGTCCCGAATTGACGCCTGTAGCCATTCATGCTGGCCGTCTATTGGCTCGTCGTTTGTTTGGCAATTCCAAACAGATTATGGACTACTCCGATGTGGCTACCACAGTATTTTCTCCCCTTGAATATGCCTGCGTTGGTATGGCTGAAGAGGATGCCATCAAGAAATACGGCGAAGATAATATTGAAGTATTCCATGGTTTCTACAAGCCCACAGAGTTCTTTATTCCCCAAAAGAGTGTGCGCTATTGTTATGTTAAGGCTGTGGCAGAACGTAGTGGTGATCAGAAAGTATTGGGTCTTCATTATGTTGGTCCTGTTGCCGGTGAAGTTATTCAAGGTTTTGCCGCTGCTGTCAAGTAAGTCTTTTTTTTATATCTACTTTAAATTTAAACAAAGAATTTATAATAATCTTTATTTTCTACTAAAATTTCAGATCTGGCCTCACCATGAAAATCCTTTTGAACACTGTTGGTATTCATCCCACTACCGCTGAAGAATTTACTCGTCTAGCTATTACCAAACGTTCCGGTTTGGATCCCACTCCTGCTTCTTGCTGCAGTTAAACAGTTGTTAGATTTCTTTAACAACTACAAAATCATCATTAAACACGCTTTTCTTATAAAACACCAACTCTGTTCTCGGTCTTTTATATTAGTTTCACACCTATTCTCCCTACATCCTCTATAAACACCTGTATTGTCTCTTTATGTCAGTGGAACTGGCATCAGTGTCTGCTCGATTTATAGGTTTCTTTTCTTAATTTATTTTCTACTTTTCTTTTGTAATAAATTTCGTTGCCTTTTAGCGTCATAATTATTTTGAAAATAATTTTACGTTTTGTAGTGAAATTTTTGTAATTTAAAGCGTAATAAACATTGTAGAATCCTCTGTTTTAAAAACAACAAAACCATTTGTCTTAGAAAACTGAAAACAAATTAAAAAACCACAATTACTTTAATAAAAAGTTTATAACATTTACTTAAATATACATTTGTTTTATTGAAATTCATTTTATTGTATATTAACATTTATATTAGTCCAATTCACAATCCGCTGCAAATAGTCCAGCATATTAGCATTTAGAAATTGGAATAGCAATAAAAAAAATTCTATAACTATACTTTAAAATAAAGTTTTTCTCGGTGATGGAACTCTCCTTACTCAGAAATTTTTTAATATCAAAAATTTTTCTATAGAAAATTTTTTAATATCAAAAATTTTTCTATAGAAAATTTTTTAATATCAAAAATTTTTCTATAGAAAATTTTTTAATATCAAAAATTTTTCTATAGAAAATTTTTTAATATTAAAAATTTTTCTATAGAAAATTTTTTAATATCAAAAATTTTTCTATAGAAAATTTTTAAATATCAAAAATTTTTCTATAGAAAATTTTTAAATATCAAAAATTTTTCTATAGAACATTTTTTAATATCAAAAATTTTTCTATAGAAAGTTTTTAAATATCAAAAATTTTTCTATAGAACATTTTTTAATATCAAAAATTTTTCTATACAAAATTTTTTTAATATCAAAAATATTTCTATGGAAAATTTTTTAATATCAAAAATTTTTTATATCAAAAATTTTTTAATATCAAAAATTTTTTAATATCAAAATTTTTTTAATATCAAAATTTTTCTATAGAAAATTTTTTAAAATCAAAAATTTTTTATAGAAAATTTTTTAATATCAAAAATTTGTCTATAGAGAATTTTTTATATTAAAAATTTCTCTAGAAAATTTTTTAATATCAAAAATGTTTCTATAGAAATTTTTTTGATATCAAAAATTTTTCTTTAGAAAAATTTTTAAGATCAAAAATTTTTCACAGATAAATATTTTGTAAGCTAAACCGTTAACAGAAATTTGAAACAGACGACAATTGACCCTAGCTCCCATATCAGGTCCTCAGCCGGAAATGACATAAAAGGGTGTAAATGCTAAAAGGGCCTATGTCAAAAAATATAGTTTCGAGAAATTTGATTTAAAGTTTTTATTTTTCATATAAAATCATAGTAACATTTCCCAGAAAAACCCTTTTAAATCTGTTCTGAGTTAAGTTAGAGGTCAGCTATTAAAGCGAAATAAAATAAGGTAGAGAAGGGAATATAATGCAATGATTTACTCAAAACAGCAAAAAATTGACATTGGCCCTTTTAGCACCAAGCCACAGATTTAACCTTAGTAGTGAAGGGTATCATATAGTCAGGCTTGACCGACTAAAGCTTTTCTTACTTGTTTGATTTGAAATTAAAAACTTTTCTTTTAATATTTTTGTTAATAATTTCATTTTTATTTTGTTATGTTTTGTTAAACATACACACACACATTTTGTTAATATTGTTTGTGTGTATGTACGTAATTTTTTATATATTATATAATATTTATTTTTAGTTTTTCTTTTATAAATTTGTATGATAAATATTATAATATTTTATTTACTTATTTTTATAATTATATATTTTTTTAAAACATTCAAAAAACATTGACAAATTATTATTTTTTTATACACTTAATTTTGTAACTATAAATATTTTCTCAGACATAAAACAAAAATTTAATTTTTTTTTTTAGAATTTCGTATTATGTCCGATTTCTTTTTGTATATACAATTTTTTGTTAAAACTAAAATTTTCTTATACTAAAAAACTTTTTTTTTATTTTAATTTTTTTCTATAAAACCTAAAACCAGATTTAAATTTTGTTTTTTATATGCCAAAATTGTCTGCTTCAAATTAGTTTATATAGAATTTTAATTTAATTTATTTGATAAAATTTTCCTCTATTTGAATATCACAAATATGATTTTGTTTTGGTTTTTTTCTTTGAAATTGATGAAATTAAAATAAGTTTTTTTGTTGTTAATTTTTTTTTAAGGAATTTTTTTCTAAAGTTAGTGCTAAGTGCATTGCACTACAATTCCAATTTATTGATTTTTTTTTAAATCGCGCTTGTATTTAACAGTCTTTATCAGTAAGACCACAAAATTTTTATGTTTATTTATGGGAATTTAGTACAATACACTCAATATTAAAGTTTGAAAATAATTTTCCCCAATTTTTTATTTGTATTCAAAAATTATTTAATTATTAATTTGAGTTATTTTAATATTAACTTTTTATTATTATTAGTTTTTTAGTTAACTTCATTTCTTTTTTCAAGTCTTTATTTTATTATTTTGTATGAAATAAAATAGAGGTATTTAAATTTTCAATCATACCGCCATGTCACAGAACTCAATTCCGTTCGGAATTGGAATGAATTCCGTATTTTGCTTCTATAAAAAAGCAAAGTGAGAATATTTAAATAATTTCTTTAATAACTCAGTATTATTTGTTGAAACGAAGACTGATTTCAATTAAAAGAAAACTATGTTTTGAAGCATTTACATTTTTTCGGAATCTATAAAACCTAAAACCATTTCGATCGGAATAAAACTACGAAATGGTCTCGATTCTGAACGGAATTTGTGACATGCCTGTTAGTTACAACTTGAAAAATATAAAGAATTCATAGGAAATTAAAAACCGACTATTTATTCTAATACAATAAGAAGTTTTACAAGATCTGCTATCATGTATAAGTAGAATACTGAAAAAACTAATTGACTTTTAGCACTATACAGAAAGTTCAGCATCCCCACTATGGAAATCGCCAACATACATTTCTATTTAAGCAAAAATTGCAAACGCGAATTATGTGGATACTGATAACTCATTTTCTTAATCTCATATGAATGGCTTAGATAAATCGGGGGTTTCCCTTTAGTTTTTTATGCCTATTTCTTTATTAATCTGCGGGGGCAAGTCAATATGTCTTTTTCTTTGCATTTTTGCCTACTAATTAAAATGATGACACGCCTGAACAAATGACGACGGCTTTATATGTCCACCACCCAACCAAAACAAGTAAGAAAAGCTATAGTCGGTCAAGTCCGGCTATATGATACCCTTCACTACCAAGGTCATATATGGACCAACAATTTAACAAGTTTTCCTTCCTTAAATCCTTCTTCTTCTGTTATCCTTGACTCCCAGTGGAGCATAGGGCCTCAACCATCCTTTTATATCGAACTCTATTGCGAGATGTTAGGCATACATCATTCCATGAATAGTTTGCTGCTTGTAACTCCGCATCAATTGACCTTCTCCACGTTCTAGCAGGCTCACCAACACGACGGCCGCTTCCTTGTGGATTCCAACGAAGCGCTTGTCGAGCAATGTTGGTATTTGGCCTTCGAAGTGTGTGGCCTATCCATCGCCATTTCCGTTGACATACCTCTATAGAAGAAGGGATTTGGTTTGTAGCTTAAATCCTTAAGAGACATTAATTCGCTATGTGCTATTTTTTTTACAAAATTTCGAGATTTAAATAGATTTATGTCATTTCCGGCTAAGGGACTGATATGGGAGCTAGGGTCAATTGTGGATCGATTGTTACCAAATTTCGTTTATCGGTTTACATATACAAAATATTAATTTGTGCAAAGTTTTAGTAATAAAATAATACAAATATCATTAGATTTTCTTTGTATTTAAAAGACTTTTGAGAATGTGTCTTGTATGGGAGGCACGGTCAAATATGGGCCAATTCCCACAAAATTGGGTACACTGATTTAGTTTACCATAAGCTACGTTTATGCTGAATATACAACAAAATTTGTGACTGTAAAGGCCCAAAAACTCTGGCCTTTGTGACATTTTAGTGGTTTTTATATTAAAGCTATAGTCAAATATGGATCTATTCATATACAATATGATATCCAATAGTTGCATAAAACTTCTCTGTTCTAAATTAAGTTGTCATATCTGTTACTATTGGATTTAATTTATAAGCATTAATGTGCTTCCCGGGTCGAGGTTTTATGGGAGCTCTAACTAAATGTGAACCGATTTCTCTCTAGCTCTTATAGTTAAGGCGCTATCGCGCTTTCATTTGGTGGACATAGGAAAGAAACTCAACTTTCATAAGTATTTTGTAAGTTTTTTTATATGGGAGCTATGGTCAAATGCCGACTGATTTATCATTTATTGGCATTTAAGTGTATTTAAGGTCGAATTTAGGCTGTTTCCGAACCGATTTCGATAAAATTGTATATGCTGCTTATGTAAAACTTCTATATGTGACAGCGCATAGAGCAAAGGGACCTAAGAATGTTTTGCGCGCATAGAGAAAGGGACCTAAGGGTAAAAAATAAGGTAAAAAATAATATTTAAATCTTTAAAATGGCTCTCCTGAACAAAACCGTTTTTATCCTTACGTCCCTTTCCCTATGCGAAAGGGACCAAATTTTATCATCGTAGCTATTATAATGGGCCTGTTCGTAAATGCATCACTGCGCTGCATCACTACTTTTAGCGCTTGATAATAAGCTAACCTTAGTTTTTTACTCCAATTTTTTGACGCTAATAAAAGGCAGTGCTGCCCAAAAATATGTACGCATCAGCAGAGCATCATAATATTTCATGCTGCTAAGTTTGCAATCGTGATGCAGTGCAGTGATGCATTTGCGAACAGGTAAAATTTGTCATTTATTACCAAATAAGCGATTAGCCTACGCGAAGTTATACAGGAGCTATGGTCAAATGTGAAATGATTTTCAATACCAAAATTTTACCAGAAATTAAGAATATCTTTGCCAAGTTTTAGTGACCTAGGTCCTTTCGTGTAGGCGTTATCGTACTTTCAACAGACAGACGAACATCGCTTAATCGTCTTAGAATTCCACAAGGATTCGCAATATATATCCCTTTTGGCAAAAAAGCTTATACTACCCGAGTTATTTTGCGGTGATGAATCATGGGCACTTACAAAGCCATGCTGTTCTTGGGGTATTAAGAAAAAATTCTAAATCTTTGGACCAGTCTGAATTAACAATGAATGTCGACATCGACATATAGTCGCGCGGGAGTTTATGAGCTCCATACGCCAAAAATGCATTTTGAAAACTTCGATCTTGAAGTTTTACCTTAATTTTTCTAAAAAACTTTTTGAGATTTTTACACCATATATTTGGCGTATAGAGCAAAATATCAGAAAAAATCAGTTTTGAAGGATATAGAACAAAGCAGGCACTATTTATTCCAAAAACTAGACGAGATGTCCGAAAACGGATTGCAGATTTGAAAAATTTAGGGTCGAAAACCTAAAGTGGCATCATTAACTCAAAATGTGTAAAATGGCGGATAGAGCACATAAACTCCTGCACGACAATATGGCATGTCGGATGAAAATACTCCACCAAGAAATGTATTCGAAAACGATCCTGAGGGAAATCGTAAAAAAGGGCGTCCGAAAACTCGATGGAAAGACCAAGTAGAGAAAAATCTTTTAAAGTTTGGCCTACAAAATTGGAGAATATGTGCACAAGATCGAAGTGCATAAAATTCTAAAATCCGAGCATATTTTTGACCTTAACAGGTTCCAAATATAGGCCATTTAACCCCTTGACGTATCAATTAGCGCAACGAAGTTCACTTCCAACTGTTCGCACACAATTTGCACTCAACAAACCAGTTTTGATGCTTAAGAACAGTCGCAAAACGAGTTAGACTCGTGATAATCATGTTAGGCACAGAAATTGTAGCACGAGTCAGACTCGTGTAAATACGTCAAGGGGTTAAGTAAGTAAATAGGGAATAGGTTATCTATGTCCAGTTAATTTTGTTATCGTATTGCAATGGGGTAGGATTTTACTGCAATTTTTCTATCCCAACATTTCTATAACATTGTTTATTATTCCCTATCATCTTTAATAATAATAATAATTTCCATGACAACATTCCAATTGGAACAAGTGGTCTCTCAGACAATGAGTTGCATCCGATTCTATTTTTAGACTCATTGAAAGGGACCTACTTTTTAACTCCGGCTCCGAACGGCAAATGCATTAGTTAGAGAAGTTTTACATAGCCTAATACTCAAAAACCAGTGGCTAGCTGAGTTATGAGGTGAACCGCCGCATTTTTTTTAATTTATTTTTTCAAGTGATTCGGACCAGGATTGAACTTGGGACCTCTGAGGGGTTACTCTATACAGTGCAATCGCAATAGAGTGAACACTTGGTAATATGAACTACTTGATACTACGAACTCCCGATTTTTTCCATTAGTTACTTTATAGAGTGAACAGTACCCAACTCAATAGAGTGAACTTTTGTTTTTCTTATACATAATTGAACAAACTCAATTATAGAAAACATCTTCTTCAACGGGCCATTAAAAAGGACAATTTAAACGAGTTTTTTAAACAAAAAATGCTGGTCAAGTCTTTTGGGTGATTCTGTGCAGATAGAAGAAGATAGTGACGACGACGCGGAAAATATACCGTTAAACATATTGCACAGGTCACTTCGGCAACAACATCTGGAAGAACTAAACGTATATGTATTAAATTTATTATTTGCATGAAGTTTTTACCATTGATGACATTATACACCATTTTCAATTGTAATTGAGAAATTTTCAAATTGAATTGAGAAATGTTCAATTGAAATTGAGCATTTTCAATTGAAATTGAGAAATATTCAATTGGAATTGAGAATTTTCAATTGAAATTGAGAAATTTTCAATTGAAGTTGAGACTTTTCAATTGAAATTGAGAAATATTCAATTGAAATTGAGAATTTTCAGTTGAAAATGAGAAATTTTCAATTTAAATTGAGAAAATTTCAATTGAAATTGAGAATTTTTCAATTGAAAATGGGAATTTGTAAATTGAAATTGAGAAAATCCCAATTGGAAATGAGAAATTTTCAATTGAAATTGAGAATTTGTAAATTTAAATTGAGAATTTTTCAATTGAAATTGAGAAAAGCCCAATTGAAAATGAGGTTGGTTTTTTTAATTGAAATTGAGAAATTTTCAATTGGAATTGAGAAATTTTCAAATGAAAATGAGAAATTTTCAATTGAAAATGAGAAATTTTCAATTTAAAATGAGAAATTTTCAATTGAAATTGAGAATTTTAGAATTGAAATTGAGAAAACCTAAATTGAAAATGAGGTTGAAATTCCACTTGGGGTGTTCTCAATTTCAATTGAAAAATTCTTAATTTAAATTTAAAATTTATCATTTTCAATTGAAAATTTCTCAATTTCAATTGAAAATTTCTCATTTTCAATTGAAAAATTCTCATTTTCAATTGAAAACTTCTCAATTTCAATTAAAAAATTCAACCTCATTTTCAATTGTGCTTTTCTCAATTTCAATTGAAAAATTCTCAATTTAAATTTAAAAATTCTCAATTTCAATTGAAAATTTCTCATTTTCAATTGGGCTTTTCTCAATTTCAATTCAAAAATTCCCAATTTCAATTGAAAATTTCTCAATTTGAACTGAATGTTTCTCATTTCCAATTGGGGTTTTCTCAATTTTAATTGAAAATTTCTCATTTTAAATTGAAAATTCTCAATTTCAATTGAAAATTTCTCAATTTCAAATGAAAATTCTCAATTTCAATTGAAAATTTCTCATTTTCAATTGAATATTCTCAATTTCAATTGAATATTTCTCAATTTCAATTGAAAATGGTGTAGAATGGAACAATTCTGAAAGTTAATTTCCAATTTCTGCTGAAGGCGTTTCCGATGCCATTTCTGAGACTAACACTGACATCGAGGAAGTAGCAGTAGCCAAACCAGACATTACAGCAGCGCAGGCCGTGCAGATTTTTAAAAAAGCTATTGACTGGGCAGAAAATAACAAAAACAATTACGAAAATATTTTAGTTTTTGTAATTATATAATAATATTTAATAAATATAGATGTTTTTTGTATAAAAAAGTGTTTTTTTATAGACTCTTTAGAGTGAACTTTTTCAATAGAGTGAACAGGCCTTGCACGAATTAGTTCACTCTATTGCGATTCCACTGTATCTCGATTCGAAAATAAAATTGTTCGAATTTGTATGCTTAAAGCATTGTTTCGAAAAGAATTTCTTTCGAATCGAGATACGGAGTAACCCCCTGGTATGCAGGCGGATGACTAACCTGCTATTCCACGGCGGTTCCTATCATCTTTACCCCCTTTTAATATTAAAGCATTTTAAAAAATCTATTAATTCAAATAATTCCCTTTACTTTTTTAATAATTTATTTTTTTTAATAATTTTATTATATGTATTTTATTGACTTGTTTTGAGTTGAGTAACTTTTCCCAGTAAAAAATAGGATCATCCAAAGAGTACTCTTGGAGCGCTCCTTTGCGAGTAATGGATTACTCCATAAAACTCCGAAACTCATAGGATTTTTAACACAGCATGTCCGCAGACACGAGTACTCCTTTTAAGCTCCTTATGGAGTACTCCCTTTAGTCTTGAAAATGACGACAGAGGGAGTAATCGTTTTTGTCTCCTAAAGGAGCATAAAGGGAGTAAACATTCATATAAAATAAAAATTTGGTTATTTTTTACAAAAATCAGAAACTATTAATTTTTATTTATATTGGAAACGTGTCTATAAGTGCTTCTGCAAGAAAATTAAAGAAAAGACAACTCGTAATATATTATTTAAAACATGCAATTAAAAATTCACCAATTACCGAAATAAAAAAAGTAAAAAACATTGTATTTTTTGATCCATACAAATTTAATTTGAACAAAATATTTTTTGTTATGTCAAAGAAAAAAAAAACTAACTGATGCATCCCTTGTTGATCCATTTGGAGTATTAAGCGAGGCATAAACAACAAAACAAAATAAAAAGTTTCGATAGCTCGCTTATTACTCCAAATGGATGAACAAGTTATTACTCCTTTGTTGCTCGATTATGGATTAATCCATATATTTTTTACTGGGTTATTATTTTTATAATATTTTTTTGTATAAATTTTTTATTTTATATTTCATTTTTTTAGAATATTTTTTTTTTTCACTTTTTTTAATTTTTTTATATATAAATTAGCTACACACCAATATAATATATAATATAATAATATCTACTATTTGAATATTCTCGTATCTTAAATTTAGTTTTTAAAAAATTTCCAGTGTTTTTTGTTAAAGTATTTTTGTTAAATATTTGTTTCACAGATTTGTTTAATTTTTTTTATTTTTTTCATATTTTCTTCATCATTTGATGTTCATTTATAAAAATATTTTAGTTTAAAATAAATCAAAGAATTTGTTTAGTTTTATTTATACGATGATTGTAGTTAAAGAGTTAATATCGAAAAATTCTTGGTTGTTGGTCCAGTGAATTAGTAGTTTTTGAGTTATGTTTTATAGGATTACAAAAAAAAAAGTAAAAACTATATTCAAAAAAATTATAATTTCAAGAAATCAGTAGATATTTAATTAAGTAACAATTTAGTATTAGAATTTTGAAAACAATACCAAAATTATCACATTTTTCTTAAATTTGAGGCTCTTTTAGCGATTTGCAGCCGATTTTGAGTTTTATTATAACAATTTAAAATGTTTTTAAAATTTTGCTATTAATAAGTAGGAGGACTGTTAAAGAAAAGTTGATTTTAGGCCGTAAAATAAACCAAGTCCATTATCTTGGTAAAATATAATACCATTTGTAAGTTTGACCCATATTATTAAGAAGTTCCAAATATTTTATTCTCCCTCCCAATTTCTGTAGAATTTGAATCCGTGTTGCCCGTCTAAATTTCAAAAAATTCAGTTTTGTATAATATGCATTTATTTATTGTTGACTGTGCTATGCAAAACCAAAAGATACCAACTGTTTAGAAACTGTTGTCAAACTAGACTATAGATTTGGCTTAACAGCTTCTTGGCATAATGTTTATTCATAACCAATTTTAACTGCCTGCCAACTTAAAAAAAAAAATCAACTCTAAAAATGAGTGATGCTACTGCTAAAACTACTATTTTTGCTTAAATCACCACTGGTTTTGACTTCTATCAACTAAAAGATCAGTAAATTAAAATTATTTTTTTAAATTCCTTTGTTCACAAAACAATTTACACTAATCAGCTGTTCACAGCTGTTAACAAGTATTTAGGGGCAGTTCACATATTACGTAATGCTATTTTAACAGATTTTTAACCCCCTTCAGCCCATAAAAGCGTTACGTAATATGTCAACAGCCCCATCATCATCATCTGTTACCCTTGACTCCCATTGGAGCATAGGGCCTCTCAACAGCCCCATAGCAGTTTGTTATTCAGAGTCTGTTTGCTAGTTATGGCTAAACACTATGCTAACTTCATGTCAATTTTTGGTTTCGCATAACACTGTAAATAAATAACATTTCAAATCTGATACGAAAATCTAAAATAATTTATGAAAAAAGTTATACGAAAATCTCAAATCGATCAGAAACTTATTTAGTTATTCTTATTTTCCGGAAAATTTTGTTTTCTTGAGGAGTGAGGTAGGAAGATTTCCCTATTTTTATTTAATTTGACGTATAACACTTGACAGAGTGTTGCTAACATTTTTATACTACTTATGTTAAGTTAAAGATTCTTACCTTTCTTTAAAAAAGCCATACTTACCCGATTTGTTGACCCATTAAATCGTATTTTCATACATTTTCTTAATCGGCTGCCCTTGCAATTCATTAATAGTCTGAAACTTTAGTCTGTCATGATAAAAGAGAGATAAAAGCTTAAAAAAAGTTTACAAATTTTAACCCTTTATTAATCCGATCTTTGTGCACGAATTCTGAAAGCAAACATATATATTTTATAAGTATATTTTGAATTATTATCCGAAATAAATTTTCGAAACATAGAGGTTATAAAGCGGGCGATCAAACAGATCACGAGGAGCTTCAATAATTAGCTGCAAGTCTTATGCCCCAAGCAACTAAGGGCCACATTAAGTATGAAACACAATTGGAACGAACGACCAATTTTTCGGAACGAATATTTGTCGTTAGAAACAGAACATATGGGCTTATATGAGTGTGCTCACAATTGATGCGTACGACGAAATTCGTCGTGTGTATCGAACAGTGCGGCAGGTTAATTTCTATTTCATACGCAGACGAACGACGACTAAACTGGATTAGAGTGGCTGTATTTCTATTTGTGTTGTAATATAGGGTGGTTGATTTTGAATAAAACACAAACTATTTAGGAAATTATTGTAGTTTTATTTTATTATGATGTATTGGTATTACTCAATTATGTATGGAACAAAATATCGGCCAAATGGGCGCCGCGACCATAGCAACACACCTCCATCCGATGGTCCAAATTTACGAAGACCCTGAGGCATAATGGAGGTTCTATGCCGTTAATGTGATGAATTATCTCATCCTTTAGCTCTTGAATTGTTGCTGGAATATTGACGTACACCTTTTCTTTCAAATAACCCCAAAGAAAAAAGTCCAACGGTGTCAAATCACATGATCTTGGCGGCGAATTGACATCGCCATTACGTGAGATAACACGGCCATTGAATTTGTTGCGCAAAAGAGCCATTGTTTCGTTAGCTGCGTGGCAAGTGGCACCGTCCTGCTGAAACCACATATCGTCCACATCCATATCTTCCAATTTGGGCCATAACAAGTTCGTTATCATCTCACGATAGCGAACACCATTCACAGTAACTGCCTGACCGGCCTCAGCTACACTATCGCGAACAGCAGCAATATTTTCTGCAGTACGAGCTGTACGAGCATGCACTGGTGTTCTCACATCTTCTACAGACCCGGTTTGCTCGAATTTTTCCACGATTTTTGCGATTGTACGCACATTTGGACGATCAAATTGACCAAAAAAATCACGAAGTGCATGATATGCATTTTGATTTGAACGCCCATTTTCATAATAAGTCTGGATAACTTTAACACGTTGTTGGATTGTGTATCTCTCCATGGTTCAAATTGAGTAAGTCTGAAATAGAGAAATGTCAAATAAAATTTGGAAAAAAACTTGGCGTTTAGGTGTGGTTCACATTCAACATCGGCCCTTACAATTTAACCACCCTTAATATTAGAAATTATATGTGTTCTTGTAAATTATGGTCACCCTATAAAATGTAAACAAAAAATATTTATTTCAAATAAAATTATTTAAATATAATAATAAAAGAATAAAATAAAAAAGAATTGCATATTTTGTGAGTGCGCGATATGTCCTAAAGTGTAAGTAATTGTGCAAACAAAAAATCAACAAAAATGGCGTCAACAACGTTTATTCGTCCCAAATGTGTTCAATGGACGAGTTTACAAGACGATTTTTTAAATCCGAATTCGTCGTGCTGGACGAAATTAGTCATTCGTCCCAATTGTGTTTCTACCTTTACTCTGTAGTAAGTTATTTGGCAGAGCGAAATTCCCCAAAATCTTCACAGTCTGTCTTGCCAAATCATCAAGAACTAAAGGTAAACAACAACAAGTAAGAAAGTGCTATAGTCGGTCAAGCCGACCATACGATAGCCTTCACCACTAAGGTCTAAGATGTTCTTTTTCGTGTATAAAGACTAATATTTGCTTAATTTTGCCATCATACAAACATTTTCTATACGAGTATTTTAGCTATTTCCGTCATTTGGACTTATATGAGAGCTAGGGTCAAATGTGGACCGATTATCTCGAAATTTGGCAAATTAATTACAGTTATTACAAAAATTATATATTATTTGGATGAAAAATCGTCTCCGATATCGTGCGACACTTTTTTTAGGAGGTTTTATAAGTGACAGGTTTAAACATAAAAATCACTAACTGCATTGGGACCCAAAGCCAACATATCCAGAATGATTTATGAGTCATGTAAATAAAGACATTTTCCAGCTCCACCAATAGATGGCGTGGTGAACAATATTTCTTTAACTTTGTTTAATTCATTTTTAAGAAACAATGAAACCCCCATTTCCAATATTTTGCCATTATCCAAACATTTAAGCAATTTTCGTCGAATGACCAAAATTCAGCAAATTAAAATTGCCATTACCTTCAGATTCATATTCTGAATTTTGTGTCGTCCGGAAAGTCAGTCCTATAGGGGATACACGAAAAAATAGACCAATTTTGGTTAATCCTATTTTGGCCTGAGCAAACACTTAAGAAATAAAGTCCTCTCCTTAAGAACTAAAATTGCCCCCTATAAAACGCTTATATTACCCGTGTTATTGTATGGTGATGAATCGAGGGCACTTGCGCAGACAGATGAAGGAAAATCTCAATGGAAAAATCTTTGACCAGAATGCGTCAACAATGAGTATCCACATCGAATGAACCATTAGCTGTATGAGTTATACGCTAACAATGATCGGCTTTCCAGGCTTCAAACAAATGGCAAAGGATGACAGCTTAATTCAAGATATTTCATCATTTGACATCCAATTTACTTTCCAACCTCAAATTTCTCACGCTGTATATTCGTTTACCAGTGTAAGAACTATCTGCTTCTAGTGTTTCTTAGCTCAAACTGATCCATGCAGGTTTCCTGCTCTCTACGATAATTAAATGTTAGTGTAGATAACAATTTTTATCGATTTTTATCGAGCTTTCTTGGAGATGTCACTATAAGAGTTGTTATAATTCGAGTTCAAGATTGATTCGGCGGTAGATAACTCTAGATAACTCTCCTACTCTGTTTCTTATTTTTCTTAATGACCTTCTATGTCAAACTTAAAATGCTATCTACTCTTTTGCAGTTGATAGCAACATTTGTCATTCGTATTCATTCAACTATAGGCCAAGCATGTTGGAGATCAATGCCAAGTGGCAAATAATGAATGATACGCTAAATTCCGACCTATCGTCGATTTCAACGCTCGAAAGACCCAATAATGTGTGTTAACATACAAACGCGTTACGGACCATGTTGCTTCATCTGTTGTTGTTATAAAACATTTACAATTTTATAATTTTGTTTTTATGGGGGATCTGTTTGAAGATCAAGGCCAAGAAATTGTGCTACTTCTTCTGGATGAGTTCACAAATCCTCAGGACTAAGTGAAGTAGAGTTGGCGGTAGAGTTGAAATAAGGACCATGACCACAAGCTGGGCATATGTTGGGGACGGCAAAATCTGTGCGGGATCAAAAGATATTTAATCTGTTGCTCCATCCAGATCTCAGTTGAGCCAGAACAACTTTTGTTTTCCACGGCAGGTTCTTTTCTTCTTCTGCTATGGGTGGTATAACTGTTGAGGAATCAGAAACACTTGATGTTCTAGACATGAAATTTCAGTGTGATGTCCATTGGACTTAAGCACGTTTTTGAAGTGTCGAAAGAAGCGTTCAAGTGTCTTGGCTTTCTAAAGCAGTGTAAAACATACTTTACTCCAACTGATCTCCTTAATATACATACCACTTATATCCGATCGACAATAAAACACAACTCCCATATATGGACCGGTGCTTTAAATTCTATTTTAAAGCTTCTCGACCATGTACAAGAGAGGGCGAAAGTACTTATTAGTGACAGTAGGGTAGCTAACTCTATTTACTCATTGGAGCATCGTCGTAATGGGGGTTGCGTTCGCTACTGTAATGACATGTGCTCAAACGAAATCTTGAAACCCGTATATTCCTTCGTAGCAAACTCAATTTAACAATCATCGATTTTCCATTGGATCGCACGACGCACTATAGAGAATACTCGTTTTTCAGCCGTGCAGCTCGAATGTGGAATAAACTTTCTGCACTTTCAGTCTTCCCCTCAAATTATAATAACCAAAGGTTCAAATCGAATATCCACAAACACTACTCCCTCTCCTCCTTCCCACAACTTTTTTCCAAGTTCCATCACAATGCATATGCATTGGTCCAATAAAAAAAAAAAAAATAAATACATAGGCATGTCAAACATTACGTTTGAAATCCCAGCTATCAATTGGGAGATTGTTGATGATAATATCAGCAAAATGAGTCTTTTGACATTCGTATAGATGATCAAAAAGTAGATTAATCAGCTTGGTGATCAAAAAAGTGTACAAAAAGACTCACAGACGCTTAGCAAGCTACTAGTTAAAAATAGAACAAAAAAATCTTGCAAAATGTTCGTAATATAAATATTTTTTGGTGATAAAAAAAAGACTCGTATCTCATTATGGGTGATGTGGCTTAATTGGTCGACTACTTAACATATCATATTCAGCAGCCTAGGTTCGATCCTCGGTCTCGGCAACATCAATTTCTGTAATTATTAACGCAACTTTCACTGTTCTAAAAATAGATATACAGTGTTGAGTAATAAAAAGCTTTATCTCTTTTTTTTGAACAAATCTAGCAAAATGTATGTAGTCATATTATAATCAGAAAAACGAGTCGTTAAAGACTCTTTTTGAAAAGTCGCATGAAGAGTACCATTTTCTCACACAAAAAAATCATTTTTGACTTATAAGTGATGTAAGTACCTGGTAGACCGAGCCTTGCTCGGAGCTTTATGATAAGCATTTTGAGGAAAATTTTAAAGTTTTTATATATTTTATAGTATAAAGTGCTAAAATAAATTTAGAGGAAAGACATTGTAGAAATATTCAGTTAATTTTGAATTATTTGATTTATTTTGTCCGACCAACACATAGTTTGCATAGTTTACAGTTTAACTCATTTTGAATAATTTTGGAAATTATTCATATCAGCAGAAACCTCTGTCTGTCGACTCATGCGCAACAACTTTGCTAGAGATTATAGTCTGATCAAATGCACAGTTTACGATTTAATTAATTTTTAGTAATTTTCAGTGGCGCCATCTGTCGGAAATTAGTCTTATCAACATTAAAACCTTCGCCGGCTTATCCGCAACATCTTCGCTAAAGAGCATAACACAATCAAATTCACAGTTTACTATTCTATAAAGAACATACATACAGACTATAGGAATTAAAATAATATTTTAATTTATAAGAAAATTGTCTTCTGAATTCAAGAAGTTTATTTAATATAAAAATCAAAAAATTTTCAAATCAAAATTTTAGAAATTATAAAAGAAAACTTAAAAACTAGATTTTAAATTAAAACAACAAAAGTAATTTGTACAGTAAAAGTACACCCTACATTACTCCCCCACCAGTATTAAAAATAATGATTTTCTTATTATTTTTTAAAATTCGTCAAATTAATTAATTTTGAATGTGACAGATTTTTTTTTTGTTTGTATACGTAACGGATTCTGAATTGTTATCTGAAATGTAGGCTGGTTTTAGATGATCAATATGAAAAGTTTTAACAACGTTGCCTTTTTGAATTTTAAAATTATTCTCATTTCTCTCAACAACGCGAAATGGTCCTTCGAAAGGAGGGTTTAATCCCGATCTGCTATTAACCTTAACATATACATATTCACAAGACTGCAAGGTTTTTGGTATAAAATATTTATCATTGTTATGATAAACTATTTTTGATCTAACTTGAGAAAAATATTCTCTCAGTTTTCGTAAAGTTTCTTCGACAGGAAGTTCATTATTATTTTCAATTATCAATTCACCTGGTAAACGAAGAGTTTGACCATAAACAAGTTCAGCTGGTGAACATTTTAGTTCCATTTTTATTGATGTTCGCAAACCTAGTAAAACGAATGGTAACATTTCCGACCATTTCATAGAATTAGGAGATGTCATTAAAGCAGACTTAAGTTGTCTATGAAATCTTTCAACTAATCCGTTTGCTTGTGGATGATATGGAGACGTATGGATTTTATGAGAACCAAGTAGTGACATTATTTCGCTAAAAAGTGAAGAGGTAAATTGAGTACCTTGATCTGTTGTAATTTTAATAGGGACACCGAAGCGTGGTATATAATTCTCTACAAAAGTTTTTGCTACGGAACGAGCATATATGTCGCGAAGTGGGTATGCTTCAGGCCAACGAGAGTACCTATCTATGATTGTCAAAATATATTTGTATCCATTTGAAACTGGAAGAGGTCCGACCAAATCCATATGAATGTGTTCGAAACGATTTTTTGGAATATCAATAGCTTTAATTGGAGATTTCGTGTACCGGTTGATTTTTGAACGTTGACAGGGATGACATGTTGCTACCCATTCATTAATATCTTTTCTCATTTTTGGCCAAAAATATTTATTTTGAATTAAATTCCTAGTACTTTGAGTTCCTGGGTGAGATAACGAATGGATTTTATCGAATATAATTTTTCTTAAAGGTAATGGAACATAAGGTTTGGGGATATTGTTTGAACAATCACACCAAATCTTAAAATTTTTGTTCGGTATAAATATTTCCTTTAAATTAAAATTTGGTTTAGATGTTATTAATTTTAAGAATTCGTCATTTTGTTGTTCATTATAAAGTAATTCAATACTAATATCATTTGTCGATAAAGCATCAATTTGGTAAATGCGTGATAAACAATCAGCAACAATATTCTCTTTTCCAGCTATATATTGAATATTATTGGTGAATTGTGCTATGTAATCTAGTTGTCTACTTTGTCTAGGAGAGCGATCTGTTTTTGAATCTAAAACGAATGTCAACGGTTTGTGATCAGTAAAGATAATGAAATCTCGACCTTCTAAGAAGTGTTTAAAATGTTTAATAGATTTATATATTGCTAGAAGTTCTCTGTCGAATGTTGAATATTTTTGTTCTGTTGAGCTTAGCTTTTTGGAGAAGTAAGCAAGTGGTTCTTTATGTCCATGACTATTTGATTGCTGTAAAACGGCTCCAATTGCTGTATTGGAAGCATCTACAGACAATGATAATTGACAATCTTCATCGAAATGAGTCAGTATTGTGTTTTTTGCAAAAAGTTTTTTAACGTTTTCAAAAGACTTTATTGCTTTTTCATTCCAAGTTAGTTGTTTATTTTCACTTTTATTTGTTGTAGTTAAAATATCATATATATGACTAAGTTCAGAGGCTAGCATTGGTACATATCGGTGATAGTAATTAATTATACCTAAAAATTTTTGTAGTTTCGATATAGTTGAAGGTCTTTCAAAATCTAATATAACTTTAACTCTGTCTTTAGAAGGTTGAATTCCTTCTGATGAAATTTGGTAACTTAAAAAATCTATTGAAGAAACACCAAATATACATTTATTAATTTTTATGTTTAATGAGTATTCAGCTAATCTCGTAAAAACTTTTTCTAAATGTTCAATATGTTCTGTTTCATTTTCACTTGCTATTAAAATGTCATCAATGTAGGTAAAAACGAAATCAAGTCCAAAAAATACTTCGTTTATAAAGCGCTGAAAAGTTTGAGCACTATTTCTTAAGCCAAAAGGCATTCTTAGAAACTCGAACATTCCGAATGGAGTAGTAATCGCTGTTTTTGAAATATCTTCTTTTGCTACAGGAATTTGGTGGTAAGCTCTTACTAAATCTAACTTTGAAAAAATTGTTTTGTTTTTGAAATTTATACCAAGGTCATGTATATGAGGTAACGGGTATCGATCTGGTACTGTTATACAATTAAGTCTTCTATAATCTCCGCAAGGTCTCCAATCATTTATGTCTTTTTTTGGAACTAAATGTAATGGTGAGGCATATGGTGAGGAGGATTGTCTACAAACACCTATTTTAACTAAATATTCAAATTCATTTTTGGCAATTTTATGTTTGACAGGATCCAACCGTCGAGGTCTACAAAATGGTAGGTTACCTTTTGTTTCTATATGGTGGACAGTTTTATGTTCAACTACTTTTGTATAATCAGGTTCAGAGGTGATAGAAGGAAATTACACTATATCTAAAACCTTGCTTATAATGTCTTGAGGTAGAGAAATAAGAATATGGTGGTATTTTGTAGTATCGTCAGTAATATTGTTTAATGAAAATTGTATTTCAGAATGAATGAACCATGCTTCTGGACACTCAGACCAAAATTGTGGTAATTTTAAAGATATGTGTTGATTATTGGGCATTGTATTATTAGAATTATTTATAGTTTGAGATGAAGATTCAGGATTATTAATTTGACTGTTGTTATCGTTTAATGAAATAATGTTTCTTTCATTATAAGAGCGAGTAATAACCATTATTTTTAAAATGAGGGATTACAAATTGAAGGTAAATATTTTGTGAAACTAGCATAAAATTATATACAATACATATAAATGTTAATAAATTAAATCTAGAAACTTATCTTTTTTTTTTTTTTTAAATTGTCCTTTTATTGTAAAAAAATATTTTTGACTTCTTTCTCAACTTTTGGTTTTATTGAAAATAATGTATGGGATTCTTGAAAATGATGTATGGAATCCTTGAAAATGATGTAAGGGATTCTTGAGAATGATGTATAGGATTCTTGAAAATGGTATTTGAAATTCTTGATTATTTTATGGATCTTGGTTTAACTTCTGTTACACGACGTAAATTGTATATTTGAATAGATTAAGATAATCTTTATTGTAGATTCAACGTTTAATTCTTTGAGATTCTTTTGATAAACGTTTTTTTGAATATAAAAATTGGTTTTTATCAATATTTTGTTCGAAGCAGGATCGCCAATTATAGGAATTAAAATAATATTTTAATTTATAAGAAAATTGTCTTCTGAATTCAAGAAGTTTATTTAATATAAAAATCAAAAAATTTTCAAATCAAAATTTTAGAAATTATAAAAGAAAACTTAAAAACTAGATTTTAAATTAAAACAACAAAAGTAATTTGTACAGTAAAAGTACACCCTACACAGACAAACATTCATTTGTTTAAAATAATACTAATTTTTCCCCCTTTTTATTCCCTAATTTCTAAAAGTTCCATATGTATATTTGGTACTTTTTTGGTGCCAATTGAATTCCGTACATTTTTTTAAAACGCATTTAACATAATGTATAATGTTCCTATTCATATTACTTTGGAGATGTTAAGTTATCATTGTATCCCTTTTTTACCCATTATGGCTCCAAAATCAAAAAAGTACCAAATACGTGTTTCATGTTTTTTTTACATCTATTGATTGCAGTACCAAGTTTCTTTCTATATTCTTTAGTTTAAAATATAAGAGTGGGTTAAAAAGGTGCCAAAAAAACTATTTTCACCCTTTTTTACCCCCTATCGGACATAGTTTCAAAAAAGTACCAAACACCTATCCGCTTATTTTCAAAGCTGTTTAAAACGTAATTTTAATTTTGTTTCTATACCTATTACTTTAGGAGACATAGCGTTTTCGATTTTTTCCCCTTTTTACCCGTTTTTACCCTCTTAGAGGTAAGTTCCAAAAGTCCCTTCTTCTTCGACCTATACATCAAAAAAGATACCCACTGTCCAAATTTTATCAAAATCGTTAGAGCCGTTTTCGAGATAGCCATTCTATATATATATATATATATATATATATACAATTATTGCTCGTTTAAGAATATAAGATAAATGATCATTTTAGTCGTGCAGGGGAGTCAAAAAAGACTCATATTTGATTAATATTTTCAAAAAAATGCTAGCTGGGATGGTTTTAATTCCGTAGTGACACTTAGTTCGCATTTCAGCTTCTACGGTTTTCGACAAATTTTGACGTCTCTAAAACATTATTAAACACCAATTTTCAATTAAAATCAGTAACTATTTCTTTGTTCAAACAAGTTAGACAAGTTTAATTGAGAAAAATGTTTAAAAATTGAATAAACAAAGAAATGCATATGAAGCCAATTCCACTTTTAAAAGTAGAAAGAATTTTCAGACCGAAAATTGTTTAAGTTTTTTGTAGAAACAAAATACGGTTGATAAATTAAGAAAGCTTCGCTAAGAGTCGATCTTTTGCCTTAATTAAAATGTATGTCTAAATTTATTTAAAATAAAAACTGTATCCAAAAAGCAAAAAACTAAATTTGTAAGAATAGTGTTTCTAATTAAACCCAAATTTGAACTCATAAAACTAAAAATTGAGAAAAAGAAACAATGCAAATATATAAAAATAATTTGTTTTAAAAGAAAAAAATTTTGATTTGAAATAAAAATTAAATAAAAATTTGCTTTGTTTTGTTTTTTGCTCGTTTTTGTTTGGTATAGAAAATATACAGGCATGTAATGGAAAACGATCGTTTTCAAATCGATCGATTTCAGATATATTTTTAAGATAATTTTTGGTTATTTCCCCCCAAAAAATCAAAATTTTGTCTTTAATCCTTTTGACTGATATATTATCTTTCATTTGGTTTGAACTTTTTGGGGAAATAAATAACTGGTAATTAGCTTAAAAATATATCTGAAATCGATCGATTTGAAAACGATCGTTTTCCATCACATGCCTGATAACATGTTTTCACACATTTTGTTTTTTTTACAAATATTTATTTTAAATTTTTTTGTTTTTGTTTTCTTTTTTGTTTTAAATTTGTTTGTTTTTGTTTTTATATTTTAATATTAATATTTTAATTAATTAATTTACACATTTAAACATACATTAATACAGTATTACAATATTATTTATAATAATTATAATTTATTTATATTCAATTACATTAGATGTATTTTAAATATATTTTAGATTTATTTTTTTTTGTTTGTTTTTTTATTTAAATTGTTTTTTTTTTTATTTTAAATTTATTTGTTTTTAGAATTATAAACTAAAATTTATATTTAAAATTAAAAATATATATGTATTAATATTATACAAATTGCATTTAATTTTTATTTGTTTTTTTTTTTAAGAGCTACAGTCCGGTTTACTTAAATATGCCCAAACAAAAGGACTTAGTAAATTGATTATATTAAGAAATCGGTTGGAGAAAATTGTTTAATTTTTATAGAAGATGTTAAGTATTAATCCATATTTAAGCAACAAAAATGTTTTTAAAACAAAAGATAATAGAAATTCAATTCCGTTCGGAAGTGGAATGAATTCCATATTTTGTTTTACTTCTCTCTTATTATAAACAAACTTTGGAAATGGGGAAAAAAATTTAATTTTCAATTGAAATTCCCTTTCACATTAAAATATTCTCGCCGTTAGTTTATAATAGGGGAATTAATTTATCGTGAAAAATAAGTTCACAGGGAATTGAAGTCATTGGAAATATTTATAATTAGGCTGAAGTTACAGATTTCAATTGAAAAATTTGTATTGTTTTAGAACATTTTTAACAATTTTTCAAAATCGATAGAACCTAAAACCATTTTGTTCGGAATTCAACTACGGAATGTTTTTAATTCCGAACAAAATTTGTTATATGCCTTAAAATTGTTACTCTTTTTAGGATATTTTAGTCAAAGTGACTCTAAAAGGGGTTCATTAGAATGTACCCCCTTCTATTTAATAAAAGTATTTAATTATTTTCATTAAAACTAACTTGACTTCTCGAGAGATTTTGTGATAAATTAATTTTCTTTAGGTTAATCATCATTTTTAGTGCTTTGATTAAGCCACATTTCCTAACCATTTTTATTTTCTAACTTTTTTATCTTTGCCTGATTGGGTTTAAAAGTTAATAATTTTGATTTCCTTAAAAATGCATTTGTAGACGTTCGCAACAAAACGTAACAATTCTATTATAAATAATTTTAAGTAAATTAAAAAAAAAACATTTTTTTTTTCACTAAAAATTCTTAAAAAGGTCATATTATCTCCATGGGAATAAATAGAGCTTAAAATCATCAATTAATCGCGTTTTTAACCAAAAGAATAATTTAAAAAAAAGGTTATGTTTTGTTCCATCGTTATAAGCTACCCTTTTCCATCCCTCTGGTAGTATATGAATTCCGCGCCAAAAGAACTTTCCGATCTTGATAAAAGTAATAAACCGAACCAATTTCTGGTGTTTTCCGGTAAGGGCGTTCTGCCTCGATCGATCGAAAGAAATGGTTATCGAAAGGCGCAATGTCTGGGCTAAAGAGCGGGTGAGCCAAAACTTCGTATTCACAGTTTTTCTAATAGTTTTTGATCGGTCTTGCAACATGTGACCGAGCGTTGTCATGACAAAAGATTATCATGGCAACACTCTGGTTGTTGTTGTTGTAACACCTTTCAGATTTACAATTTAAATAAAAGGGTCAAGGTCTGGGTTATAAGTCGGTTGAGCAAAACTTCTTATCGTCCGTTTTCCTAATAGTTTGTGATCATTATTGCAACATGTGGCCGAGGTTTATCAAAAGAACTGCTCCGGTTTAGAGGTAAAGTATAAATCAAGCCAATTTCTGATACCCTGTTCTAAAGTGAAGCGTTTTCCAGTAAGGGCCTTCGATCAAAACAAATGGTTGTCAAAAGGGGCAAGGCCTGGGCTACAAGACGGTTGAGCCGAAACTTCTCATCCTCTGCTTTCCTAATTGTGTAGCAATATTTAATATTTTACATATGACATTTTGTAACCATACGATAAAAAATGAGTATTTCAGTAGCATTCAAGAATTATTACCGTTATCTAAAATGTAGGGAATGTTGGTGAAAAGCAACGGTTCTGATTGGTCCTAACTTGGTAAGCCCAGACTTATCTTGGTTATCCATCATCACAACTGAGGACACCGACACCTTCTCGTGTTAACACCAGGGTAACACCCGGGTTACTACGTTAATACCCTTTAATGTAGTTAGCTAACATGTGCTGCGAGTTCTCCCATAAGAACGATAAAAATATGGGTTAAGACGTTGGACTAGCAACCCACTCCTGGAAAAAAACGATTACTATTACCGCCGTAGTATAGCAGGTTAGTCATCCGCCTAGCATTCCTGAGGTCCCAAATTCGATTCCCGGCCAGACCCACTTGAAGAAAATATAGGCAAAAATCAAACAGTTTTTATTCTTTTAAAACCGACTTTCAACTCTAATCATTTTTGTACCCTTAGGACTTCGGAAAATCTAATTATAGATTTTGAACTCGCAAGGTATACTGAACACTATATCATAGAAGCGCAAGTTTGCGTTTCTAAGCGTATTTTGCATGCAAATTAAAAAAAACGTAAAAAATCGATTGAAGCATTCAAGTTTTTCTTCATATTTCTTCTTCCTCATTCGTTTGAACATTTGAACCCAAGTCGTTGTTCTACGAAATAGACACCACACTAGGGGGATAAATTCACTTCCCTAAATTTTAATTTCGTCACTTCTAATACTACTTAATGGCTGCCAAAATTTGAAGCTCGTTTTCGCAACTTTTAAATTTTCTCGCATATTTTTTGGCCGCCTCAAGGAATTCTAAAAAAATAGATAAAGATTTGTAGATTTTTCAGTTTCGCATTGTTTGTTATATATCTCGTTAATGTGCTCCATATAGGTATAATATACGACAGGTGTAAATGACGAAAACTTGAACGTAAATTTTTCATAATATCGGTTTTTCGTGGAGCACACTCGCAAATATGTATGAAAATTTCTAAACTACCGCGTAAACCGAGTTTTTTTTTTGCCATTTAGCACCTAAAAGCAAAAGCGCACCAAAAAAATCATTGTTTGCTAAAATTTTATGAAGCTTTTGAAAATCGCGCAAAAAAGTTCATATTGCTTTTAATGGTTTTAGAAAGCAAACTGAGGCAATATCACATAAGGCATGAATTTATAAACGATTTACATCAAAAGTTTGTCAAAAATTTCTTTATTAGCTGAGAACGCGAAGGTTTTAAGGTCCATCGAATACTGATTTATAATTACAGATGTTTACCCTTCAAAATACCATATTTGTTATTACAGACACAAACCATACGTGATATGTTGTCCAAATTGAAATTATTAACATGTAGACTCAATTATATCAACATCTAAGAGGATTAAACAGAGACCGGATTTTAATACTTTTAAAACAATATTTTCATGTTTAAATCCATAAAAAAACAATCATTGAAGTTTAAAAAAATATTAAAAATCCCTCATGATTTTTATTCGTTCAAAAATTTTGTTTCTTTTTTCAATCCGATGAAAATAAAATATAAAAAAATCGTTTGGGATATTTATCATTACAGTTCAAAATAATTTTCATCTTTTTTCATCCGATGAAAATAAATTTTGATAGAAAAAATTCAAATTTTATTTCTGTATTTGTCCGGGTATAAGGCATCTTTAGGACGTTTAAATAGCAATAAATTCAATTATTGTTGCAAATTTTATATTGAAATGGGTTTGGGCAACAAATGGTCGTTGTCTAAGTGCGTTTAAAACGTTCAAAAGTTGTTTTTTTAGAAATAGCGACGCGAATTAAAGAAACCACCAATAATTCTGATTAGAACTTATATCTTTAACTTCGATGTCCCAAAACATTGCAATAAATTGAAAACATTCATACATTCATTGTTGAAAATTTTGAAATTTCATAAATATTTTATTTTTTCAAAGTCAAAACAGAAGTTCAAAAATAAAACAATCAATTTAATATTTATTTATCGTTATAGATATTTAAAATTTTCATCATGAGGGATATTTATATTTCAAATATAAATCACTCTTTTTTTATTTTTCGATCGAAATGAAATTAAATTTTCATCGGCAATGATATTTATACTTGATGGATTTAAAAAATAAAACGATCTCCGGTCTCTGGGATTAAAGACCAATAAACATTTAATAAGGCATACATTTGAAAAGCATTTACATGAATTTCGAAAAAGATTTATGTGGGGTTTATATAACTCAAGCGGCTGACGATTGAATGAAATTTACATGTGTTTTGTTATTGTAACAAAAACAAAATACATGTAAATTTTACTCAATCGTCAGCCGCTTGAGTTATATAAACCCACATTAGTTTACAAAAAATATCAAGTGTTATCTACTTAATATCTTGTACAAAAATGAAACAATTCGTTTCAGCCGATTTCTTAATATAGACATTTTACTAAGTTGTTTTTGGCTGGGTATATTTAAATGAATTGAACTGTTTTTTTTTATTTTTACGTTAAAATAATAATTTTTAAAACTTGACTGACTATATTTCCACTTTTTTTGTATATGTTTTTTTTAGAATCAATTTCTTTTATTAATTTTTTTGTTGAGTTTTTGTTTTTGTAATTTTTATTTTAAATTTTGCTTAAATTATTACACACAGATTTTGTTTTTTTTTGTTTTAATATTTAAATTTTAGATTGAGAATATTTTTTATGTTGTTTTTTTTTTTTAATAGAAAAATAATAGATTAAGAGGAGTTTGAAGGAGGGAGTTTTAAATTTTTGAAAATGGTTTCCGTTGAAATCGTTTTATTTTCGAAGGTTAGACTTAAAAACTGTTTTGTTTTTCTCTATTTTATTTTTTTAATTTAAACTTAGTATTTTTTTGTTAAATATTTTATTTTCTCACTGTGATTTTCCTTTTGTTTTTCTTGTTTTGTATATAAGTATATTTTTATTATTTTTTGTTAAATATATATTTTTTTGTTATAATTTTTTTTAACCTTTTTTGATTATTTTTATGATTTTCTTTTCGGTTTTCTTTTTTTTTTGTTTAACATAAAAATTAGTTTTTTTTTTGTTTTTGTCTAAAATTAATTTTAGTTTTTAATCATAATTATGTTTTTTTGGATGTATAATATTGTTTTCTTTTAATATTGACTTAAGGATTTGATTCGTTTTGGATTTTGTGGTGGTAAAAGAGAGAGAGAGAGTTAGGGGGGAGTAGGTGTGGAGTCCTTAATGAAGGAGTTTTTTTCTCTAAACAGTTTTTTTACTATTTAAAATTTTATTAATCTTTTTTTGGTGGTTTCTGTTACTCAACAGCTTTTAAACAAAAATTTAGCTTGATGATGATTTTCTTTTTATAACAAAAATTTAAATAAAATTATGGTTTATAAAATTTTCAAATGAATTTTAAACTAAAGTTTTGAAATATTGAGTCTTAAACCCTTTATAAAAACCGACAAATACGTGTATTTTTGAATTTCCTGCCGACTTATTGAAATGACTACAAATGCCCTATCAAGAAATGTCTATTGAGACTAATGGCTCGATTGTGTATTGCAGCTCAACTTTAATTGTGTTGCCAACATGACATTCCATATCGCACTTGTTCAACAAGAGGGTATTAACTCAAAATTTTTAAATTTTCACTTTTTTAAAGAAATTGATTTGTAGTCTTATCTACCCACTGTAAAAATCTGACATCATTCTCACTATAATTTCACCAAAAAAACCTACTGTTTTACCCCTCTTCCTTATATAAAAGTAGTAGTAAAATAAAATAGTTTTTTGACTCTACTGAAAATTTAAAAATTTTGATCAACAAGAGGGTAGTTGATCAAGTGCGATATGGCAACTGACAACCGATAATAGAACCTCAGTTGCCTTGTCAATTATTAATCATATTGTAGATGACAACAAGAGTCAATTCCCAGTTATAGGTTATTTCAGCAACCGGGAGAGAGAAGTTGCAGAATTAAAGGCATTACTTAATAAAGACTCGTGTCAAACTGACTCAAACAATAACAGGCGAACGTGATCGAACTTAATGCGTTTGAGTCGAGCATTGAAAGACAAAGGTCCCAACACGACGACCCAGTCATCATCTTTATTATTTTCTGATCACATTTCGACTACCGCGGACGATTAAAACAATTGAATATGCCATCATTTTCGATTCAAAAAAGACTGTGCTTTCGGGAGAAAATGGTACCCTAGCCGCGACTCCCTTGAGAGAATCTTTTATGAACACCTTTCTGAACCGTTTATGAGTCTTACGAGCCATTTTCGAGAAATTTTTGACTCAATTTTGATTTTTAGTTGATTAAAAAAAAAACCTGTACAATGGTACATATGTAGAGTATATACGAATTGAGTTACCTTAGAGAGAGTAGAGAGATGTTTTGACTGTGGTGACAAGTCTACTTTTAGAACACTGAAGAAGTTGTGCTATTTCTTGTTATTTTATTTATTTTTCATCGACAGCCGCGACCGGGAATCGAACTCAGCCTAAAAATGATACCACTTAGTTACAGCACCCACTATCTGTTAAATAGTATTTCAAAACCAATTATAGGAGTAACCTTTTTATCATCTAACTGTGCAAAATCTGATTGCAAACTAGCGTTACAAACTGTCGAATTTCAATCCCTTAAATACTTAATTTTGAATTGATATACTTTTTGTTATTGTATTTTCAAACAGTAAGTTTTAAAGCATAAGCGGGAATCTCCTTCGACTAGTTTTTAATTGCGCAGATCAATCCTTTTTTGGTCTTCCAAACTGGTCGAAAAAGACTCTCTTTGGTGATTTTTCAAAAAATAATCTTTTAAATGCTGACTGGGGAGTAGGGTTGCCAGTCAGACTGGATTCGCCTGGATTGTCCAGCTTTTTTAGTGCTTGTCCAGTGTCAAGCTAAAACTAAATTTGTCCAGCTAAAAGTTAAATAATTTAAATTATTTTATATACCTTAAGTAAAACTATATTTATGGAAAAGAACCCTAATAAAAACTTTTGCAAACGTGTATTTTTTCCTATTTTAAGTAATTTATGAGTTGATTAATTAATTGCTTAATTAAGTTCATCTTGTAATAAAATTACCCTCTCAGTCAAATTTCCCTTTTGTGTCATCACTAATAACATCGCTCAACACTACAACAGCTGTTTTCATAACAATAACAAATCTTGTGAAGAAAGGTAAGTTTTTTTGCAAAATAAATGTTTATTTACTGTTTAAATGGTTTTTTTTCAATTCTATAGCAAAATAGAAATATGAATACTGAAAAAACTGGTCCATCTAAACGAAGACTAACAGTTTTCAATGACATTTGGGAAAAGAATCCAAATTATTGTAATTGGATACGGAAGATAAATATTTATACGGCAGAATGTAAATTGTGTCAGACAGAAATTTTAATAAAATATGAGGGCTCTCGATCTCTTGATAAACACATTCTAACTAAAAAGCATGTTAAAATAGAAATGTCGCAGAAATTGTCTCAAACTATTTCGAGTTTTGCTGTGCCAACAGAGACAAAAATTGAAACTCAAATTTCTAGGGCAGAGTTGGTTTGTATTTACCATAATGTTATACACGGACTAAGCTACAACAGTCTTGATTGTCAAATGAAACTAAGCGCAGTATTATATTGTGATAGCAAAATTGCTAATAAAATAACCTGTGGCAGGACAAAAGCTGCAGCCATTTCCAGAAATGTTTTAGCCCCATACTCTCAACAAGTGACAGTCAATGCTCTAAAGAAAAGTTATTATTTTTCTGTAAGTAGCGACGCTTCCAATATTGGTAATGTAAAGACCTACCCCTACGCTGTTCAATATTTTGACCCAGAGTATGGGATTCGAAAACGAGTTCTAGACTTTTATAATGATCCGTATGAAGCTTCAATAGATATTTATTCGAATATAATGAGAATAACGAAAGAATTTAATTTAGAGACCAAGCAAATTACTGCATATAGCGCTGATAACGCTGCTGTTAACTACGGTATTCACAATTCGGTTTATCAAAAATTGAAAGATTCATCGAACCAAATTATTAAAGCAAACTGTAACTGCCATATTATAAACAACTGCGTAAAAAAATCCCTAAATGCGTTGTCTTTTGATATAGAAAACATTATTATTAAAATATTTAATGAGTTTAGTTCTTCTGCTATGACCACAGAGAAACTAAAAGATTGTTTTGAATTTGCTGGTATAGAATATAAAGATCTTTTGAGACATATTCCAACAAGATGGCTTTCTCTACAACCAGCTGTTGATCGTCTCACTTTTTGTTGGCCTGCTGTCAAAATGTATTTCCTAAAAAAAGGGCGAAATAAGTGCCAAAAAAATTTATGGGAATTCGTTTCATATGGAATTTCGGATATCGATATAAATGAAACTGATGAATGTAAAATTGAAGGCTTATCGGAAGCATATTTATTTTTTCTACAAAACATAATGCAGGAATTTCATACAACTGTTTTAGCACTTGAAAATGATTCTTGTACAGTTTTAGAGTTACACGATATAATGACTCGATTTATGAATAGCCTCAAATGTAGAAAAAATGACAAATTTTTTGGGAGTAAAGTCAAGACAATTTTAAAAAACCTTTCTCATAATGAGCAGATCGCTTTTCAGGTGGAAGCAGAAGATTTTTTGGACACAGCAATCAATTATTTAGAAAAACGTTATGATTTTGGAAATGATGCGTTTCTCAAGAAGATTGCATTTTTAAATTTGAAGAAAAAGTTATTTTCTTGGGAAGATTTACAGCGGCTTCCACAAGATCTACAAATATCTGAGGAAATAGACAACGATAAGCTGTATATTGATTACTGCTGTCTTCGTGAGGTTTACGAGCAATTACCAAAAAATTTGCCAAGTGATAAAATATGGTCATATTTTTTTACAAAATGTGAAGGTAATGGGTTCGAAAATTTGGGAAAGTTAATATGTTTTGTGTTTTCAATACCAGTGAGCAACGCTTTTTGTGAACGAGTATTTAGTATTTTAAATAATCTTTACACTAAAGAGAGAAACAGAATGTCATTCGACTTGATAAGAGCCGAAATACTAATTCGAACGAATTTAGAGAACTCTTGTAAAGATTTTCAGAAGTTCTTACAAAGTTGTGAAGGAATTGAATTGACAAAAGCCGCTTGTTCAAATACCAAGTATATGTGGCGGACAAGATAATTCAAGAAAGATTTTCTCATTTGAATAATAATTTTAAAGTACAAATAAAAAAAAATATGTAAGGCTGAATTGTTATTTTCGTTTGTTATGTTTTTGTTCTATATATACATATATATTAAATATTGTATTATTTCATATAATTTTTACATTGGAAAATACGAGTTTCTTCGTACTAAATAGTAATATCTATATCAATGAAATATTGTATTTTTTGTTTTCAATAAAAATTAAATATATTAAATAAAAATTAAAGCAAGTTGTTAAATTTTAATGTCCAGCTAATTTTTGGGTTGTCAAGCTTTTTTTTTCCTTATGTCCAGTTTTTTCCGAATTTGTGTCTGGCAACCCTACTGGGGAGAGATAAAGTGATTTTTTTTCTACTGGAGTAAGGCAAGGATGTATTTTGTCACCTATACCTGTTATCCTCGTCATCGACAACATAATGAGCACGGCTCTGAATGGAAGACACGGTATAAAATGGACACCCTTTAAACAACTCTGATGATGTGTGTATTTTAAGGCAAAGCTCAGGTCACCTTCAAGAAAATACTAACACTATCTCGGGCAGCAGGGCTGGAAATCAATATTTCTTAGACAAAGATTATACCTAGAGGCTATGGCGCAAACCCTTCGACAAACATCAATGTGAATAACAAGCTTATTGGATGTGTAGGTACTTCTAATTAGCTTTGAAGTTTGGTTTCTACAACAGGTGGCGCTGACGAGGATATTGAATCGCGTACTAATAATTCAAAGTCTGCATTTGGTATTCTCCGAGCTATTTGGAAATCTCGGCAAATATAAACAACAACTAAACTACGAACATACAACTCGAATTTCAAGTCCATTCTATATTACTGCTGCGAAACTTGGAAATGCACAAGTGCCATCGATAAGCGCCTGCAAATCTTTGCAAACAAAAGCTTACGGCAGATCCTTAATCCGAAGAAGTGAAGATCTACTAAACGTGACAAAGCAAATCCCAGCCAGGTATGTCAACGCAAATGGCGGTGAATAGGCCACAACACACTTCAAAGGCCTAATACCAACATTACCTGACAAGCTCTCGGTTGAAATTCACAGGGAAGCGACCTTCGAGTTAGTACACCTGGTAGAACGTGGAGAAGGTTAATCAGTAAAATATTCATTAAATGAAGTATAGCCAACATCTCGCCATAGAGTTCGATATAAAAGGATGGTTGAGGCCCTATGCTCCACTGGGAGTCAAGGATAACAGAAGAAGAAGATTTTAGAACATGACAATGCTCGACCCCAAGTTGTGAAAGTGGTTGGTAACGTTAAAATGGGAAGTCTTATCCCACCCGCCGTATTCTCCAGACATTGCTCCCTCGGCTGACCAGCACTTTCAGTCTTATTAAGAAATAAAAAATTGCATCAATTTGTGGATCGCTTCCAAAGACAACCAGTTTTTAAAGTAGTGGCCAGCGATGGACAATACTTTGAATCATAAATGTATAACCAGTTGATTACAATAAAGCCTCGAATTTCGAAACCAAAACGGCCAAAGCAAAGTTGTACATCAAATAATTTGATCGATGTCACATTAATAAAAAATTTTAAACGCTTTTTTTCAAAGGTTCTTAAAATCATCTTTCACCACTAAGTTTTCTCTTAAATACGTAAAATTTGTAAGCTTTGTATCAAAAGCTTATCGTCACCTGAAATGCCAAAGTAACTGACACAAAAATTTAAATTGATTTTTCTATTCATTATGATAAAGCTACCCAAAATATATCAATCTACAAAGGGCTTTACTACATGGTGTAAAAATTTTGACCACACATGGATCTGTATTTCCACAAATATGAAATTTCATTCAAATATCTTTAACCGTTTTGGAGTTACACGGTTATTTTTTAAATAAGTTTTTGAAAAATCACTGTCAGCCATGTCACAGAACTCAATTCCGTTCGAAAGTGAAATGAATTCCGTGTTTTCCTTAGAGTTACTGATTTCAATTAAAAAAATCGTGTTTTGTAATGATTTTGGACATTAAAATTTTTCGGAATCTATAGAACCTAAAACCATTTCGGTTTGAATTCAACTACGAAATGGTTTCAATTCCGAACGGAATTTGTGACATGCCTGTATGTGTCCTTTTTTAATACTTTTAAACTTGTCATTTTACGTTTAAATTTGTATGGTAGTTAAGCCCTTTTGGTTTCCGAAAATCTTCAACTTGTATTTAAGCCTTTTTGTTTTTCTTACTCAAAAATCAAAAATTTTTATCATTTTAGTTTTTAGAATTTTCTTCGCTGCTGCTTTGTTAACCCAATTCCAAAATTTGGATTTAATGTTTCTTTTAGTTTAAAAGTTATAATGTTTTTGGCTTCTCCTGTAAAAAAAACTAAAAGTGTAGTTAAGCCTTTTTGCATTTCAGGTGACGTTATATTCATTAAATACTATTCAAGTTGGACTTATAAAAGATCTAAGACATAATATAGTTTATGTTAAATACAAAAACTTTACAAAATAAATCGAGAAATGGATGTTATTTTGGTGGTTTGGGATTTTTGATTTTTTTCATGTTCAAATAATAGGTTTGTTCCTGTACTTTGACGAAACAATCCAAACTTACTCAAAAGTGTTTCCATACAAAATTTTCAAAACAAAATTTTATTATTATTTTTTTTTTTTTTTGAGTAATTAAAGACAACTTTGGACTGTTTTGGGTAGTTTCGTTAGGGTACGGGAACAAACGTAATATTTTAAAAATAAATTTTATGAAAACTTTAATTGATAATTTCTGTTAACATTTACTATTTTATTTAATAAAATATTCTCCTCTTTAAATGTTTTATTTTGTTAAACTTAATTTATTTGTGTGTATTATTTAATTTTTTTTTGCAAAATCGTTGATGCTAATGATGGGCGGAACTGTTAAATTTTCTCTTCTAGAATTTCAATTGTCTTTCTCTATCAACATTATTTAATTTCTTCTCTCTTTCATTCTTTTAAAAAATGTAGCGCTTTTTTATTTGTAACCATTTTTGAGGCCTAAAAAACCAAGAAAATTTAAGAAAATCTTTTCTTTTGAAAAAGTGAACTGAAAACTGGGAACCTTTTAAAAGGTGACATGATGTTTGATTTTTTCATTTTTTAGTTTAAATTTAAATTTTAATCTTAAATTAAATATGTATAAAGAGTTTAATCGTTGCAGTTTGTTCTCTTCTCTTTTTTTGTTTGTTTGTTTGTTTAATTTTTGTGTGATTTGTGTCATGTTTATTTGACAAAGGTGGGAGCATTTTCATTTTTTGTTAATTTGTTTAAATCATTTATTAATGTTGTTGTTGTGGATGCTATTCATTTGTTGTATGTTGTGTTGTTTTAGTCATTTTTCACTTTGCTGTCTTTTTTGTTTCCTTTTTGTTGTTTACCACTTTAACTCCTGCCAGGTTTCTCTTCCTTCTTGCACACAAATGTCTTTAGTTTCCTTTTGAGAGGCTTTAGTTGTTTTTGTAGTTTTTCTTTGTTGCTTCTAAAAGCCCAGCAAAAGCTATAAGGCCTTTTGTGTTACACGTTTATTTCTAAATGTTACAACCATTTTCCCTTTTTGTTCTTGTTTCATTGCATTGGTTTCGAGTTTAATTAGTGCTAGTAGCAGCTCCAGAACGCCAGGTAACAATAGAGGACTGAAATAGGAAGGAAAACAAAGAAATAGTTAAGCAGGAAAAGCTTTTATATGAATACATTTTCTTTATTAAAAATATTTACAGAACATTTTTTTCTTTTTTGTGAAATAAATTTTTTTTCTAAAAAAAGCTTTTGGAGGAAATGTTTAAGTATAAAAACTTTATCTGAGCAAAATATTTTCTTAGGATATGTATGCATCTTTCGAGAAACACCTTTTACTAGCTAAAACTTTACTATATAAAACTTTTCCTTGTAAAAGCTTTTCTATAAAAACCTTTTTCTAGCAAAAGCTTTTCTATAAAAACCTTTTTCTAGCAAAAGCATTTCTATAAAAACCTTCTTGTAGCAAAAGCTTTTCTATAAAAACCTTCTTCTAGCAAAAGCTTTTCTATAAAAACCTTTTTCTAGCAAAAGCTTTTCTATAAAAACCTTTTTCTAGCAAAAGCTTTTCTATAAAAACCTTTTTCTAGCAAAAGCTTTTCTACAAAAACCTTTTTCTAGCAAAAACTTTTCTACAAAAACCTTTTTCTAGCAAAAGCTTTTCTTTAAAAACCTTTTTCTAGTAAAATCTTATCTATAAAAACCTTTTTCTTGCAAAAGCTTTTCTATAAAAACCTTTTTCTAGCAAAAGCATTTCTATAAAAACCTTCTTGTAGCAAAAGCTTTTCTATAAAAACCTTCTTCTAGCAAAAGCTTTTCTATAAAAACCTTTTTCTAGCAAAAGCTTTTCTATAAAAACCTTTTTCTAGCAAAAGCTTTTCTACAAAAACCTTTTTCTAGCAAAAACTTTTCTACAAAAACCTTTTTCTAGCAAAAGCTTTTCTTTAAAAACCTTTTTCTAGTAAAATCTTATCTATAAAAACCTTTTTCTTGCAAAAGCTTTTCTATAAAAACCTTTTCCTAGTAAAAGCTTTTCTATAAAAACTTTTTTCTAACTAAATCTTTTCTATAAAAACCTTTTTCTAGCAAAAGCTTTTCTATAAAAACCTTTTTCTAGCAAAAGCTTTTCTATAAAAACCTTTTTCTAGCAAAAGCTTTTCTATAAAAACCTTTTTCTAGCAAAAGCTTTTCTATAAAAACCTTTTTCTAGCAAAAGCTTTTCTATAAAAACCTTTTTCTAGCAAAAGCTTTTCTATAAAAACATTTTTCTAGCAAAAGCTTTTCTATAAAAACCTTTTTCTAACACAAGCTTTTCAAAACTTTTTTCTAGCAAAAGCTTTTCCATAAAAACCTTTTTCCAGCAAAAGCTTTTCTATAAAAACCTTTTTCCAGCAAAAGCTTTTCTATAAAAACCTTTTCCTTGCAAAAGCTTCTCTATAAAAACCTTTTCCTTGTAAAAGCTTTTCTATAAAAACCTTTTCCTTGCAAAAGACTTTCTATAAAAATCTTTTCCTAGTAAAAGCTTTTCTATAAAAACCATTTCTTAGTAAAAGCTTTACTATCATTTCCTAGGAAAAGCTTTTCTAAGAAACCCTTTTTCTAGCAAAAGCTTTTCTGTAAAAACCTTTTTCTAGCAAAAGCTTTTCCATAAAAGCCTGTTTCTAGCAAAAGCTTATTAAAAAACACTTTCGAAGGAAGAAAAGCTTTTCCATACAAATCTTTGCCGTGCAAAGATTTTGTTTTTTTGAAGAACTGCAACCTTGGCGCAGGAATAAATTGTGGTCTCCGATCTCTCTCGAACCCTATGAAAAAGAATGATCGGGTCGAGATTAAGTTTGCCGACAACACCATACCCGACCTGAAATCGTGCTGATTATTTGTTAAGCAACCCCAGAGAGACAAGGCGAAAATTAGTATTGTTCACAAGCTGCATGATCTCCCAGTCTCGGAAGTTGCAAAGTCCATCCGTACAGCTAATCCTTCTAAGATAATTGGCCCTGGCAAAATTTCCATGCTGATGCTAACACATAGGCGAGTTCTTGACAGGTGTTTAAAATCTATGACTAGCCTCATTATGACCAATGTCTGGAAAGTGTGGAATGATCCCAATTCTAAAACATGAAAAAACCGCAAATGATCAATCATTGTTCAGACCGACATCCCTTCTGTCTGATAAGTCAACTACCAGCATGGATTCCGCATTACCACTCAGATCACACAAGGCTTAACCTAGCAGAGGACTTGTGAAAGAACGGTCCTTGTGGCCTTTGATACGGTAAGCCATGCCACCCTCTTCCAAGGCATCCTGCTATCCACAATGGCAAGAAATTTGGAGGGATGGATAGTAAATACTCTAAGTCGTCAGTCGTTCGTAGTATTAAGACTCTAGCGCTCAAAACACTGTGGAGTCAAATAGAAAGTTCCTCAGGGCGGAGTCCTGTCTACCTCTCTAAACTGCAAGCTCTACCGCAAGGCGTTGAAGTGATATCATATCCGGACGACTACACGATAATGACGACCGGCCATAATATGGAAGACCTATGCGGTAAGGTGAATCGTTCCACAATTTCTTCGCTGAACGTAATCTGATGATACAGCCAACTTAGTCCTCAGCGACCCTATTTACCACCTGGGCAAAAGAAGTAAGTCGAGTTCGATGGTGTACCAATTCCGACCGTGAACCACCCGGTAATCCTGGGAGTCACACTCGACAGCTTTTTTACTTCGCCAGCACATGCCACACAACTGTCGAGCATAAATTGCGATGTAGAAACAAGGTCCTTAAAGCAGTAGCCGTCAGTACTTGGGGAATGGACAAACAAATATTGATATCTACCTATAAAGCAATGAGTCGCTCAGTGGCAAATTATGTTACTCCGATGTGGTCAGCGTCGCTAAGTGATACTTAATGGAGAAATATTCACTGGCTGCCTAAAAATGACCTCTCGATATCATCTTCATGAAGAAACAAAGGTCCACAACATTGTTTTATTTCAGCAGTTCCTTTTAGGATGTCATCGGAGAAATCATACTTTTGCATCGAGAATCGCAAATACAATAATTGGATATTTATTAGCATTTAACTGGTTTCTGAGGCTAGATTTATATGGGAGCTACGGTCCAATGTGAACTGATTGCCATAAAACTTGATATACTGACCAATAGTTGCAAAAAGCGTCTCTGATTCAAATTAATTTGTCATAGCTATTATAATTCGATTTTATTTATCAGCACTAAAGTGATTGCCGGAGCGGGGTTGTATGGGAGCTTAAATCAAATGTGAACCGATTTTGCCCAATTTCAATATCGAACTTTTTCAAGAAATCAAAAATATTTTTAAAAAGGTTTATCAAAATTTTGGGACATAAAACATTTAATTAAAAAGTTTTACTATAGAGTATTGCACTATGATCCCAATTTATTACAATTATTTTTATCAAACATTCTTGACACTTAAAGGTTCTTAACATAAAGCTTTTTTAAAAAGTAATTTTTCGGTTTTGCTGTTAATAAAGCATCCTTAAGCTTTCCTTCTTACCTTATTCGAATTTTTTGTTTTTGAATCTGCAATATTTTGGAAATTTGTGGCCATTGGCACCAGAGCGGCTGTAGTAGCATTTACTGGCGACCCATTAATGCTGTTCGTGGTGCAAGTGGTGGCCGATGTATTGGCAGCCGCCAATAATTGGGCAAAATTCCCAGCAAAATGCAAGCCATTGACACTAGATGAGGTGGGCGATGAGGCGGATGACACTAACAGCGGAGTAACACTGGAGGCATCTAGAGAAAGATTTAGAAAATGTAATTAAATTTAAGTGAATTTTTGCGAATGAATGTGAGAATTAGAATGAGTATTTTACCTTTAAGCAAAATTCCATTAGTTAGAGATGTGGTTGTTGTTGCTGTACCATTACTCGTGATAGTGTTGGAATTCGAAGAAGAACAAGTAGAATTTGGCAAAGGCGACGGTGGGTGTTGTTGCTGTTGGATTTGATGATGTTGATGATGCAGATGATATTGAGGCTGCGTATTGGTTGGCGGCGGCGGTGGTGGTCCATTAACAAAAGTGATTTTGCCATTGGCATGATAAAATGCTGTAGCCACTGGCCCATTGCTAGCAACACCAACACCTGAGGTGACTTTTAGACCATTCGAGGGTAAAATATTCAATTCAGCACCACCTGGCAAACGACACAATTCATTTGTTGTTGTTGTTACTAAAGCTGAGGCAGTAGTAGAAGTTAAAGAGCCATTAGTCAGAGATTTGTTTATGGCTAATGAAGAGCAACCACCAATATTGCTTATACCACCTCCTAATCCCACTCCTATTCCTCCTACTCCTCCACCAGCTAAAATACCACCATTAGAAGTAAACAACAATTTTTGTCCATGACTTTTAATATCATTGTGATTATTGTTGTGTAAATGTTGTTGTTGTTGTTGATGATGATGACCATTTGTTGCTGCTGATGTTGTTGGTGATGTATTATTAAAAACTTTTAGAAATTTGGCCGGTTGTTCACCATCTTCAGTAGCATGTTGCTGATGATGATGCTGCTGCTGCTGCTGCTGCAGCTGTTGTTGGTGATGATGATTATGATGATGAAGGTGATTATTTTTAGTTTCCACCATATTATTATTGTTGTTGTTGCTGTTGGACATGGTCAAACTTTTCTTACGGCCATTTTGTTGCTGTTGCTGCTGTTGACTTCCCAAACCAGCTGCAGAAATATATAAATTTATGAGTTGATTCTTTTTCATTCTTAAAAATTTCAATTTTTTATTCAAAGAATTTTTAAGATTTTTATGAAATTTTATACATAAAGGCCATATTTACATCGAAACAACATTTAATTTAAAACAAAAAGTTTTGATTTAAATTTGTTGAATTTTTAAAAATTTTTTGTGGTGGATTCTTTATTTTTTTCAAAATTTCTTGGTGGCAATTTTGGCTGTTGTCTTTTTTTATTCATTAAAAATTATAAAAAATGGTGGTGGAGGTGGTTTATGGTTTTATTTTCAATATTTTTTTCAATCATCTAAAGGTGGTGCTTTGAATTGAATTTCAATTTTTTTTTTTGGTTTTTAAGATAGAAAAGGAAATCATAAAATTTTGTAGGATCTTGAGGGAGCTTGTTTGTTGTTTTGGGAGGATTATTGTAGGTGATATGATGATATAGTAAGTGTTACTTCGTTTGTTTTTTCAATTTCTGATATTAGTATTGTTTTTAGTTTAACTCCCCACTTTCATTTTAAAGTGTTTTAATATTTCTAGAGCAAGTTTCGTTGTTGAATCCTGTTGTTTTTATATTTTTTTTCATTTTAATTTTTTTTCTTTTGATAATTTTTAAAATTTGGCCAATTTTTTATTTCTATTAAATTGTTGAAATATTTATACCAAATGGCAACCACGTAAAGCTTGCAACATTATAGCTATTGCGTTAATGGGTTTTCAAATTTTTGTGTGTAAATGAGGGAAAATGGAAATAAATAAAAAATAGAAGTATTAAAAATAATAGATACCAATAAATAGTTTTTAAGTAACTTAAATTATTAAGGAAATAAACTTATTTATGAAAGCTTTTTCTCATAAAAGTAATAACTAAACCTAAAGTAAAACTTTTATTAAAATAAGAACTTTTCTATGTTAAAGTTGTCTAAGCAAAAGCTTTTAATATTTAAAATAAAAAACTTTAAGCAGCAAAAGCTTTTCAAAAATATAAAATTATGAAAATTTTCCTATCAAAATAAAAAATTTTTGAAAAATTTCTTATAACAATAAGAAATTTTTGAAAAATTTCTTATAAAAATAAGAAATTTTTGAAAAATTTCTTATAAAAATAAGAAATTTTTGAAAAATTTCTTATACAAATAGGAAATTTTTGAAAATTTTTCTATAAAAATAAGATATTTTTGAAAATTTTCCTACAAAAATAGGAATTTCTTGAAGAATTTCCTATAAAAATAGGAATTTTTTGAAAAATTTTCTATAGAAATAAGAAATTTTTGAAAAATTTTCCCATAAAAATAAGAAATTTTTGAGAAATTTCCTGTAAATATAATAAATTTTTGAAAAATTTCCTATAAAAATAGGAATTTTTTGAAAAATTTCCTATAAAAATAGGAAATTTTTTAAAAATTTTCGATAAAAATAAGAAATTTTTGAAAAATTTCCTATAAAAATTAGAAATTTTTGAAAAATTTCCTATAAAAGTAAGAATTTTTGAAAAATTTTTTTGAAAAAAATTTCCTATAAACATACGAAACTTTGAAAAATTTCCTATAAAAATAAGAAAATTTTCAAAAATTTCCTATAAAAATAAGAATTGTTTGCAAAATTTCCTATAAAAATAAGAAATTTTTGAAAAATTTCCTATAAAAATAAGAAAATTTTGAAAAATTTCCTATAAAAATAAGAAATTTTTGAAAAATTACCTTTTAAAAATAAAAAATTTTTGAAAAATTTCCTTTTAAAAATAAGAAATTTTTGAAAAATTTCCTTTTAAAAATAAGAAATTTTTGAAAAATTTCTTTTTAAAAACAAGAAATTTTTGAAAAATTTCATTTTAAAAATAAGAATTTTTTGAAAATTTTCCTATAAAAAAAAGATATTTTTGAAAAATTTCCTATAAAAATAAGAAATTTTTGAAAAAATTCCTATAAAAATAAGAAATTTTTGAAAATTTTCCTATTAAAATAAGAAATTTTTGAAAAATTTCCTATAAAAATAGGAATTTTTTGAAGAATTTCCTATAAAAATAGGAATTTTTTGAAAAATTTTCTATAGAAATAAGAAATTTTTGAAAAATTTCCTATAAAAATAAGAAACTTTAAAAATTTTCCTATAAAAATAAGAAATTTTTGAGAAATTTCCTGTAAATATAATAAATTTTTGAAAAATTTCCTATAAAAATAGGAATTTTTTGAAAAATTTCCTATAAAAATAGGAAATTTTTTAAAAATTTTCTATAAAAATAAGAAATTTTTGAAAAATTTCCTATAAAAATTAGAAATTTTTGAAAAATTTCCTATAAAAGTAAGAAATTTTTGAAAAATTTTTTTGAAAAAAATTTCCTATAAAAATAAGAAACTTTAAAAATTTTCCTATAAAAATAAGAAATTTTTGAAAATTTTCCTATAAAAATAAGAAATTTTTGAAAAATTTCCTATAAAAATAAGAAATTGTTGAAAAATTTCCTATACAAATAAGAAATTTTTGAAAAATTTTCTATAAAAATAAGAAAATTTTGAAAAATTTCCTATCAAAATAAGAAATTTTTGAAAATTTTCCTATAAAAATAAGAAATTTTTGAAAAATTTCCTTCTAAAAATAAGAAATTTTTGAAAATTTTCCTATAAAAATAAGAAATTTTTAAAAAAAATTTCCTTTTAAAAATAAGAAATTTTTGAAAATTTTCCTATAAAAATAAGAAATTTTTAAAAATTTTCTTATAAAAATAAAAATTTTTTGATAAATTTCCTGTAAAAATAAGAAATTTTTTGCTGTAAAGCTTTTTCTTTTTATTTAAAAAATTTTAGTATGGAAAACTTTTTCTGTGCAAAGCTTTTAAGCTTTTCTCTGGAAAGCTTTTAGCATAAAAATGGTTTATTTTGAAATTCTTTTCTATCAAAAGCTTTAATTTAGAAAGTTTTTTCAAAAAAACTTTTTTTATGGAAAACATCAGCCCAAAAAGCTTTTTATGTAGACAATTTTCATTTTAAAAATTCTTTGTATAGAAAACGTTTAAAATAGAACTTTTTAAAAGAAAACTTTATTTTATAGAAAGCTTTTGAATAAAAAGTTTTTGGAAATTTCTCAAAGAAACTTTTTGCTGTACAGCTTTTTTATTTTATTTATTAAGGATTTATATAGACACCTTTTTCCATAAAAAAACATCTTTAAAATTTTTTCAATAAAAAAAACTTTTCTTTAAAATTTTTTTTCATTAAATTTTTTTTTTTTTCAATAAAAAACTTTGTTAATAAATAGCTTTTCTATAGAATTTTTTTAAATAGTTTTTTTATATATTCTTTATCTTCAAAGTTTCGCTTAAAAAGGCTAAAAAGCTTTTCTTGAAAAATTTTTATGTAAAAGTTTTTGTCTTTAAAGCTTTCCCTTTTAGAAAAAGATTTAGCATGTAAAAGTTTTTGTCAAAATCTTTTTTAAAGGGAAAGCTTTAAATTCCCTTTAAAAAAGATTTTGACTTCAAAGTTTTTCTAAAGAAAAGTTTTTGTCTTCAAAGCTTTTCTTTAGAAAACTTTTCTATTGAAAGCTTTTAACATAAAAGTTGTTTATCTGGAACATATTTTTTATCAAAAGCATGAATTAAAAAGTTTTTTTTATGAAATATTTGAAGAAGCTTTTTTTTAAAAAAGTTTGCTTATATTAAGCTTTACTTATATTAAGGATATTAAGGATTTATATAGACACCTTCTGCCATAATTATTCATATAAAGAACTTTGTATAACCCTTTTTGAAATTTGTTCCTGTTTTCTTATTTCTAAAGCTTTTCTAAACTAAGCTTTTTCCTTTAAAAACACTTCGGACTTACCATTATTTGTATTATTAACTCCTTGTGCGGGTGCTGAAGTAGCCAAAATAGTTGCAGCTGCCGTAGCTGTTGCAACATTACCAATTCCAGCTGCCGTCATAACACCGACACCATTTAGACCACCCGCTCCAGCTGCTGCCGCCTGCAATTTCAAACCATTAGGAATGTTAACGGTCACATTGCGACCATTACTAATCACCCCATTGATGGGGGGTGACGACGAGATCAATGATGATGACGAGGAGACACCACTCGAAGAGGACGGCGACGGTGAGGGTGTCGAGGGTGTGGGTGAGCCACGGGTAACCGAAGTAGCTGAGATATTTTTGGCTGTCAACGACAATGGCAAGCTGCCACCAAAGGTGACAAGAGCCGTAGGACTACCAGCTGGTGGACTGCTAATGCCTCCACCTAAACCTCCATTTTGGGTGGGAATTGTTACCGATTGTAGAGTGGTGGTGGTAATAGTGGGATTCTTACGCTGCTGCAGCTGTTGCTGATGTTGTTGGATGACAACACTAGTATTGTTGTTGTTGTTGTGGTTGTTGTTGCTATTAATTGATATTGGTGATGTAGAGTTTATAGTGTTGCTGCTGACGCTGATGCTGTTGTTGCTGATTTTGTTTATCACAGGCGATATTGTTGTTGGCATAGCAGTTTGCAACTACATTTATAACAATTACAATATACAATAATTTTATACATCAATACAAATTGAATCCATCAGAATGAGAGGTTAGAATTTTTATTTTTTTTTTTTATTTTTTAAAATTGATTTGATTTGAAATTGGGATTTTAGGTTTTGTAATGGAAATTGTTTGATCAAGTTGAGTTTGAGTGCGTTGTGAAGGGGGGCGGGGTAGAAATTGTATGAAAATGATTTGTGATACGAACGAGACGATTTTTCATTGTGTGTAATAATTTTATTTTCAAATTTAAGGTAAAATTAAAGATTTTCTTTATTGTATTTAAAAATTAATTTGATTTAATATGAGATCGTAGTTTTTTTTTTTTTTTTTGTTTTTAGATATAAAGAAGTGTATAATTTGTTTTTATTTAATTAATTAAAATTATTATAAAGAAAGTATAAAAAAGAGTAAAAAGTTAAAACCAATTAAGAATTAAAACTTAACAAAAAATAAATAGATAAACAAAAAAAATGAAATAAAAAAAATTTTAACTTAAACAAAAAAATTTTAAAAATGTTTAAAAAGAATTACAAATTTTCCCTAAGTTGTAATTTTTTTTTTTTTATTTTTTTTTTAATTATTTCACTAAAACAGACTTAAAGTGAAATATTTCCTAATACGATTAACAACTGATTTTAAATTTGAATCTGATACTAAATCCGAATCTAAATCTGAATTTGATTTGAATCTGAATTTGATTCTATGCTAACACTCAATTTCTTTCATCATCATAATTGTATTATGCATTTGATTTTTACTACTTACACCAGCACCAACTGGTGATGACATTGTATTGCTGCCACTGCCACCACTGCTGCTGCTGCTGCCATTACTGCCGCCACTTGATAGCGAACTCGATGAACTGTACAGAGTACTGCCACGTGCAGATGAGAGTGAATGGGTGTCATTGATGGTTTCTGTATAAAAAATTAAAGGGTCGATTAGAATTTTTGGAATAGGAATTGTTTTAAAAATCGTTTAAGATTCACAAACGTAGTATATTTGAAAAGCTTTGCAGTAAACAGCTTTTTCACAAAAAGCTTTTTCGGTAAATGTTGCTTGATAAATACTTATTATTTCGACAGTTTTTTTCCATTCAAAATTTGCAGAACATCTTAATATAAATCTTAATAGCTTTCCCATTAAAAAGTTTTTGTCTTCAAAGTTTTTCTTTAGAAAAGTTTTGTCTAAACAGAAGCTTATTTCTTTGCCAACAAAAGCTAAATATTTTCAATTGGAAATTTTCTTTTTAAAAAATAAAAACAATTTAAAGATTTTTTGTTTAAACTTTGGAAAGAAAAATATCAAAAGTGCTATTTTTATAAAAAGCTTTTCTATTTAGAAAATCTTCGACTTCAAAATTTTGACCAATTTTTCTATTTAAAAAAATTTCGACAATTTTTTCTATATAGAAAAATTTCGACAATTTTTTCTATATAGAAAAATTTCGACTTAATTTTCTATATAGAAAAATTTCGACCAATTTTTCTATATAGAAAAATTTCGACCAATTTTTCTATATAGAAAAATTTCGACCAATTTTTCTATATAGAAAAATTTCGACCAATTTTTCTATATAGAAAAATTTCGACCAATTTTTCTTTATAGAAAAATTTCGACCAATTGTTCTTTATAGAAAAATTTCGACCAATTGTTCTTTATAGAAAATTTCGTCCAATTTTTCTATATCGAAAAATTTATTTTCGACCAATTTTTTTATATCGAAAAATTTATTTTCGACCAATTTTTTTATATAAAAAAATTTCGACCAATTTTTCTATATAGAAAAATTTCGACCAATTTTTTCTGTATAGAATAATTTCTACAATATTTTCTCCAAAGAAAAATTTCTACCAATTTTTCTATTTTGAAAAATTTTGACAAATTTTTCTGTTTTGAAATATTTCGTCCAATGTTTCTATATAGAAAAATTTCGACCAATTCTTTATGTTTAGAAAAATGTTGACCAATTTTTCTATATAGAAAAATTTCAATCAATTTTTCTATATAGAAAAATTTCAATCAATTTTTCTATATAGAAAAATTTCAATCAATTTTTCTATATAAAAAAATTTCAATCAATTTTTCTATATAGAAAAACTTCGACCAATTTTTTTTTATATAAAAAAAATTTCGACCAATTTTTCTATATAGAAACATTTTACCAATTTTTCTATATAGAAAAATTTCGACCAATTTTTCTATATAGAAAAATTTCGACCAATTTTTCTATATAGAAAAATTTCGACCAATTTTTCTATATAGAAAAATTTCGACCAATTTTTCTATATAGAAAAATTTCGACCAATTTTTCTATATAGAAAAATTTCGACCAATTTTTCTATATAGAAAAATTTCGACCAATTTTTCTATATAGAAAAATTTCGACCAATTTTTCTATATAGCAAAATTTCGACCAATTTTTCTATATAGAAAAATTTCGACCAATTTTTCTATATAGAAAAATTTCGACCAATTTTTCTATATAGAAAAATTTCGACCAATTTTTCTATGTAGAAAAATTTCGACCAATTTTTCTATGTAGAAAAATGTTGACCAATTTTTCTATATAGACAAATTTTGACCAATTTTTCTATATAGAAAAATTTCGACCAATTTTTCTATATAGGAAAATTTCGACCAATTTTTCTATATAGAAAAATTTCGACCAATTTTTCTATGTAGAAAAATTTCGACCAATTTTTCTATGTAGAAAAATTTCGACCAATTTTTCTATGTAGAAAAATTTCGACCAATTTTTCTATATAGAAAAATTTCGACCAATTTTTCTATGTAGAAAAATTTCGACCAATTTTTCTATGTAGAAAAATGTTGACCAATTTTTCTATATAGACAAATTTTGACCAATTTTTCTATATAGAAAAATTTCGACCAATTTTTCTATATAGAAAAATTTCGACCAATTTTTCTATATAGAAAAATTTCGACCAATTTTTCTATATAGAAAAATTTCGACCAATTTTTCTATATAGAAAAATTTCGACCAATTTTTCTATATAGGAAAATTTCGACTAATTTTTCTATGTAGAAAAATTTCGACCAATTTTTCTATATAGAAAAATTTTTCTATGTAGAAAAATTTCGACCAATTTTTCTATATAGGAAAATTTCGACGAATTTTTCTATATAGAAAAATTTCGACCAATTTTTCTATGTAGAAAAATTTCGACCAATTTTTCTATGTAGAAAAATTTCGACCAATTTTCTATATAGACAAATTTCGACCAATTTTTCTATATAGAAAAATTTCGACCAATTTTTCTATATAGAAAAATTTCGAGCAATTTTTCTATATAGAAAAATTTAGACCAATTTTGCAATACAGAAAAATTTCGGCCAATTTTTCTTTAAAGAAAAATTTTGACCAATTTTTCTATATAGAAAATTTCGAACAATTTCTATATACAAAAATTTCGACCAATTTTTCTATATAGAAAAATTTCGACCAATTTTTCTATATAGAAAAATTTCGACCAATTTTTCTATAAAGAAAAATTTTGACCAAATTTTTACCAATTTTTCTATTTAGAAAAATTTTGACCAATTTTTCTATATAGAAAAATTTTGATCAATTTTTCTATATAGAAAAAATTTGGACCAATTTTTCTATATAGAAAAATTTCGACCAAATTTTCCATATACAAAAATTTTGGCCAATTTTTAAATATGTATAGAAAATTTAAAACAATTTTTTGATATAGAAAAATTTTGATAAATTTTTCTATATTAAAAACTTCGATATTTTTCTATGTCGACCAATTTTTCTTTATAGAAAAATTTCGACCAATTTTTTTATAAAGAAAAATTTTGACCAATTTTTCAATATAGAAAAATTTCGGCCTATTTTTCTATATAGAAAAATGTCGACCAATTTTTCTATATAGAAAAATTTCGACCAATTTTTCTATATAGAAAAATTTCGAGCAATTTTTCTATATAGAAAAATTTAGACCAATTTTGCAATACAGAAAAATTTCGGCCAATTTTTCTTTAAAGAAAAATTTTGACCAATTTTTCTATATAGAAAATTTCGAACAATTTCTATATACAAAAATTTCGACCAATTTTTCTATATAGAAAAATTTCGACCAATTTTTCTATATAGAAAAATTTCGACCAATTTTTCTATAAAGAAAAATTTTGACCAAATTTTTACCAATTTTTCTATTTAGAAAAATTTTGACCAATTTTTCTATATAGAAAAATTTTGATCAATTTTTCTATATAGAAAAAATTTGGACCAATTTTTCTATATAGAAAAATTTCGACCAAATTTTCCATATACAAAAATTTTGGCCAATTTTTAAATATGTATAGAAAATTTAAAACAATTTTTTGATATAGAAAAATTTTGATAAATTTTTCTATATTAAAAACTTCGATATTTTTCTATGTCGACCAATTTTTCTTTATAGAAAAATTTCGACCAATTTTTTTATAAAGAAAAATTTTGACCAATTTTTCAATATAGAAAAATTTCGGCCTATTTTTCTATATAGAAAAATGTCGACCAATTTTTCTATATAGAAAAATTTCGACCAATTTTTCTATATAGAAAAATTTCGACCAATTTTTCTATATAGAAAAATTTCGACCAATTTGTCTATATTGAAAAATTTCGAACAATTTTTCTATATACAAAAATTTCGGCCTATTTTTCTATATAGAAAAATGTCGACCAATTTTTCTATATAGAAAAATTTCGACCAATTTTTCTATAAAGAAAAATTTTGACCAAATGTTTACCAATTTTTCTATTTAGAAAAATTTTGACCAATTTTTCTATATAGAAAAATTTTGACCAATTTTTCTATATAGAAAAAATTTGGACCAATTTTTCTATATAGAAAAATTTCGACCAAATTTTCCATATACAAAAATTTTGGCCAATTTTTAAATATGTATAGAAATTTTAAAACAATTTTTTGATATAGAAAAATTTTGATAAATTTTTCTATATTAAAAACTTCGATATTTTTCTATGTCGACCAATTTTTCTTTATAGAAAAATTTCGACCAATTTTTTTATAAAGAAAAATTTTGACCAATTTTTCAATATAGAAAAATTTCGGCCTATTTTTCTATATAGAAAAATGTCGACCAATTTTTCTATATAGAAAAATTTCGACCAATTTTTCTATATAGAAAAATTTCGACCAATTTTTCTATATTGAAAAATTTCGAACAATTTTTCTATATACAAAAATTTCGGCCTATTTTTCTATATAGAAAAATGTCGACCAATTTTTCTATATAGAAAAATTTCGACCAATTTTTCTATATTGAAAAATTTTGAACAATTTTTCTATATTGAAAAATTTCGACCAATTTTTCTATATAGAAAAATTTCGACCAATTTTTCTATATAGAAAAATTTCGAACAATTTTTCTATATAGAAAAATTTCGAACAATTTTTCTATATAGAAAAATTTCGACCAATTTTTCTATATTGAAAAATTTCGACCAATTTTTCTATATTGAAAAATTTCGAACAATTTTTCTATATACAAAAATTTCGGCCTATTTTTCTATATAGAAAAATGTCGACCAATTTTTCTATATAGAAAAATTTCGACCAATTTTTCTATATTAAAAAATTTCGACCAATTTTCGAAATGTTCGAATATTTTTGATTTTATTTTATTTATTATCATAAATGTATTTTATAACCATTATTAAGCGGAAGCCTCCGTTATTTTTAAGAAATCTAGTTTTCTACTTTGAATATCTTTGTAAGAACTTTCTATTTTTATCTATAAATAAATATAATTTTCCAATAAATGAATTTAAAGTTTTTGATTGTAAATTTTGCATAAAATCCTCGCACATTTTTTTTTTTCGAAAAAATTACAAAAACAGCAGTAGTAGAATTAATAATATAAATTTTTAAAATAAAAAACACAGAGAGAAATTATCATAAACACAAGGCAGCCGACGTGTTCTAATGTTCTATTGAAATACAAAAAAGCATTTATTGGAAATTCTAGAAACTAATTCATGCCTAATGTTTGCATTCATAAATAGTTAAATAAGAGATTTTGCTATAAAGTGTCCTTTTTTGAAAGCGTTAGATACCCTACACTATAGACTAAGTAGTCGTAAGCTTTAAAGAAATCTTACCACCATAACTAAGTTCTAAAACTTTATTGAAGGTGTACTTAAATTTAATATTTTGCTTTAAAATATTTTCTAGCTTAAAAGTTTTTAAGTTTCCTTTTCTATGAATTTCATTTATTTGTTGCCGTTTTTGCGCATTTCATTAAAAAAGTGGGAGCATGCTTTTGCTTTTTTCCACTTAAATCGCATATAAATATTTCGCAATTTTATTGAATTTCATCGAAATAGAAATAAATACGAGTAGCAGCAGCAGAAGAAGAGATCTTGTGTGTGTTTCAAAATGCAAATCTCTAGTGCACTCGAAGCCTAGAAACTCTAAAATGCTGCCGTTTACAATAGAAATGAATAAAAATATTATGCTAAAATATGGCGCAAAATAATATTCAATACTTGGTCTACTTTTCAAACAAAAATAAGTCGTACAAAATTTGAATAAAATTCTAAAATTTATTCCTCTAACACGACTTTGTTTTGAGAAAAAAAAAAAAAAAAAAATCGGAACAAAAACTTTTTGCTGTTATTGGAGTTTTCAATAAGAAATTTTTAATCAATACTTGTAGTTTCGAATGATTTTTTTTTTTTCGAAATAAAGGCTATTTTATTTATTTGCGTAAAAGTGAATTTAAAAATTATAATTAGGCGCATTTTGAAGGAAAAAGGAAAAATAGTATAAAGGAAATATTTTTTTTAATTTTTTATAGAATTTAAATTTTTTAATTCAGTTTCTGTAGGTTAGTCGGTTTAAAAGCCAAATTTGTTATGTAAATGGGTAAGCTTTCCTCATGAACTATATAAAAGTTTTAAGATCAGAAAAGTTATTAATTATAAATGCCTCTATTGCCGTTCTCAACTCAACTCAGTTCGGTCGTCTGCCAGTTGACCCAACTTTCACTTGATATTGCGAAACTAAAGAACTCAACGTTTTTTAGTTTCGCAATATCAAAAAATAATTTTGTTGAGTGAAAGTTGGGTCGACTGGCAGAAAACTAAACTAAGTTGAAAACGGAAATAGGGGCATAAGCTTTATTTCAAAAATCTTATCTTAAAAAAAAAATTATAGTCAATTGTGTAAGTGTCTTGACTCAACTTAAGTCGCATTAGGACTTAAGTGTTAACTAACTTTACAGATCGTTACCTCATTTTGTCTAGATGATCTTTGCCGAAGTAATCATTGCAATTGGACCAAAAATTACAAAGTTATCAGCAAAAAAGTGCCAACAACTTAATTAAAATTTCTTTTAATTTAAGACTAGGTTCTTGGCTTGGCTACTTTTAAGACCGCGTTAAGCCTAAAGTATTTATTTTCTTTAGAGATCGTTACTCCATTTTGTTTTTGTTATCTTTGTCAAAGGAAATTTTAAAAGGGGTTCACAAGTTACCGAGATATAGGCAGAAAGGTGCAAACACTTTAATCAAAATTTGTTTTTTTTACATAGTCAAAGAAGTTATTGGCTTGGCTAGGAGATCATGGATGCTTCACTTATTCATAATAGCTTTAAATTTGATCAAAAAGGCTGATAAATAAATTTTTTTTGAAAATCCCTTTTTAGAAAGTGTTAATATTTTGCGATTTCTTACCTAAAATTGTAATCCCTCTTTCGATTTACAAAATTTTTTCAAATCAATTTGTTTATATTAACTCTGCCGAAGAACTCATTTAAATCAGTTCGCAAATTTAAAAGATATAAACAATACAACGCAAAAGCGTTCCAAAAGAAAATTTGGATTTGCTATCAAAAACTTCGAGTCTTGTAAAGATAAAATTAAATAGTTTTATAGTAGGTTATTAGGTAATTTTGTGTAGTTAATTTTTGTAGAAGAAATCATTTAAATCGGTCTATTATAAAGAAAATTATAAGCAAAAATGTAAAAACGCTTTTATCAAAATTTTTATTAAACTTAAAAAAAAGTTGCTGGTGAGGTAGGACTGCCCAAATTAACATTTCCAATTTTTCTTCACAATTTCACGATTTTTTCTTCACAAATCCTAAAATAAATTTGTCGAGTTTTTCTCCGTCGAAGAAGGCATTTAAATCGGTTCGCAAATAAAACAGATATAAACAAAAAAACTCAAAAGCGTTCCAAAAAAATGTTTGATTTGTTATCAAAAACTTGGAGTCTTGTTAAGATGAACTTAAATAGTTTTATCGTAGATTATTAGATCATTTTGTGTAGTTATTCTTTGTAGAAGGAATCATTAAAATCGGTACATTATTAAGAAAGTTATAAGCAAAAATGTAAAAACACTTTTATAACAATTTTAACCAAACTTAAAAAAATTTACTGGTGAGGTAGGACTTCCCATTTAATTTTTTTTTTTTCTGTACAGATCGTCAATTCAATTTGTCTAGTTTTTCTCTGGCCTTGTTAAGATGAACTTAACTAGTTTTATCGTAGGTTATTAGATCTTTTTGTGTACTTAATATTTGTGGAAGGAATCATTAAAATCGGTTCATTATTAAGAAAGTAATAAGCAAAAATGTAAATGAAATTTTATCAAAATGTTAATCAAATTAAAAAAAAAGTTGCTTGTTCTTGACCACTTTCGCAACATGTGGTCGAGCGTTGTTATGTGCCAGAATCACTTTATTATGTCTCTCGTATTGCGGCCGTTGGTCTTCCAATGCTCGACTTAAACGCATTAATTGCGTTCGATAACGATAACGTGTAATTGTTTCAACTGATTCACAACGCCGAGCTAGCCCCACCAAATACATGACCTTGAAACCGTGAATAATCGGTTTGGCCGTCAACGTGGAAGCATGACCGTGATATCCCCATGATTTTCTGCGCTTGAGATTATCGCAATGAACCCATTTTCGTTCCCAGTCACAAAGCGATGCATTCCGTCTTTGCCCTAAAAAGTTTGCCTAAAGTTTATTTGTCTAAAGCTTTCATAAAAAGCTTATAGCTGCAAGACCTTAAAAGCTTCACGTTTTAAACAAAGCTTTTCTTTTATTAAAATGTCGTCGGTTTCGTAGAACAAAGCCTTTTGTAAATAGTAATTATTGTTAAATGCTTAAACACTTACCTCTCTCACTTGGAATGCTACCAATTTCGATGTCGGGAAAGATACCCGAAAATATTTGTTCATACTTTGGACCAAGTTCACGCTTTAAGCTAACAATACGTTTTTGTAAATTGATTTTTTCATTGGCTAAATGTTCCCATTCCGCCTCCAGTTCTTGATTGCGCTTCTGGGAATTCTGAAAGAAAAAATTTAAAATAACAATAAAGGATTACAAATTTATCTGATATATAGTCAGATCTCTGATTTTGTTTAATATAAAGTTTCTATGGAATTTAAAAAGATCGCTTTAGATTTGAAATGTTGTATCATAGGTTAGGTTTTAAGATCAAACATTAGAGGGAGTCTTGGCGTTTCATGGACTTCTGAGATCCTCGATATCAGTTTAAATGGAAAATTCGACGTCTTTCAAATACTCTGAAACTTGCAGATAAAAGGAAAAGTTTTGGGCTAAATTTTAAAGGCGATCACTTAAAAAGGATTTTATAAATTTCCCCAGTTCGGCTAAAGAACTATTTTTGTAAGGTTGAGATCCACAAATAAATGGGTCCATACGAGTACTACGTACAAAAGTTCGTTATCGATGCAAGCGAAATATCACCCCCATAAGAAGATTTTTTTATTTGTCGTGTATCTTCATAACTAACGGGAGATTCAAGTAGAGATACTTTTTTCAATAGGCTCTTTTTGACAGATCATGTGTGAGTCGTGTCATGCCGTCATCTTATTTTTGTTTAGTTTTGTTGATGGAAAGACTTACGCCTACACAAAGTTTACAAATCGTTCAAATTCTGTAAAGAATGTGTTTTGTGCAATTCGCTTAACTTATGGTCGACATAATTAGCCTACTGAGCGCACTATTCGCAACACCATCACCCATATTGAGACCCATTATTCATTATTGTATAATATTCGACCGAACAGACAACGTCCCGCACGCAGTGAAGAAAATATAGCAGTGAAATCATCGGTTCATATTTCTTCAAAAATAATGCCGGTGAGAACGTAATCGTCAATGGCGGCAGTTACCGTGCCATGATAACCGACTTTTTGATGCCTGAAACAGAAGCTTGTTATCTCGGCGACATTTGCTTTCAACAAGATGGCGCCACTTTCCATATATAGCACCAATCAATGCATTTATTGAGAGAACACTTTGGTGATCAGATAATTTCACGTTTTGGGCCAGTCGATTAGCCACCGAGATCGTGTGATATCACACCGTTAGATTTTTTCCTGTGGAGATATATAAGATCTAAAGTTTATGCGGACAAACCCGCCTCAATTCAGGTTTGGGAGCAGAACATCACGAGTGTCATTCGCCAGTTACCAGTCGAAATGCTCGAATGAGTCATCAAAAATTGTACTCAACGGATGGACCATCTGAGACGTAGCCGCGGTCAACATTTGATAAACAAAATCTTAAAAAAATTAACCCAAGAGAATGTTCTTTCATATGATAATAACACTGCTAGTTAAAAAACCGACAAAAGGGAGACCTAGTGGATAAAGATAATTCGAGTACGCTGAATTCAACGGTGCTAACCGGTTTTTTAGGTTAGCTCTAGTTTTCGAGATATAGCGTTATTTAAGAAATGCTCGATTTTGACAACTTTTTTCACCGACAAAAGTAAAACCTTGTTGGTAAAGATGAGGCCCTATGCTCCATTAGTAGTCAAGGATAACAGAAGAAGAAGTGGGTAAAGAAAAATCGAGTACCCTGAATTTAATGGTGCTAACCGTTTTTTTAAGTTAGCTCTAGATTTCGAGATATAGCTTTATTTAAAAAATGGAGGAGGTTGTGCAATAAATATTCGCGTAACTCAAAAACTGTTTATGTTCTTGAATTAAGTAAAGAAATTGAAATTCGCCAACAAAATTATCTTTCAGAAACACTCATTATTTTTTTTAATCCCAACAGTCGTTTTAGAAATAAATTTTTCTGTTTGCAAAAAAAAAATATATTTTTGAAAATGAATTTTTTTTTAAATTTTTTGGCAAACAAAAAATTTTTTCCACAACGATTAAAAACGGATCAAAAAAAATAAATTAGTTTTCCTGAAAGAGAATTTTGTTGTTGAATTTCGAATTAGTTTCTTAGATCAAGAAAATAAACAGTTTTCGAGTTAAGCGAATATTTATTGCACAACCTCCTCCATTTTTTAAATAAAGCTATATCTCGAAATCTAGAGCTAACTTAAATAAACGGTTAGCACCATTGAATCCAGGGTACTCGATATTTCTTTACCCACTTCTTCTTCTGTTATCCTACTAATAGAGCATAGGGCCTAATCCTTACCAACAAGGTTTTACTTTTGTCGGTAAAAAAAATTGTCAAAATCGAGCACAGTGTAAACATTCCCCATTAAATTTTCTGTGTTTTTTTTTTTTTTTTTTTTTTTTTTTAAGTAGGGAACCTCGAAATGGATCACGTGTTTAACTTAGTAGAATCAGACAAGATCTAATTAAGTATCGCAGGCCCATCTATTTTTTTAATCAAAATATAAATTTATTTTAATCAACTTACTTGGACACATTTAAAAGCTTCACCCAATATAGCCAAATTTGAAGTTTTTCGGCGATCTTCATCTTTCAAAGACAATTGATTTTTCAAGCCTTCATAGCATTCCTTTAAATGGGCACGACGATTCTTTTCTAATTTATTATGAACTTCACGGGTACCAGCCCTGGAAGAAGGAGAGAAAATAAAGTCATAAAAAATAAAAATTTATTTTAAAGTCCTCATCGGGAATAAGGTACCTACCCATTACTAGTGGAACTAATGGTACGCCTTCTAGGCGTAGCATGTGTTACATGTTGTGATCCAGCTCCTGAAACTCCTCCTCCTCCTACCAACGATTGCTGTGAACCTGCAGCAGCATTAATCATATGCATATAATGACTACCAGCCGTGGCGCCCAATGACGAGGACACATGACGCGGCGGCGAATGTTGGCTTGAAGATGATGATGAGTTGTTGCCAAAACTAGGATGCGTTGGTGGTATTTCATCGACCATCATACTGTTGTTATTGTTAGTGTTGTTGTTGCTGCTGTTGCTATTTTGATTTTGTAGATGCAGCTGATGCTGATGATGATTGTTGCTGTTGTTGTTGTTGGCTGAAAATTTATGGGAGGATAGTGAGAAACTTCGTATACGTGATTGAGAGGGTTCAACAAATTTTCTACTCGACATTGGTGGCGGTGTCAAGGGTATAAAGGTCTTATGACGATTGCCTAGAACTAAAGTCGTAGGACTACCACTAATGCCGTTAATGGGCGATTGAAGCGAAGACTGAGACCCTGAGTTTATGAGCGGGGTCACTTGATAGGGAAACCCGGTTATTAGGGGTATAGTTTTATTGCTATAGGGTATATTAATGGCCTTGCTTAGGGTGACTTGCTGAGGCTGCAGTGGTTGTCCCATAGAGGCCGGGGGAGCCGCTATGCGTATACCATTGGCCAACAGCATTTGTTTGCTGGCATTAGCATTTCCTATAATTTCACCATTTCTACCGATTAAGGTGAAAGTCGTGGTCGATAAGCCATTAGAGGCCTCTGAACTGGTCTCAGTTGTTTGTTTTGAGACTACCATTGTTTCATCGGGCTCTTCATCTATGGTCATTGCCGTGGGTGCAGGTGGGGGCGGCGGCGGCGGTGATGAAGTTTTAAATAATTTACTGCTTGTGGAATTCGTGAGTAACATGAATGAGGAGGTGTTCTTAGTATTACTCGAGTTCTTTTTCTCGTTTACATCTTCTTTTGGATTCGAATTATTTTGAGGATTGAAAATTTGCAAATTTGTTTTGTTTTTGAAACCAATTCATTTTGTAAATTATAAGTAGTGTTTTGGATTGTAGGGTGTTGTTGGTTGTGGTGTTGGTGGTGGTAGGGTAAAGGATTTGAAATTAAACAAAAAAGTTAAGAAAATAAAATTAAAGAACGAAAAAAATTGGTAAAAAAAAATTAAAAATTTTGAAACACATAACAGATTAGATACAAACGAAAAAATGTGAGGTTAAAGAGAGAAAAATGAGTTAGCAGACGAGAGAGGCAGTTTTGATGTGTGAGAAAGAGAGAGCAAGCATTTATGAGATGTATAAAATGGTTTTAGTAGTGATTACACTGTGCTAGTTCAAGAAACCGACAAAAAGGAGACCTAGCGGCTAAAGTTTATTTGAGTAGGCTGAATTCTTATAAGCGCTAACCGTTTTTTTAGGTTAGCTCTAGTTTTCGGTATAAAGCATTATTTAAAAAATGGAGGAGGTTGCCTTATAAGTATTCACGTAATTCGAAAACTGTTTATTTTCTTAAACTAAGTAAAAAAATCGAAATTCGGCAACAAAATTATCTTTCAGAAACACTAATTATTTTGTTTGTCCGAAATCGTCTTTTTGAAAACAATTTTTTTTTGTTTGCAAAAAAAAATATTTTTTAAAATGGAAATTTTTGTGATTTTTCAAAAAAAAAAAAATTTTGAAAAACAAAAAAATTATTAAAAAGGTTTATCAAAAATTTTGGGACATCAAACTTTTAAATAAAAGGTTTTACTGTAGTGTATTGCACTAAGATTCCAATTTATTACAATTATTTATTATTGTAATAAATAGTTTTTTGATAAAAAAAATGTTGGTGGGCAAACCTTTCCTCGACGCCTTTTGATGGTGATTGTGATTGATAATTCGTATTAATTCTGTCGTAGAATTAGGTATAATCCTCCTGATGAGATGGCCTGGCCTAACCAACCATCGAATCGCGTCGAGGAAAGGTTTCCCCACCAACATTTTTTGGTTTTATCGAAAAACTATTTATTACAATAATAAATTGGGATCTTAGTGCAATACACTACAGTAAAACTTAAAAAAAAAAAATATTTTCAAAACGACTGATCGGATTACAAAAAGTAAATAGTGTTTCTAAAAGATCGTTGTGGAAATAAATTTTTTTGTTTGCAAAAAAAAATTATTTTTGAAAAAGGAAATTTTGTTTGTGATTTAAAAAAAAATGTTTGCAAACAAAAAAATTTATTTCCAAAACGACTACTCGAATTAAAAAAGTAATTAGTGTTCCTGAAAGATCATTTTGTTGCCGAATTTCGATATTTTTTATTTAATTCAAGGAAATAAACAGTTTTCGAGTTACGCGAATATTTATTGGGCAATCTCTTCCATATTTTTATAACACTATATCTGGAAAACTGTGAACCGCAGGTTAGTCATCCGCCTAGCATACCAGATGCCCAAGTTCGATCCCTGGCCAGACTCACTTGAAAAAATAAATTTTCAAAAAGCGGCAGTTCACCTCATAACTCATGTAACCACTGGTTATTGAGTATTAGGCTATGTAAAACTTCTCTAACTAATGCATTTGCCGTTCGGAGCCGGCGTTAAAACGTAGGTCCCTTTCAATGAGTCTAAAAATAGAATCGGATGCAGCTCATTGTCTGAGAGAAGTACCCCTTGTTCCAATTGGAATTTTGTCGGGGAATTATATATATATATATATATATATATATATATATATATATATATGTATATATATATATATATATATATATATATATATGTATATATATATATATATATATATATATATATATATATATATATATATACATATCTGGAAAACTAGAGCTAACCTAAACGACTACTCGGATTAAAAAAGTAATTAGTGTTTCTGAAAGATAATTTTGTTCCGAATTTCGATTTTTGTTACTTAGTTCAAGAAAATAACTAGTTTTTGAGTTACGCGAATATTTATTGGGCAACCTCCTCCATTTTTTAAAACGCTAAATCTCGAAAACTAGAGCTAACCTAAATGACTACTCGGATTAAAAAAGTAATAAGTGTTCGTGAAAGATCATTTTGTTGCCGAATTTTAATTTTTGTAGTTCATGAAAATAAACAGTTTTCGAGTTACGCGAATATTAATTGAGCAACCTCCTCCATTTTTTAATAACGCTATATCTCGAAAACTAGAGCTAATCTAAAAAAATGGCTTGCAAAATTGAATTGAGCGTACTCGATTAATCTTTACCCACTAGATCTCCCTTTTATCGGTTTTTTCAACAAGCACAGTCTTATTATAATATAGAGATCATTCGAGGTATTTGTTTAAACTTTAAAGGCATTAGTGGCAGTTCCAAGATTTAGCTAAAAAAAAATAGGGTTTTTATTTAAAATGCAAAATGTAGATAATAAGCAAAATTGATTGAACAGCTAACCGGTACCAGTACTGATCGCAGACAGTAGGGTAACCAACTGTATTGAACCTCTAGAGCACAGTCGCAATGTGGGTTCTATCACACTGTTCTATCGTTACTAATTTGAAATGTTCTCTAACGAAATCATGAAACTTGTTTCCGAAACTTGAACCATAGACTCTACAATATAAAGATATTGCGCTCCATACATTTGCTTTCAATTAAAAAGTGAAATTAAAGTGGATAAAAAACCTCGAGAAACACATAAAAGCACAAACAAACATACATTTCAAGAGCACGTGTGTGTGCCTTAGCTTTCTCTTATTGGAAATCGTCTCCATTAGTTGTTTCCAAATTAGAGTAAAAGCGGTTTACTCTCTTCTTTATGGGACTTTTAAAAATGACCATACGACAAATCAATGTATGTAAGTGCAACATCTTTATATTATAGAGTCTTTGCTAGAACTTTCTTATGCTATAAACGTTTATCAATTAGAGCTCATCACTTTGTGATCGATTGGCCAGTAGACCAAACAAAGCTCTACAGAAAAAATATTTCTTCAGGTTCAATATAATTCAATTTATTTGAAATACATTTTAATTATCAGTTCAATTCAGTTTAATGATAATTTCTTATTAAATAATAGAACTTGTAAACTCAAATTTTGAACTACTCGTTACTGGGATAATAAATGTTACTATGTATAACTATAATTTACTTTAGAATTACTTAAGATTTCTGTAATAGATAAAAATTCTATAACTTCCAGACACTAAATAAATTAATAGTAAATACATTTTCATCATAAAAGTAATTAAATATTATAAAACTAAATTGACTAATTATTTAATTACTTAAAAATTCATTCATTTTAGCAAAAAAAAAAACACGACCATATTTGTTGTAAAACAACACGATATGTAATATTTGCAAAAAGTTACACAAGATTAGAAAATATTATTAGAAATTTTTCCAAATTTTTTAAATGCTTTGAATTTTTGACATTTAAGAAAAATTTTCAATATTTGTTAAAAATTTTTGTTACTTTCTTGAATTCAATTTCATAAATCGGTAAAGGTTCTAAAATTTGTGAAAATTTCCTAAACTACATTTTCTAGAATTTATAAAAATTTTAGAACAGTTCTTCTGAATATATGTTTAATTTACAAAATTTTCTTATATTTAGAAGGAAATTGATAAATTTATTATATTTACGAAAATTTGTTAAATTTACGAAAATTTGTAAAATTTACGAAAATTTGTTATATTAACAAAAATTTTTAAAATCTAAAAAATTTTTGTAAAATTTACAAAAATTTTTTAAATTTACAAAAATTTCTTATATCAACGAAAATTTTTTTAAATTCACTAAAATTGGATAAATTGTTTAGGGTATCATGTAGTCAGCCTTGAACGACTATATCACCTTCTTACTTATTTTTCTCTAATATCTATTTTACTACATATTAACATCCGCTTTTTCAATCAAAAAGTGGCTATTACAAATTCATCAAAAATTCTGTTAATTTTTCTATATTCAAACGATTCTGAGAACGAAAGAAATTTTAAAATTTTTTAACGGTTTTAGATCACTTTATTTGAATTTTAAATCATAATAAAAATGTTGAACAACTTGTACTTTTTTAAAGATTTTCTTTATAGGAAATTCTTTTCTTAAAAAAATTGTATCATCAATTTTGAGTCAAATAAAAACGAATGCATTTGTTAATACTTTAGCATTTAAAGAGGCTCTTCAAACTAAACTGAACCAAGAATTTAAATTTAGAACTGAACCTAGAAATGAACCTAGAACTGATCTAGAACTGAACTAGAACTGAACTAGAACTGAACTAGAACTGAACTAGAACTGAACTAGAACTGAACTAGAACTGAACTAGAACTGAACTAGAACTGAACTAGAACTGAACTAGAACTGAACTAGAACTGAACTAGAACTGAACTAGAACTGAACTAGAACTGAACTAGAACTGAACTAGAACTGAACTAGAACTGAACTAAAACTGAACTAGAACTGAACTAGAACTGAACTAGAACTGAACTAGAACTGAACTAGAACTGAACTAGAACTGAACTAGAACTGAACTAGAACTGAACTAGAACTGAACTAGAACTGAACTAGAACTGAACTAGAACTGAACTAGAACTGAACTAGAACTGAACTGAACTAGAACTGAACTAGAACTGAACTAGAACTGAACTAGAACTGAACTAGAACTGAACTAGAACTGAACTAAAACTGAACTAGAACTGAACTAGAACTGAACTAGAACTGAACTAGAACTGAACTAGAACTGAACTAGAACTGAACTAGAACTGAACTAGAACTGAACTAGAACTGAACTAGAACTGAACTAGAACTGAACTAGAACTGAACTAGAACTGAACTAGAACTGAACTAGAACTGAACTAGAACTGAACTAGAACTGAACTAGAACTGAACTAGAACTGAACTAGAACTGAACTAGAACTGAACTAGAACTGAACTAGAACTGAACTAGAACTGAACTAGAACTGAACTAGAACTGAACTAGAACTGAACTAGAACTGAACTAGAACTGAACTAGAACTGAACTAGAACTGAACTAGAATTGAACTAGAACTGAACTAGAACTGAACTAGAACTGAACTAGAACTGAACTAGAACTGAACTAGAACTGAACTAGAACTGAACTAGAACTGAACTAGAACTGAACTAGAACTGAACTAGAACTGAACTAGAACTGAACTAGAACTGAACTAGAACTGAACTAGAACTGAACTAGAACTGAACTAGAACTGAACTAGAACTGAACTAGAACTGAACTAGAACTGAACTAGAACTGAACTAGAACTGAACTAGAACTGAACTAGAACTGAACTAGAACTGAACTAGAACTGAACTAGAACTGAACTAGAACTGAACTAGAACTGAACTAGAACTGAACTAGAACTGAACTAGAACTGAACTAGAACTGAACTAGAACTGAACTAGAACTGAACTAGAACTGAACTAGAACTGAACTAGAACTGAACTAGAACTGAACTAGAACTGAACTAGAACTGAACTAGAACTGAACTAGAACTGAACTAGAACTGAACTAGAACTGAACTAGAACTGAACTAGAACTGAACTAGAACTGAACTGAACTAGAACTGAACTGAACTAGAACTGAACTGAACTAGAACTGAACTGAACTAGAACTGAACTAGAACTGAACTAGAACTGAACTAGAACTGAACTAGAACTGAACTAGAACTGAACTAGAACTGAACTAGAACTGAACTAGAACTGAACTAGAACTGAACTAGAACTGAACTAGAACTGAACTAGAACTGAACTAGAACTGAACTAGAACTGAACTAGAACTGAACTAGAACTGAACTAGAACTGAACTAGAACTGAACTAGAACTGAACTAGAACTGAACTAGAACTGAACTAGAACTGAACTAGAACTGAACTAGAACTGAACTAGAACTGAACTAGAACTGAACTAGAACTGAACTAGAACTGAACTAGAACTGAACTAGAACTGAACTAGAACTGAACTAGAACTGAACTAGAACTGAACTAGAACTGAACTAGAACTGAACTAGAACTGAACTAGAACTGAACTAGAACTGAACTAGAACTGAACTAGAACTGAACTAGAACTGAACTAGAACTGAACTAGAACTGAACTAGAACTGAACTAGAACTGAACTAGAACTGAACTAGAACTGAACTAGAACTGAACTAGAACTGAACTAGAATTAAAGTAGAACTGAACTTGAATTAAACTGAAAACTAAACGTAGAACTGAACTTAGAACTAAACATGAACCTAGAACTGAACCTCTAGCATAAATAAGAAGTGAACCTACAACCGAACTAAAACGGAAAGACTGAATAGATCAAAATTAATGAATGTTATGTCATTTTATATCCGGTCACTTTTTCTTTATTCAAAAGTTCTTAATAACTAATTAAATAATCTTTTAATTCATTAATAACTTAAACATTGTTTAAAAGTTAATCTCCATAAAATCTTACAAAGTTTTGAAACAAGTTTTGAAACTAATAAAAACACAGATGTGTAACTAATGGTAAGATCGCAAAAAAATAACACCTCAATATAGAACTTTTAAGTTGAGCATTTACTTAGTACGAGTATATGTAGAGGCGCCTTAAAGTTTTTGCCTTTTATATCTCAAATAAATCACTTTACCTCAACTGGGGAAAATGATCGCAAAACGATAAAATTTTAAACGTGTTTCACATGATATTAAAAAATTATATGTATGTAGTATATCTATATAATGAAATATTCCAATCAATTCAAAACCATTTAGATAAATAATCTAATAAATTGGTCATAAAATATAATGAAATATTCCAATCAATTCAAAACCATTTAGATAAATAATCTAATAAATTGGTCATAAAGTTTATATGTGGCCATAAACGAGAGAAGACATAAAGAAAACCCGTTTAAATGCAAAACACGTGCAATTTGCAACAAAATTTATTCTGATGCAAAAAATAAAAAAAAATGGGGAGAAAATGCTGCTGCATTTAAACGGATGGAAAAACACTTTGGAGCTCATATATAGAAAATAAAATAATTTAATTGTCTAAATGACAATGAATATTAAATGAGAACAAAAAACGTATTGAGACAAATGTGATATAACCATGCGGTCAAGTGGAAAATTAATAAATTATTTAGTTAAAAAAAAAACCTTATTAGCATTTAAATGATGTTTAAAAACAAATTTTTTATTAAAAATTTTAAAAAATTTGGGAATTTTTTTTATTTTCGAAATTTGTTGAATTTATAAAAATTTTACAAATTTACAAACATTTTTTTAAATTTACAAAAAAATTTCAAGTTTACAAACATTTTTGAAGTTTACAAAAAATTTTTCAAGTTTACAAAAATTTTTCAAATTTACAAAAAATTTTTCAAATTTACAAAAATTTTTTTAATTTATAAAAATTTGTCAAATTTATAAAAATTTGTCAAATTTACAAAAATTTCTTAAGTTTACAAAAATTTCTTCAATTTACAAAAAATTTTCAAAATTACAAAAATTTTTCAAATTTACAAAAATTTGTTAAATTTACAAAAATTTGTTAAATTTACAAAAATTTGTTAAATTTACAAAAATTTGTTAAATTTACAAAAATTTGTTAAGTTTACAAAAATTTCTTAACACGTTCACGCCGGCGTGTACCACCGGTGGCTCGCACATGTCTGCCAGATCGGGCGATAATCTTTCGTTGAAACATTTAGTTCGGCCCCGTCCTATGGAACAAAAAGATTTCAGCGCAACCGCCTATGGGCGCGAAACATGAATTGCAGTGCCGGCGTGAACGTGTTAAATTTGTTAAATATACAAAAATTTTGTTATATTTACAAAAATTTGGTAAATTTACAAAAATTTGTTAAATTTACAAAAAATTTTCAAATACACAAAAAATTTACTAATATTTGTTAAATTTACAAAAATTTGTTCAATTTACAAAAATTTGTTAAATTTGCAAATATTTTTCAAATTAAAAAAAAAAATTTTTTAATTTACAAAAATTTTTTAAATTTACAAAAAAATTTTCAAATTTACAAAAAAAAAAATTTTCAAATTTACAAAAAAAATTTTCAAATCCACAAAAGTCTGTTAAATTAACAAAAATTTGTAAATTTTAAAAAAGTTTTTAAATTTACAAAAATTTATCAAATTTACAAAAATTTTTCAAATTTACAAAAAAATTTTTAAATTTATAAAAATTTTTAAAATTTACAAAAAAAATTTCAAATTTACAAAAGTTTGTTAACCTTTAAATAAATTTTTTTTAATTTTATGAAAATTTATTAAATTTACGTAAACTTGTTAAAAATACGAAATTTTGTTACATTTACACAAATTAGTAAAATTTACAAAAAAAAAGTTACAAAAATTTGTTAAAGATACGAAAATTTGTATTTAAAATGATGCATTAACCTAGAACTGAACATAGAACTGATAGTAAATCCGAACCTAGAACTGAATCTAGAACTGAATTTAGAACTGGACCTAGAACTGAACCTAAAATTGAACCTAGAACTGAGTCTAGAACTAAATATAGAACTGAACCTAGAATTGAATCTAGAACTAAACCTCGAACTGAACCTAGAAATGAATCTAGAACTGAACCTAAAACTGAACCTAAAATTGAACCAAGAACTGAATCTAGAACTAAACCAAGAACTGAACCTAGAACTGAATCTAGAACTAAACATAGAACTGAACCTAGAATTTAATCAAGAACCGAACCTAAAACTGAACCTAAAATTGAACCAAGAACTGAATCTAGAACTAAACCTAGAACTGAACCTAGAACTGAATCTAGAACTAAACATAGAACTGAACCTAGAAATGAATCTAGAACTGAACCTAAAACTGAATCTAGAACTGAACCTAGAATTGAAGCTAGAGCTGGACCTAGAACTGAACCTAAAACTTAACCTAAAATTAAAAAAATAGAACTGAATCTTGAACTGAACTTAGAACTGGACCTAGAACTGAACCTTAAATTGAACCTAGAACTGAATCTAGAACTAAACATAGAACTGAGCCTAGAAATGAATCTAGAACTAGACCTCGAACTGAACCTAGAAATGAATCTAGAACTGAACCTGAAACTGAATCTAGAACTGAACCCAGAATTGAAGCTAGAGCTGGACCTAGAACTGAACACCGAACTGAACCTAGAAATGAATCTCGAACTGAAAATGGAATTGAATCTAGAACTGAATCTAGAATTGAACCTAAAATTAAACCTAGAACTGAAACTACAACTGAATCTAGAACTGAACTTTGAACTAAACCTAGAATTTAATCAAAACAGAACCTAAAATTGAATCTAGAACTGAACTTAGAACTGAACCTAGAACTGAATCCAGAACTGAACCTAGAACTGAACCTAGAATTAAAACTAGAACTGAACCTAGATTTGAGTCTAGAACTGAATCTCGAACTGAACCTAGAATTTAATCTAAAACTAAACCTTAAACTGAATCTAGTACTGAACCTAGAACTGAATATAGAACTGAAACTAGAACGGAATCTACAACTGAAACTAGAACTGAACCTAGAAATGAATCTAGAACTTAATCTACAACTGAATCTAGAACTGAACCTTGAACTGAACCTATAATTGAATCTAGAACTGATCTCAGAACTAAACGTAGAACTGACTTTAGAACTGAATCTAGAACTGAACATTAAACTAAACATAGAACTGAACCTAGAATTGAATATATAACTGAACCTAAAACTGAATCTAGAACTAAATTTAGAACGGAACCAAGAACTGAATCTAGAACTGAACCTAGAACTGAATCTACAACTGAATCTAGAAATATAAACCTAAAACTGAATCTAAAACAGAACTTAGAACTAAATGTAGAACTGACTCTAGAACTGAACCTAGAATTGAAACTAGAATTGAACCTAGAATTGAATCTAGAACTGAACTCAGAACTGAGCCTAGAACTGAGCCTAGAACTGAACTTAGAACATAACCTAGAACTGAACCTTTAACAAAACCTCGAGTTGAACCTTAAACTGGAACTATAACTCAACCTACAATCGAACCTTAAACTGAACAAAAAAAATGTACATAAAACTAAACCTAGAAATAAACTGGATCAATACTTGAAATTCTTAAAATCTGGCAACCTTTTTTGCTGTAATTATCAGAACATTAATAAATCGTTGCAAATATTCATCATTCGCTGTGTAAAACTGCCTTTTTCACATAAACAAACAAAATACTCATACATTTCCGTTTTTGTCTCACTCTCTCTCACACTTCTACAATTTTATCTTTTTTTTTTTATATTTTATTTACATAAAATACTCGTATAATGTGCACATGTCAGTGCAAAACGTGCACAGATGATATTTGTATTTATTTAGTTATTTACTCCTATGTCTATTAAACACTAACGTTGGCAATTTATTTGCTTTAATTCAATAAAATAATTATTATATGGATATTTGCCCACTTTCTGTATTTGCAAAATAAGTTCATGGAAAAACCAAATAACAATAAGTTAAGATAACTTGGGTAATCGGGTAATCATTTCGCTCGTATTGATATCCTAATATTTCAGAGCATATTTGCTTTGTTTTCTAAAGGGCTTAGAATGAATCCTGCTTATGGAAATTATAATATCTCTTCGTTATCTGGAAGGAGATGTGTTATGCTTTCATTTGATATATAAAAACTAGAGATAACCTAAAAAATACGTTAGTTATATAACTTTGTATCCAAATTTTTTTTTTTTTGATAACTTTTGGATAACAATTTTAAAGAATTGAAAAGAAATTTAGTTTCCTTTACAAATTCTACAACAATTAAATTTTTCCTCTATCATATACTAGTAATACTTAATTATTTACACATTTTTTCTCCAGACAGGTCTTTAGTAAACATTTTCAATTACACGTTTACATACGTATAACAAAAATCTACATACACCTAATGAAATGTTACTAAACTGTGTGTAATTTGTATAAAATACAGTGTAAAGAGAGCATTATAGGGCGGGGGAGGGAGAGTGGATAAAAAGAGTTACATTATATGTTTGTTAAGTATTATTTGCATTTGCATTTTTATCTATTTGCTATCATTAGGAGAATGACATCAACATTTTGAGGGCACAGTCAAGTGACAGTCAATAAATACCACAAGTACTGCAGCTAGAAACACTTTAACACATATTCACATTAAGCTCTAAATGAAGCATTATAACACAAAAGGCCCTAAGTCAAAATAAAGGAAATATAACTGAAACTAGAACTAAATGAACCGCCCACTATACTTAGAACTGAACTAAGAGCTGAAAATAGAACTGAACCTGGAACTGAACCTAGAACTGAAGAAAGAATTGAACATAGAACTGAACCTAAATCTAAAATTAGAATTGAACCTAGAACTGAAAATAGAACTGAACCTAAAACTTAATCTAGAACTGAACCTAAAACTGAACATAGAACTAGACCTAGAACTGAATCTATAACTGAATCTAGAACTAAACCTAGAACTAAACCTAGAATTTAGAACTAAACCTAGAACTGAACGTAGAACTGTATATAGAACTGAACCTACAACTGAACCTAGAGCTGAACCTAGAACTGAACCTAGAACTGAACCTAGAACTGAACCTAGAACTGAACCTAGAACTAAACCTAGAACTGAACCTAGAATTGGACCTAGAACTGAAACTAAAACTGAACCTAGAACTGAACTTAGAACTGAACCTAGAACTGAATCTAGAATTGAACCTAAAACTGAAAATAGAACTGAACCTAGAACTAAATCTAGAATTGAACCTAGAACTGAACCTAGTACTGAACCTAGAACTGAACACAGAATTGAACCTAGAACTGAACTAGAACTGAACCTAGAACTGAATCAAGAACTGAAACTACAACTGAACCTAGAACTCAACCTAGAACTGAATCTAGAACTGAATCTACAACTGAACCTAGAACTGAAAATAGAACTGAATCTAGAACTAAATCTAGAACCAAACCTAGAACTGAACCTAGAACTGAATCTAGAACTGAATCTAGAACTGAACCTAGAACTGAACCTAGAATTGAAACTAGAACTGAATTTAGAACTGAACCTAAAACTGAATCTAGCATTGAACCTAGAACTGAACCTAGAATTTAGAACTAAACCTAGAACTATTTAAACATAGAACTAAACATAGAACTGTATATAGAACTGAATCTAGAACTGCACCTAGAACTAAACCTAGAACTAAACCTAGTACTAAACCTAGAACTGAACCTAGAACTGAACCTAGAACTGAATCCAGAATTGAACCTAGAACTGAACTAGAACTGAATCTAGAACTGAAACTACAACTGAACCTAGAACCGAACCTAGAACTGAATCTAGAACTTAGACAACAACTGAACCTAGAACTGAATCTACAACTGAACCAAGAACTGAACCTAGACATGAAAATAGAACTGAATCTTTAACTAAATCTAGAACCGAACCTAGAACTGAATCGAGAATTAGAACTGAATCTAGAACTGAAACTAAAACTGAACCTAGAACTGAACCTAGAACTGAACCTAGAACTGAATCTAGAACTAAATCTAGAACCAAACCTAGAACTGTACCTAGAACTGAATCTAGAACTGAATCCAGAATTAGAACTGAATCTAGAACTGAACTAGAACTGAACTAGAACTGAACTAGAACTGAACTAGAACTGAACTAGAACTGAACTAGAACTGAACTAGAACTGAACTAGAACTGAACTAGAACTGAACTAGAACTGAACTAGAACTGAACTAGAACTGAACTAGAACTGAACTAGAACTGAACTAGAACTAAACTAGAACTGAACTAGAACTGAACTAGAACTGAACTAGAACTGAACTAGAACTGAACTAGAACTGAACTAGAACTGAACTAGAACTGAACTAGAACTGAACTAGAACTGAACTAGAACTGAACTAGAACTGAACTAGAACTGAACTAGAACTGAACTAGAACTGAACTAGAACTGAACTAGAACTGAACTAGAACTGAACTAGAACTGAACTAGAACTGAACTAGAACTGAACTAGAACTGAACTAGAACTGAACTAGAACTGAACTAGAACTGAACTAGAACTGAACTAGAACTGAACTAGAACTGAACTAGAACTGAACTAGAACTGAACTAGAACTGAACTAGAACTGAACTAGAACTGAACTAGAACTGAACTAGAACTGAACTAGAACTGAACTAGAACTGAACTAGAACTGAACTAGAACTGAACTAGAACTGAACTAGAACTGAACTAGAACTGAACTAGAACTGAACTAGAACTGAACTAGAACTGAACTAGAACTGAACTAGAACTGAACTAGAACTGAACTAGAACTGAACTAGAACTGAACTAGAACTGAACTAGAACTGAACTAGAACTGAACTAGAACTGAACTAGAACTGAACTAGAACTGAACTAGAACTGAACTAGAACTGAACTAGAACTGAACTAGAACTGAACTAGAACTGAACTAGAACTGAACTAGAACTGAACTAGAACTGAACTAGAACTGAACTAGAACTGAACTAGAACTGAACTAGAACTGAACTAGAACTGAACTAGAACTGAACTAGAACTGAACTAGAACTGAACTAGAACTGAACTAGAACTGAACTAGAACTGAACTAGAACTGAACTAGAACTGAACTAGAACTGAACTAGAACTGAACTAGAACTGAACTAGAACTGAACTAGAACTGAACTAGAACTGAACTAGAACTGAACTAGAACTGAACTAGAACTGAACTAGAACTGAACTAGAACTGAACTAGAACTGAACTAGAACTGAACTAGAACTGAACTAGAACTGAACTAGAACTGAACTAGAACTGAACTAGAACTGAACTAGAACTGAACTAGAACTGAACTAGAACTGAACTAGAACTGAACTAGAACTGAACTAGAACTGAACTAGAACTGAACTAGAACTGAACTAGAACTGAACTAGAACTGAACTAGAACTGAACTAGAACTGAACTAGAACTGAACTAGAACTGAACTAGAACTGAACTAGAACTGAACTAGAACTGAACTAGAACTGAACTAGAACTGAACTAGAACTGAACTAGAACTGAACTAGAACTGAACTAGAACTGAACTAGAACTGAACTAGAACTGAACTAGAACTGAACTAGAACTGAACTAGAACTGAACTAGAACTGAACTAGAACTGAACTAGAACTGAACTAGAACTGAACTAGAACTGAACTAGAACTGAACTAGAACTGAACTAGAACTGAACTAGAACTGAACTAGAACTGAACTAGAACTGAACTAGAACTGAACTAGAACTGAACTAGAACTGAACTAGAACTGAACTAGAACTGAACTAGAACTGAACTAGAACTGAACTAGAACTGAACTAGAACTGAACTAGAACTGAACTAGAACTGAACTAGAACTGAACTAGAACTGAACTAGAACTGAACTAGAACTGAACTAGAACTGAACTAGAACTGAACTAGAACTGAACTAGAACTGAACTAGAACTGAACTAGAACTGAACTAGAACTGAACTAGAACTGAACTAGAACTGAACTAGAACTGAACTAGAACTGAACTAGAACTGAACTAGAACTGAACTAGAACTGAACTAGAACTGAACTAGAACTGAACTAGAACTGAACTAGAACTGAACTAGAACTGAACTAGAACTGAACTAGAACTGAACTAGAACTGAACTAGAACTGAACTAGAACTGAACTAGAACTGAACTAGAACTGAACTAGAACTGAACTAGAACTGAACTAGAACTGAACTAGAACTGAACTAGAACTGAACTAGAACTGAACTAGAACTGAACTAGAACTGAACTAGAACTGAACTAGAACTGAACTAGAACTGAACTAGAACTGAACTAGAACTGAACTAGAACTGAACTAGAACTGAACTAGAACTGAACTAGAACTGAACTAGAACTGAACTAGAACTGAACTAGAACTGAACTAGAACTGAACTAGAACTGAACTAGAACTGAACTAGAACTGAACTAGAACTGAACTAGAACTGAACTAGAACTGAACTAGAACTGAACTAGAACTGAACTAGAACTGAACTAGAACTGAACTAGAACTGAACTAGAACTGAACTAGAACTGAACTAGAACTGAACTAGAACTGAACTAGAACTGAACTAGAACTGAACTAGAACTGAACTAGAACTGAACTAGAACTGAACTAGAACTGAACTAGAACTGAACTAGAACTGAACTAGAACTGAACTAGAACTGAACTAGAACTGAACTAGAACTGAACTAGAACTGAACTAGAACTGAACTAGAACTGAACTAGAACTGAACTAGAACTGAACTAGAACTGAACTAGAACTGAACTAGAACTGAACTAGAACTGAACTAGAACTGAACTAGAACTGAACTAGAACTGAACTAGAACTGAACTAGAACTGAACTAGAACTGAACTAGAACTGAACTAGAACTGAACTAGAACTGAACTAGAACTGAACTAGAACTGAACTAGAACTGAACTAGAACTGAACTAGAACTGAACTAGAACTGAACTAGAACTGAACTAGAACTGAACTAGAACTGAACTAGAACTGAACTAGAACTGAACTAGAACTGAACTAGAACTGAACTAGAACTGAACTAGAACTGAACTAGAACTGAACTAGAACTGAACTAGAACTGAACTAGAACTGAACTAGAACTGAACTAGAACTGAACTAGAACTGAACTAGAACTGAACTAGAACTGAACTAGAACTGAACTAGAACTGAACTAGAACTGAACTAGAACTGAACTAGAACTGAACTAGAACTGAACTAGAACTGAACTAGAACTGAACTAGAACTGAACTAGAACTGAACTAGAACTGAACTAGAACTGAACTAGAACTGAACTAGAACTGAACTAGAACTGAACTAGAACTGAACTAGAACTGAACTAGAACTGAACTAGAACTGAACTAGAACTGAACTAGAACTGAACTAGAACTGAACTAGAACTGAACTAGAACTGAACTAGAACTGAACTAGAACTGAACTAGAACTGAACTAGAACTGAACTAGAACTGAACTAGAACTGAACTAGAACTGAACTAGAACTGAACTAGAACTGAACTAGAACTGAACTAGAACTGAACTAGAACTGAACTAGAACTGAACTAGAACTGAACTAGAACTGAACTAGAACTGAACTAGAACTGAACTAGAACTGAACTAGAACTGAACTAGAACTGAACTAGAACTGAACTAGAACTGAACTAGAACTGAACTAGAACTGAACTAGAACTGAACTAGAACTGAACTAGAACTGAACTAGAACTGAACTAGAACTGAACTAGAACTGAACTAGAACTGAACTAGAACTGAACTAGAACTGAACTAGAACTGAACTAGAACTGAACTAGAACTGAACTAGAACTGAACTAGAACTGAACTAGAACTGAACTAGAACTGAACTAGAACTGAACTAGAACTGAACTAGAACTGAACTAGAACTGAACTAGAACTGAACTAGAACTGAACTAGAACTGAACTAGAACTGAACTAGAACTGAACTAGAACTGAACTAGAACTGAACTAGAACTGAACTAGAACTGAACTAGAACTGAACTAGAACTGAACTAGAACTGAACTAGAACTGAACTAGAACTGAACTAGAACTGAACTAGAACTGAACTAGAACTGAACTAGAACTGAACTAGAACTGAACTAGAACTGAACTAGAACTGAACTAGAACTGAACTAGAACTGAACTAGAACTGAACTAGAACTGAACTAGAACTGAACTAGAACTGAACTAGAACTGAACTAGAACTGAACTAGAACTGAACTAGAACTGAACTAGAACTGAACTAGAACTGAACTAGAACTGAACTAGAACTGAACTAGAACTGAACTAGAACTGAACTAGAACTGAACTAGAACTGAACTAGAACTGAACTAGAACTGAACTAGAACTGAACTAGAACTGAACTAGAACTGAACTAGAACTGAACTAGAACTGAACTAGAACTGAACTAGAACTGAACTAGAACTGAACTAGAACTGAACTAGAACTGAACTAGAACTGAACTAGAACTGAACTAGAACTGAACTAGAACTGAACTAGAACTGAACTAGAACTGAACTAGAACTGAACTAGAACTGAACTAGAACTGAACTAGAACTGAACTAGAACTGAACTAGAACTGAACTAGAACTGAACTAGAACTGAACTAGAACTGAACTAGAACTGAACTAGAACTGAACTAGAACTGAACTAGAACTGAACTAGAACTGAACTAGAACTGAACTAGAACTGAACTAGAACTGAACTAGAACTGAACTAGAACTGAACTAGAACTGAACTAGAACTGATTTAGAACTGAACTAGAACTGAACTAGAACTGAACTAGAACTGAACTAGAACTGAACCTAGAACTGAACTAGAACTGAACTAGAACTGAACTAGAACTGAACTAGAACTGAACTAGAACTGAACTAGAACTGAACTAGAACTGAACTAGAACTGAACTAGAACTGAACTAGAACTGAACTAGAACTGAACTAGAACTGAACTAGAACTAGAACTGATCTAGAACTGAACCTAGAACTAAACCTAGAACTGAACTTAAAACTGAATCTAGAACTGAATCTAGAACTAAACTAAAAGGAGGGCAAAAAGAACAGAATTTATAAATTATAAAATTTGTCTAATGTGATAAAGGGCATTTTCTAACTTAATTGAAGCACTTGAAACTACTCTCAAGCTCTTTTTAGATATTCGTTATTTTGTTTAGCAACACGGCAACACTTTCTTTGTTGACGCAGGGGCTTTTTTGTTTGTAAATTTAAATATTTTACAGTTTGTATATACAATTGTTACAATATAATTACGGTAACAAAATGCAAATGTAAATTAAAAATTAAATAAATAACAAACAACAGCAACAGAAAAAAATATAATTAAAAAAAAAAAAAAAATAGAAGATAGAAATTCTAATGAGCAACATGTGCGCTCTAATAGATGTCAATCATTTACAAATGTTTGTTTGTTGTACAATTTCGAAAAAAAACTTTTCTATATAATTTCCGAACATAGACTTGATATAGAGAGAATGGATGAATAATGACTAAAAGACAGACAGGCAGACAGACACTTCGCCTGTTTGTATTTGGAGGAACGTGGAACTCAAGTGAATGCAATTGTTTATTTTTACACCTTCCCCTTTTTGCTGGCCTGCCCTTTTTACCCCCTTAATGGCAGAGCGTCACATGCAATAATACAATTTCACACCTTGTTTTTCGTTGGAAATATGAAAAAAAAATTGAATATTGCTATAAAAACAAAATTGAAGTACATGTACGAGCAGTTAATTGGAAAAATATGTATTACAAAATCTCATTGTAAAATAGAAAAAAATAAAAATTATACAAATTTCTATATATGCATGTAGTATGTAGATCTGAAAGTAGGTTTAATATACGAGTAATTCGCTAATAATTTCAAAACGAAAAGGGTATAATTAAAAGGTTAAAGGGTGTAAAAAATCAATTAAAAATTTTAACTGGAATCAAATAGAATCTAAAGAAAATGATTCAAGATAATTAAAGTAAAATTGCATAATATTAAAAGTCTCAACAAAATTACATTAAACAGGAAATTTATACTATAAGGATTTAAAAAAAATTGTAATTATTTAATAACTTCTAAACAAAAAACACGATTTCTATCAAATTTGAATATCGTTTTGAATTTTAGCCTTGAACTTATCAAGATAATTACATACTATTTCTCGTCCAATTTAAATTTAGATCATTAACCATTTAGAGCTCAAGCCAGATTCAATAACGCCTTTATAAATCAACTGTTTCATCCAATTTTAATCATACTTGGGGTATAGTAAAAATGTTATCCATTGGCCTCTTTGAGTCCAATTTTCAAATAAAGATCTACATATCAATGGCTTAATATAAAAAAGGCCTAATTCGATTTTTGTTACTTTAGAGGAGAAGAAAAAAAGTTAATAAAATTCGTAAAATTTAAGATAAAACAACAATTTTAATACATTTTTTAATAAAAAACAGATTTTACTAATCATTTAAACAATTTTTTGTTGTATCTAAAATTTTACAGTTTTCAGTTTTTATTTCTTCTGTAAAGTAACAGAAAATCGAGTTACGCCTTTTTTATATTAAGCCATCGATATATATAAATCAGGAGTCCGTAATAGTATGACCTATAGTCGAAATAGAAATCATTTTTTGAATAGCCATAGGCCTCTTTTTAAACTAATTTTTTAAATACAGGAAAAGATTGCATTAGTATTATTAGAGATCTATATCAAGGCCCTACAAAAAAGAACATTCTAAAATTATAGTGTGTGTGTGGTTTTATATGTTTTAGTGTAATAGGAATCTTAAGTAGCTTTGCCGATGAACTGTCAATGAAAATAAACAATACATGCACATAAATTTCAGCATTGGTAACGCAGCTCGAATAATTTTTTGTGTATTTGTTGTTGCTTTAAAAAAATGCAAAATTTCCTATAAAGAGTAAATTTTTCAAAATTTCCTATAAAGAGTAAATTTTTCAAAATTTCCTATAAAGAGTAAATTTTTCAAAATTTCCTATAAAGAGTAAATTTTGCAAAATTTCCTATAAAGAGTAAATTTTGCAAAATTTCCTATAAAGAGTAAATTTTGCAAAATTTCCTATAAAGAGTAAATTTTGCAAAATTTCCTATAAAGAGTAAATTTTGCAAAATTTCCTATAAAGAGTAAATTTTGCAAAATTTCCTATAAAGAGTAAATTTTGCAAAATTTCCTATAAAGAGTAAATTTTGCAAAATTTCCTATAAAGAGTAAATTTTGCAAAATTTCCTATAAAGAGTAAATTTTGCAAAATTTCCTATAAAGAGTAAATTTTGCAAAATTTCCTATAAAGAGTAAATTTTGCAAAATTTCCTATAAAGAGTAAATTTTGCAAAATTTCCTATAGAGTAAATTTTGCAAAATTTACTAAAAAGTGTAAATTTTGCTTTAAAAAAAATTTCAAAATTTACAAAAAAAAGTGTAAATTTTAATTTCCTATAAAGAGTAAATTTTGCATAATTTTCTAAAAAAATTGTTTAAATCTTGCAAGATTTTCTAAAAAAAAAAATGTAAATTTGGAAAAATTTTAAAAAAAAAGTGTAAATATCGCAAAATTTTCTAAAATTTACACTTTTTCAGGAAATTGTGCAAAATTTACACTTTTTTTTCGGATAATATGCAAAATTTACACTTTTTAGGCAATTTTGTAAAAATTACACTTTTTTATAAAATTTTGAAATTCATATTTGCACTTTTTTTTATGAAATTATGCAAAATTTACACTTTGTTAAGAAATTTTGGAAAATTTACAGTTTTTTTTAGGAAATTTAGCAAAATTTATACTTTTTTTAGGAAATTTTGCAAATTTTGTGCTTTTTAAGGACATTTTGCAAAATTAAAACAGAAAGTAAAGAAATTTTGCAAAATTTACACTTTTTTAGGAAATTTAGCTACAATTTTTTTATGAAAATTTGCAAAATTCACACTTTTTTAGGAAGTTTTGCAAAATCTACACTTTTTTTTAGGAAATTTTGCAAAATCTACACTTTTTTGGAATATTTTGCAAAATTTACAGTTTTTTTTAGTAAATTTTGCAAATTTTACACTTTTTTAGGAAATTTTGAATTATTTACCCTTTTTAGTAAATCTTAATAACAAAGATCACATATACGACATATATAAACCCTTTCGTGACCAACAGGAACCAAAATGACATCAAAAAATTTAATAATTTGTTTTCTATGTAATAGACAAAAATAGAAATAAAAAGACATTTATTTTTTTTTTTGGGTTATTTTGGTCACGAAAGGGTTAATATTTAACTCACCAAATGACACAATTATCCGACCGGCACTACTCGAAATTCAAAAGAAAGTATAAAAAAACACCCTAATCTACATATTGGTCTCATATAACCCCACCCGCTTTATAAGAGCGATATGGTTAAGTATAGACCGATTACCATAAAATAAAGGTCGTATAAAACTTCTCATTGTCTGAGAGAAGTACCCCTTGTTCCAATTGGAATGTTGTCGGGGAATTATATATATATATATATATATAAAACTTCTCTGTTCTTAAATTTTATATTCATTAGCAATTAAAAAGAAGTTTTATATGACCATAATTTTACGGTAATAGGTCTACATTTTACCTTGGCTCCAATATAAACCGAAAACTACTGAAATATCACGAAAGTCAATGGTCCTTTCGATAAGTCCCATAAGTTAATAAGTCCCATAAGTTAATAAGATAAGTCCCATAAGTTAATAAGATAAGTAAATAACAACAAAAGTATCGACTTTAATGGAACTTGGTCCGATTCGTTTGGAACATGTTTGTTTTGATAATAGAGAGGAAATAGTGGACCCACTATATTTTTTTAGTTTTATTTTTTTATGAATTTTTGGAAAAAAAATATAAAATGTAACAAAATTATTGTTTTAAATTGCTTGATATCTCTTAAACTAATAAGGGGGTCCAAAACTAGGGTTGGGGTTATTTTGATTGATATATGTGGTCTATGAAAAGGTGGCTTATAACTCAAAAACAACGAAACGAAAAATTAGCTAATTTTTCGAAATTTTTGTTTTTGAGTCATAAACCACCTTTTCCCTTTTCATAGACCGGGTCACATATTGTTTTGGATAGGGTTGCAAATGAATTAAACGAATTGTTCTCCATGTATATTTCATATTTTTATTATAATTGGCCGATTTTGAAAAGTAAATTAAGTAACATTTGGAAAAACAATATAGTTTTTGAAATCAGGTGGGTCTTGGTAATGTGGAATAGGTCTAAATTTTGTTTCCCCAAGTTGAGAAGAAAGGAAACTTTCATATTATAATTTGTTATTATACAAAAGTTATATTATTAATATTTCATAAAATTGTTTATATTTTGGGCAATTCTTAAATTCTTCACCAAAATTTAGCTCAAAACTTTTCGCAATTCTTAAATACACTAACATCCATACCCTTTAAATAATGACGTATCCATTTCTTTTTGGGCGGCGGCAATAAATCATCCGTTTCCTCCTGAGCCTCTGTCCGCCTGTTTAAAGCTGTTGCAGCTGCAGATGATGAGGAGTTATTTGAGGGTTTCAAAAATAAATCCTTGAGATCTTCACGCCTTTTACGCAAGGCTCTTTGATGTTCTGAACTCGAGAAATTTGTACTCGTTTTAAAAGATGACGAAGAGGGAGATTTTAAAGATTTTGAATGGGAACTTGAAGCAGCAGACACCGTTAAATGATTAAGATTTAAAGAGGCACTATAATAACCGTTTGTTAGGTGGGCGGATGTAGCTGAAGGGGGCGTGGTAGCAGTAGAAGGCGTGCTTGTGTTTACCAGACCACTTAAGGCCATCAAGTGTTGCTGTAGCTGAAGCTGTTCTAGGGTCAAGTATTGTTTAAAGATTTGTAAATGTTGGGGTAAATGTAAAGTTGAAGTTGAGGGACTTGTAGGAGATGGTATAGAATTTGTAGGTGGGCTATGAATTCTATTATTAGCCATTATTTGGGGAATAGATTGAGCCAGAGAGGGATTTGTTAAATGCAAGGCATTTAAACGGATAAAGGTATCAGTTAGAATATCCAAAGGTAGCATATCCAAAACTGTAGCTGCTGCGGGTATTTGTGAGGAGTTTGTTAAAGGAGGCGGTATAGGGGGTGTGAGAAAGGTATTTGCTGTATCCGGTGCTACTGAAGCCGTTGAGCTGGAGGAAAGCAACAAGTGTCTGGCGCTATTGTGGTTTTGTCTGCCGGCAGTAGAAGGCCACTGATGACTTGAGGTGGTGTTGGACATTGTTGTTGTCGTTGTGTTGTGATGACGAGTTTTTAAATATTGTTGCAAATGATTGACTAATGAGGGAGGAGGGGTGGGGGCTAATGCCAGAGCTGGAGTATTTGTTATTAAACTGTTTGTGGCAATGTTGGGGTAAAGGGGAGGCAAAAGGTCGTTTAAATGTAATTTTTGCAAATGCAAAAGATTGGCGGCCAATTCATCTTGTTGTTGTGGTGTTGCCAGATAAGAAGAGCTGTCATATAAGTGTTTATTTAAGGGAGGTTGCCACATTTTTGTAACAAAGAGTTATCAGTAGCACAAAAAAATTTATATTTTGAGATTTTTTAATTATAATTTTTGTTTGGATTGGATTTTTCATTTATATCAAATTTTTTTCGAACATTTCTCTTTCTTTATTTTCAAAGATTTTTGTAAGATTTTAATAAATTTTGTTATATTTTTAACTTCATTTCAAAATTTTGTTATCATTAACTTTTTTAACCCGTTTATTTCGCGTTTTTTTTTTTCGTTTTTGTTTAATTTTTCTTTCTTGACTTTTTATTGTTATATCAGGTGGTTGTTATGTTTTTATTTTTTAATTTTTTTATTATTATTTTTAATTTGTTGTTTATTTGATTTTTTTTTTTTTGTTTAAGTTTCTTGTCAACCACACACGCGAACGACTTTCGTACGAATGATTGCTATTTTTACTTAAAAACTTTAACAATGCTTTTTTTAATTTTTTATTATTTTATACAATTTGTGTTTCTTTATTTCTACTGATTGTTTGTATTTTTTTGTTGAATCGTAAAAATTCTCATTCACAAAACACTCACAGTCAGTCAAAACGTCTGTCCATATCTCCCTCAATCGTACGTCTCCACAATCAAACGCAGCACAAAAAGAAAACAAAATTTGCAATTTTCTGAGTTTTTTTACGATTTAAAAAGAGTGTCCACGGCAAGGTTTTTACAATCCAGACAAGGGTTTTTTTGATATAGTAAAGTCTTTAGAATTTAATAGAAAAATTATAATTCAAATCATGCTAACAAAACGGAAGATATCAAGCATTTGAAGCCAAAAATCTAAAAATAAAATTTTTATTTTTCAAAAATTCATAAAAAATACAATTTACAAAAAAGTTAATTTCTTTTTTTATAGGTCTATAGGTCAAAATGTTCTAAACAAAAAGAGTCCTGTTTCTTTAAAATCTAATAACTATTTAACATTTTATTAAGAATAAAGTAAAATTATACGTACGATACCCTTCACCACTAAGGTCAAAGGTGTTATTTTTCCTGTATAAAGACAAATATTTGCTAAATTTTGCCATCATAGAAACATTTTCTCAAAACTTATATATTTAACCTGTGACCGTCATTTGGACTTATATGAGAGCTAGGGTCAAATGTGGACCGATTATCTCGAAATTTGGCAAACTTATTACAAAAATTATGTATGCAAAAAATATACTCAAAATTTTCATTATCTTTAGATTTACGAGCGTTTTAGTGATTTTTTTTTGTCTCATTTAGTGCGTTTTTAAAGAAAAGTTTGTATGGGAGCTATGGTCAAATGTGGACCGACATTTGGTACAGTGATTTAGGTTTACATAAGCAGTATTTGTTTTAAATTTCATGAAAAAATATTGATATTTGTGGCCAATATATCAATTCCGGGAAGTGGGACCAAAAAGGAAAAGACTTCAAGCAAAAAAACAAGCGAAATAATTGAAGGTAGATCTTTTAAACCCCTTAAGGTGAAATGACGAGTGTCGCCCGCAAACATTTTCTGTGCCAAATTCGAAATTGACGGGCTATGCCCGCCGCATATTTAAATGTTTCAAAAGCAGTAGTAGTAAATTAAATAGTCAGAGCACGAATGTTTCTTCGAAAATAAATCGTGTTAAAAACAAGTAAGAAAAGCTAAAGTAGTTCAAGCCCGACTGTATGAAACCCTTCACTTCTAAGGTCAAATATGGACCAACAAATTAACAAGTTTTCTTTAAGTCTTAGAAATAACACAAATCTCTTATGTGCTATTTTTTTCAAAGTTTCGAGATTTTAGTGGAATTATGTCGTTTCCGGCTATGGGCCTGATATGGGAGCTAGGGTCAATTGTGGATCGATTGTTACCAAATTTCGGTTATTGGTTTATACTTACAAAATACTTATCTGTGCAAAGTTTTAGTAATAAAATTCATTAATCTTTAGATTTATAAGCGTTATTTTTTGCTTTTATGGATATTTAAACTACTTTTGGGAACGTGCCTTCTATGGGAGGTATGGTCAAATATGGGCCGATTCCTACAAAATTAGGTACACTGATTAATTTAGGGTTTATATAACTCAAGCGACTGACGATTGAGTGAAATTTACATGTATTTTGTTTTTGTTACAATAACAAAACACATTTAAATTTAATTCAATCGTCAGCCGATTGAGTTATATAAACTCCACATAAGTATATAAAAAGCAATATTTGTGCTGAATATTATTAAAATAAAACTAAATTTGTGGCTGTTAAGGGCCAACAACTCTATTCCGGGAAGGCATTCCTATGGGAGATACCCGAAATAGTAATCCGATTTCGGACAAAAAGTATAGGGACCATCCTTGAAGCAAAATATAAGTCAGTGAAAAATTTCAATAAATTAGCTTTGAAGGCACGAAATGTTCTTTAATAACAAGCTTATATTTATATCCGCCCAGTTAGGGCGTAATTCTGATTCGATGGGTGTACTTAAAGATTGGCCAATATTTCGATGCGTTACAAACATCAGGGTATAAAAATACACCTGTTGTGTGATGGATGACGAAACATACGCCCTAACAGACTTTTCTAAACTTCTCGGCCAAGATCTTTATGTCGCTAATGAACGGGTCGATGTTCAAGAAGAGTTCCGGCCAAAAAACTAACAAAATTCCCAAAGAAATTTCTCGTGTGACAAGCTACTTGCAGTTGTGCAGCACAGAGTGCCTACATATTTCTGGCTTGATGTGACATCATATCACAATCGAAATAGGCACTTGAGTGATATTGAAACAATACGAGTATAATTTTTGTACAACGAGAGACAATTTATCCAACTGCCAAAAAATTTTTACTGAAAAAAGCTGTTGGACTCTTGGAAAAAATAGAGTTGAAGAACACATGAAAGGTTTGTCAGAACATGTCCGATTTAAAGCGTAAGCGGACCACCTCCTCCAAAAAGGTGACAGAAGCAACTGTTAAATCTTTAATGGAAAAACTTCCGAAAAAATTGTATTTTTTAATTGTAAACTTTTCTTCGTTCACCCTCTTTCTATTGAGCACAAAATTACAAAACTAAAATTGGAAATGAAAAGAGTTAAGTTGTTGTTCTAAACCAGCAGCAACAGCAACAACAGCAGTGGCAAAAAATAACCATAATCATGACAACTAAATCGACATCATTGCCATGACTGAAACCGACAGCAGCAGCAATAATAACTACGACAACAACAGCAACAACAAGAATATTAGGAGCAATATCTCGTCTCATAGTTTAGTTGTCAAGAAACAATGAGAGCAATAATGATAATAAAAAAATGTTTGCAAATAAAAACAACAAAACTCAACCTCAACCAGCAGAAGCAGCAAATCCCCAGCTACTACGTCAATGCAAATTCATTCACACGAACATCTAATACTTACACATACACGCACTTATACACACTCACTAACACCTACAATATAATAGTAATCTGGGAAATACCGACAATCAAAATCGAACCCTGTAGTTTCAAATGGGAGCATCTTTGAAACTAAAGAGCAGTTGTGGACTGAAACATCTAAACTTCGATCAAATTTCGACTTCTTTTTAGTCTGGTGGTCTCTAAATTCGTTTTGATCGGTTCAGTATTGTTTGATACAATGTTTTAGCTAAGATATATGTCCCTATTTCCGTTCTCAACTCAACTCAGTTTGGTCGTCTGCCAATCGAACCAACTTTCACTCAACCAAAAATTTTTTTGGTATTGCGAAACTCAACGTTGTTAAGTTTATCAAAAAAAAATTTAGTTGAGTTGAGAACGGCAATACGGGCAATAGTCAAATATGTATTCCATGTTCTGATAAGTTTTCTAGTTTATTATATGTTCTAGGCTATAATCTGGTCTATGGTCTGGTCTATGGTCTGGTCTATGGTCTGGTCTATGGTCTGGTCTATGGTCTGGTCTATGGTCTGGTCTATGGTCTGGTCTATGGTCTGGTCTATGGTCTGGTCTATGGTCTGGTCTATGGTCTGGTCTATGGTCTGGTCTATGGTCTGGTCTATGGTCTGGTCTATGGTCTGGTCTATGGTCTGGTCTATGGTCTGGTCTATGGTCTGGTCTATGGTCTGGTCTATGGTCTGGTCTATGGTCTGGTCTATGGTCTGGTCTATGGTCTGGTCTATGGTCTGGTCTATGGTCTGGTCTATGGTCTGGTCTATGGTCTGGTCTATGGTCTGGTCTATGGTCTGGTCTATGGTCTGGTCTATGGTCTGGTCTATGGTCTGGTCTATGGTCTGGTCTATGGTCTGGTCTATGGTCTGGTCTATGGTCTGGTCTATGGTCTGGTCTATGGTCTGGTCTATGGTCTGGGGTATGGTCTGGTCTATGGTCTGGTCTATGGTCTGGTCTATGGTCTGGTCTATGGTCTGGTCTATGGTCTGGTCTATGGTCTGGTCTATGGTCTGGTCTATGGTCTGGTCTATGGTCTGGTCTATGGTCTGGTCTATGGTCTGGTCTATGGTCTGGTCTATGGTCTGGTCTATGGTCTGGTCTATGGTCTGGTCTATGGTCTGGTCTATGGTCTGGTCTATGGTCTGGTCTATGGTCTGGTCTATGGTCTGGTCTATGGTCTGGTCTATGGTCTGGTCTATGGTCTGGTCTATGGTCTGGTCTATGGTCTGGTCTATGGTCTGGTCTATGGTCTGGTCTATGGTCTGGTCTATGGTCTGGTCTATGGTCTGGGGTATGGTCTGGTCTATGGTCTGGTCTATGGTCTGGTCTATGGTCTAGTCTATGGTCTGGTCTATGGTATGGTCTATGGTCTGGTCTATGGTCTGGTCTATGGTCTGGTCTATGGTCTGGTCTATGGTCTGGTCTATGGTCTGGTCTATGGTCTGGTCTATGGTCTGGTCTATGGTCTGGTCTATGGTCTGGTCTATGGTCTGGTCTATGGTCTGGTCTATGGTCTGGTCTATGGTCTGGTCTATGGTCTGGTCTATGGTCTGGTCTATGGTCTGGTCTATGGTCTGGTCTATGGTCTGGTCTATGGTCTGGTCTATGGTCTGGTCTATGGTCTGGTCTATGGTCTGGTCTATGGTCTGGTCTATGGTCTGGTCTATGGTCTGGTCTATGGTCTGGTCTATGGTCTGGTCTATGGTCTGGTCTATGGTCTGGTCTATGGTCTGGTCTATGGTCTGGTCTATGGTCTGGTCTATGGTCTGGTCTATGGTCTGGTCTATGGTCTGGTCTATGGTCTGGTCTATGGTCTGGTCTATGGTCTGGTCTATGGTCTGGGGTATGGTCTGGTCTATGGTCTGGTCTATGGTCTAGTCTATGGTCTGGTCTATGGTATGGTCTATGGTCTGGTCTATGGTCTGGTCTATGGTCTGGTCTATGGTCTGGTCTATGGTCTGGTCTATGGTCTGGTCTATGGTCTGGTCTATGGTCTGGTCTATGGTCTGGTCTATGGTCTGGTCTATGGTCTGGTCTATGGTCTGGTCTATGGTCTGGTCTATGGTCTGGTCTATGGTCTGGTCTATGGTCTGGTCTATGGTCTGGTCTATGGTCTGGTCTATGGTCTGGTCTATGGTCTGGTCTATGGTCTGGTCTATGGTCTGGGGTATGGTCTGGTCTATGGTCTGGTCTATGGTCTAGTCTATGGTCTGGTCTATGGTATGGTCTATGGTCTGGTCTATGGTCTGGTCTATGGTCTGGTCTATGGTCTGGTCTATGGTCTGGTCTATGGTCTGGTCTATGGTCTGGTCTATGGTCTGGTCTATGGTCTGGTCTATGGTCTGGGGTATGGTCTGGTCTATGGTCTATGGTCTGGTCTATGGTCTGGTCTATGGTCTGGTCTATGGTCTGGTCTATGGTCTGGTCTATGGTCTGGTCTATGGTCTGGTCTATGGTCTGGTCTATGGTCTGGTCTATGGTCTGGTCTATGGTCTGGTCTATGGTCTGGTCTATGGTCTGGTCTATGGTCTGGTCTATGGTCTGGTCTATGGTCTGGTCTATGGTCTGGTCTATGGTCTGGTCTATGGTCTGGTCTATGGTCTGGTCTATGGTCTGGTCTATGGTCTGGTCTATGGTCTGGTCTATGGTCTGGTCTATGGTCTGGTCTATGGTCTGGTCTATGGTCTGGTCTATGGTCTGGTCTATGGTCTGGTCTATGGTCTGGTCTATGGTCTGGTCTATGGTCTGGTCTATGGTCTGGTCTATGGTCTGGTCTATGGTCTGGTCTATGGTCTGGTCTATGGTCTGGTCTATGGTCTGGTCTATGGTCTGGTCTATGGTCTGGTCTATGGTCTGGTCTATGGTCTGGTCTATGGTCTGGTCTATGGTCTGGTCTATGGTCTGGTCTATGGTCTGGTCTATGGTCTGGTCTATGGTCTGGTCTATGGTCTGGTCTATGGTCTGGTCTATGGTCTGGTCTATGGTCTGGTCTATGGTCTGGTCTATGGTCTGGTCTATGGTCTGGTCTATGGTCTGGTCTATGGTCTGGTCTATGGTCTGGTCTATGGTCTGGTCTATGGTCTGGTCTATGGTCTGGTCTATGGTCTGGTCTATGGTCTGGTCTATGGTCTGGTCTATGGTCTGGTCTATGGTCTGGTCTATGGTCTGGTCTATGGTCTGGTCTATGGTCTGGTCTATGGTCTGGTCTATGGTCTGGTCTATGGTCTGGTCTATGGTCTGGTCTATGGTCTGGTCTATGGTCTGGTCTATGGTCTGGTCTATGGTCTGGTCTATGGTCTGGTCTATGGTCTGGTCTATGGTCTGGTCTATGGTCTGGTCTATGGTCTGGTCTATGGTCTGGTCTATGGTCTGGTCTATGGTCTGGTCTATGGTCTGGTCTATGGTCTGGTCTATGGTCTGGTCTATGGTCTAGTCTATGGTCTGGTCTATGGTCTGGTCTATGGTCTAGTCTATGGTCTGGTCTAGTCTATGATCAGGTCTATAGTCTAGTCTATGGTCTGGTCTATGGAACTACTGGAATTCTGTTTAGTCTCATTTTTTTCTTTATGCCCTTTATAAACTAAGGCACCTTTACACATACTCCTGTCACAGCCTTAGTGTGTATGTGTGTGAGTGTGTGAAAAATCGTAAAACAACAACAACTAAAAAAGCAAAATATCTTCGTCTCTCCATAACTTTTTTACAAAGATTATGTGATTTGTTATTATTGGTTTGTATGTGTTTAAAATATCTATGCATGTATGTATGGCTGACAACCACCTGAGAGTAGGTGTATGTAAGGGGGAGTGGACTGACTAAGATAATACAATAGTAGGGGGCTGCTATGATTTTAGGATGCCAGTGCTAGTGTTAGTGAGTTAAATCACGTTTCTTTCTTGGTGAATAGAGAAACAGAATTTTCAATATTTAGAGCAAATTAATAAATAAAATAAGAGATTTGCTCAATGTAAAATGAAAAGACAGAGAGACCGACTAGTGAAATTGTAAATAAAGAGTGTTCACGAAGGAAATGTGGTAAAGTTTTATCTGTATAACAATACAGTCTATTTTTTCAAAATTTTGTTCTTGATTTATTGTTTTTCGAATTTGCCCATATCTATAAAAGCTAACGTGATAATAAAAACAAGTAAGAAAGTGCTATAGTCGGTCAAGCCCGACCATGCGATACCCCCTTACCTGTAAGATCTAAGATGTTCTCTTTCGTGTATAATGACAAAAATTTGCTAAATTTTGTCACCATACAAACATTTTCTCAAGACTTGTATTTTTAAGCTGTTTCCATCATTTGGAATTATATAAGAGCTAGGGTCAAATATGGACCGATTATCTCGAAATTTAGCAAGATTACTTTATGCAAAAAATAAACTTAAAATTGTCATTATCTTCATCATTTACGGGTGCTTTAGTGATTTTTGTCTCATTTAGTCCGTTTTGATAGAAGAGTTTGTATGGAAGCTATGGTCAAATGTGGACCGATTTCAACGAAATTTGGTACAGTGATTTTGGTTTACATAAGCAGTATTTGTTTTAGATTTGATGAAAAACAAGTAACAAAGTGCTATAGTCGGTCAAGCCCGACCCTTCACCACTAAGGTCAAAGGTGTTCTTTTTCCTGTATAAAGACAAATATTTGCTAAATCTTGCCATCATACAAACATTTTCTCAAAACTTATATGTTTTCGTCATTTGGACTTATATGAGAGCAACGGTCAAATGTGGACCGAACAAATTGTCAAGTTGATGACAGTTGTTACAAAAATTATGTATGAAAAAAATAAACTCAGCATTCTCATTATCTTCAGATTTACGAGCGTTTTAGTAATTTTTGTCTCATTTAGTGCGTTCTGACAGAAGAATTTGTATGGGAGCTTTGGTCAAATGTGGACCGATTTCAACAAAATTTGGTACAGTCATTTATGTTTACATAAACAGTATTTGTTTCAAATTTTATGAAAAAATATTGATATTTGTTTCCAATATATCAATTCCGGGAAGTAGGACCTATGGTCTGGATATAAATAATGGACCGATTTTGACCAATTTCAATAGCCATGGTTTTATTATCAAACAAATGATCTGTGCCAAATTTTATCAAAATATCTTTAGAATTGCGACCTGTAGTTTGATTACAAGTGAATTTTGTCTCATTTAGTGCGTTTTGAGAAAAGAATTTGTATGGGAGCTATGGTCAAATGTGGACCGATTTCAACGAAATTTGGTACACTGATTTAAGTTTACATAAGCAATATTTGTTTTAAATTTCATGAAAAAATATTGATTTTTGTGGCCAATATATCAATTTCGGGAAGTGGGACCTATGGGAGGTACCATAAATAATGGACCGATTTTGACAAATTTCAATAGCCTGGTCCTATTATCAACAAAATTATCTGTGCCAAATTTCATCAGATTATCTTTAGAATTGCGACCTGTAGTTTGATTACAAAATTTACATGGGGGTCCAGCCAGCCAGACGGACTGACGGACGAACAACTGTAATCAATCTGCCAAATTTCGAGATAATCGGTCCACATTTGACCCTAGCTCTCATATAAGTCCAAATGACGGAAACAGGTTGAATATAAAAGTTTTGAGAAAATGTTTGTATGATGGCAAAATTTAGCAAATATTTGTCTTTACACAGGAAAAATAACACCTTTGACCTTAGTGGTGAAGGGTATCGTATGGTCGGCTTGACCGACTATAGCGCTTTCTTACTTGTTTTTGTAATAATTTTTTTAATTTTTGATTACAGTTGTTAATCAATTTGCTAAATTTCGAGATAATCGGTCCACATTTGATCGTAGCTCTTATATAAGTCCAAATGAAGGAAACAGTTTTAAAATACAAGTCTTTAGAAAATGTTTGTATGGTGACAAAATTTAGTAAAAGAAAAAGAACACCTTTGACCTTAGTGGTGAAGGGTATCGTATGGTCGGGATTGACCGACCATACCACTTTCTTACTTGTTATTTCTATCTTTTTACTTTATGCACAAAGTAAAAACAGCGATTTTAAAATTAAATTTGTTTAAAATTCTTCTTTTATTTATTTTCAATTTTTCATTTATTATGGTTTTTTGTTTTTTGCCAACATGTTGGATGGTTGTTGGTTGGTTGCATGTTGCACGCCAACTTTAACTAACTAACAACACGATTAATAATCAAACATTTAAAACAAGAAATATCTTAAAATAAAACAAGAATTTTATATATGACAAACTTTTAATATGAAAAAAAAAAGAAAAATCTCACACGCAGGCACGTATTAAAAAAAAAGTATAAATAACATTAAAATATAACAATAATGTAAGAAAATAAATGCTAAAAATAACTGTTCTAATAACATATGCAGAAAGACTGTTAAGTTTTGCGATAACATATGTATAAGGGGTACTCATGAGAGGTAATGAAAATAAGTCAAAAGTAAGAAGATATATGTATGTCGACTAGCAGACGACCAAACTGAGTTGAGTCGACAACGACAATAGAGCCATAATAAAAAAAGTTCTCATAAACATAAATTTTCATTGTGGAACATTTAAGCTTATTACTTTTTAATATGCATTTTTTCTTAAAAACATTGTGAATACCCTTATTGTTAAAAAAAATTTGCAAAACTACTTCAACTCATTACTGAACCTGTCAAAATCTTGGTTATATAAAATAAATCATACGCAGGGTTGCACACAAACCTTGTACTCAGCTCTGACGAAATGAGTCCAATTACAATTTAAACTCGCACGTAAAATGAAGAGAGTGTGAAAATTGCATGTGCTTCTAAGAATGTATGAGTGAATTCTCTTGATTGTATGCAAAAGTTTTTGCGTTTTTTTTTTCACTTGTCAATTATCCTTTTTATTCAATTGTTGTTGTTGTCGTTTGCTTGGATTTTCCTTCTACCTACGCAAATTTTTATTATAAGTTGAGAGCTTGTTCTTATTCTATTGTTGTTGTTGGCTTTGAGGATTGAGCTAAAAATATCGTGATTTGCATTCTAATATGAGTTTTATGAAATTTACATTAATGCAAGTACATTTCAGACGCATGAATGAAAGTCAGGGTTGGGAAAACTTTGGTTAAAAAAAAACGCATAAATATATAATTTATGTTATTAGCGATTTTGTTTCATTGAAGTTTTAAAAAAAGAACAAGTATGAAAATGCTATAGTCGGTCAAGCCCGACCATACGATACCCTTCACCATTAAGGTCAAAGGTTTTGCTTTTCCTGTATAAAGACAATATTTGCAAAATTTTGCCATCATACAATTATTTTCTCAAAACTTATATATTTAAGCTGTTTCCGTCATTTGGACTTATATGAGAGCTAGGGTCAAATGTGGACTGATTATCTCGAAATTTTGCAAATTGATTACAGTTTTTACAAAAATTATGTTTGCAAAAAATAAACTTAAAATTCTCATTATCTTTATAGATTTGAGAGCGTTTTAGTGATTTTTGTCCCATTTAGTGCGTTTTGACAGAAGATTTTGTATGGGAGCTGTGGTCAAATGTGGACCGATTTCGATGAAATTTGGTACAGTGATTTTGGTTTACATAAGCAGTATTTGTTTTAAATTTCATGAAAAAATATTGATATTTGTGGCCAATATATCAATTCCGGGAAGTGGTACCTATGGGGAGTTCCATAAATAATGGACAGATTTTGACGAATTTCAATATCAAAAAATAATTTGTGCCAAATTTCATCAAATTGTCTTTAGAATTGCGTCCTGGGGCCAAATTACCGGCATTCGATATCGATCGAAAACTCAGACATTTAAGCGAATATTGTGAAGTATACTTTAGGGATGTTCAAAGTTACTTCGAAGCAAAAAGTTTATTGAAATTTGGTTTATATTTTGATTGGTTTTTAAAAATATATATTATATTACCCAATAGTAGTATAAATTGACCAATAGTAAAAGAGTTTTAATTGAACTTTATGTTTTTAAAAACGAATCAAAATGGATACCAAATTTCAATAAACTTTTTGCATCGAAGTAACTTTGAACATCCCTAAAGTATACTTCAAAATATTTGCTTAAAAGTCTGAGTTTTCGATCGATATCGAATGCGATAATTTGGCCCCTGTACTTTGATTACATAGTTTACATGACAACGCAGAAAGTGATTCTAAGCCTATTGACATACTAATAGGTGGGTCTAAAACAAATATTTCTATGCGTTACATACATCAGCACAAGCTTATAATACCCTTTCCATCTATGGTGGTGAAGGGTATAAAAACTCAAATTTTTTGGTAAAAAGGTACACAAATAGGATTGTGTACACAATCTGGTATGTGATGGAAATCGATCGTTTTCATATAGATACCCTTCAACATAGAAGTCAAATGACGTTTTTTTATACCCACCATCAAAAAGAATGGGGGTTATATTGAGATTGTCATTCCGTTAGTAATTTCCTTAATATTTTCTCAAAAACCAAATGGGATATGAAATTCAAAGGGGATTGAGCGATCTCCGTCTGCCTGTTAAAATCACGATAACGCCTAAACGAAAGGAGCTAAGTCACTGTAACTTGCCGAAGATATTCTTCATTTTTATACCCTTCACCACCATAGGAGGAAAGGGTATTATAAGTTTGTGCTGATGTATGTAACGCATAGAAATATTTGTCTTAGACCCTTAGTATACCAATAGGCCTAGCATACTACTTTCTGATTCGATTTAGCGATGTCAGTCCGTCCGTCTGGCTGGCTGGTCCCCATGTTAACTATGTAATCAAAGTACAGGTCGCAATTCTAAAAATAATTTGATGAAATTTAGCAAAGATCATATTTTTAATAGTGGGACCATGGCTATTAAAATTAGTCAAAATCGGTGCATTATTTATGGTAACTCCCATAGGTCCGACATCCCGGAATTGATATTTTTTTCACAAATATCAATATTTTTTTATAGAATTTAAAACCAATACTGCTTATGTATACCAAAATCATTGTACCAAATTTCGTTAAAATCGGTCCACATTTGACCATAGCCTCAATACAAACTCTTCTATCAAAACGGACTAAATTAGACAAAAACGCTCGTAAATCTGAAGATAATGATCATTTTAAGTTTATTATGTTTGCATGTAATTAATTTACAAAATTTCGAGATAATCGGTCCATATTTAACTTTAGCTCTAATATAAGTCCAAATGACCGAAATAGCTTAAATATATAAGTTTTGAGAAAATGTTTATATGATGGCAAAATTTAGCAAATATTTGTTTTTATACAGGAAAAAGAACAAATTTGGTCGGGCTTGATCGACTATAGCACTTCATGGGGTACATGAAATTGTATGGTCCAATAGAATGTATATACAAAATTTCACAAAAAACGTAGATGGTAAGGTTTAAAATTCGTATTTTTCGTTCGAAAAATGTTGATTTCACCCTATGGATAAGTTTTGGTTAAAATAGTTCGGAACACTCTTTATATAAGTAGGTTTTTTACATAAAACGTAATAAAAGAAAATCATTGTTTTAATAATTTAATTTCATGTTTCGACATACATAGGCCATTCTCAGTGTTGTCATCTGACATATCATCTTCATGGAGAATACTTATTCTGAAAAGCAATAGAACCATTTCTTTTCCCTAATCTCAAAATATAAAACGTAACCTTCGTTTTACTAATTATCTAATAATTCTCGTATTACATGTTTAATTAATTTTACAAAAAAGGAGGAGAGAAAAAAGTAAATAACATTTGACTTATGGACTTATCTGTCAAATTCATAACAAAAACTAACCACCAATTAAGTAAACAAAAACAGCTGACTGTCAGATAGAGAGAGAGAAAGAGAGAGTGAGGCTAACTTCAAATATTTTTAAAGCGGTAATGACAATTTATTTTTCTTCAATATTTAGTAGAAGAGAGTTAGTAACTAAATACTAGTAAATTAAATTCATTCCCCGTCACTGGGCAATGAAAAATTACATCAAATTAAATAAAACTATTGATTATTTATTGCTATTTTTTCTTATCTGACCATAAAAACTGAAGAAAAATTTTAATAATGACAAAAAACAATAAACAGCTGTTAAGGTTTTTCGGATGATTAGGAAGAAAAAAAGAGAAAATACTAGAAAATAATGGCAATGACTGGAAATCTCTATTGAAGAAAGAAAATAACAATAAAAATTTGGTTAAATTGATTACTTATCAGATACATGAGACACCCCCTTTTAAAGCCATTACTTCCTGCTTTCTCTCATTTCCCTTTTGACTTGTCAGTTGGATAAGTAAACAAAAAGAATTTTCGTTATATTTAGAAGGTGTAAGAGAAAAATAAACACGAGAAATTTAAACACTTAAAAGTATTAAGGGAAATGTTTTTAAAGTGTTTTATTAACATTTTGTTTGAAGATAAAAAAAACAATAAATATAAAAGTTTTAGCTCATATGAGTGATAAAAATGGAATTTTATTTGAAAAATTTCGTAAAAATACAAGAAACTTTTGAAAATTTTCCTATAAAAATAAGAAATTTTTGAAAAATTTCCTATCAAAATAGGAAATTTTTGAAAAATTTCCTATAAAAAAAGGAAATTTTTGAAAAATTTCCTATAAAAAAAGGAAATTTTTGAAAAATTTCCTATAAAAAAAGAAAATTTTTGAAAAATTTCCTATAAAAATAGGAAATGTTTGAAAAATTTCCTATAAAAATAGGAAATGTTTGAAAAATTTCCTATAAAAATAGGAAATTTTTGAAAAATTTCCTATAAAAATAGGAAATGTTTGAAAAATTTCCTATAAAAATAGGAAATGTTTGAAAAATTTCCTATAAAAATAGGAAATTTTTGAAAAATTTCCTATACAAATAGGAAATTTTTGAAAAATTTCCTATAAAAATAGGAAATTTTTGAAAAATTTCCTATAAAAATAGGAAATTTTTGAAAAATTTCCTATAAAAATAGGAAATTTTTTAAAAATTTCCTATAAAAATAGGAAATTTTTGAAAAATTTCCTATAAAAATAGGAAATTTTTGAAAAATTTCCTATAAAAATAGGAAATTTTTGAAAAATTTCCTATAAAAATAGGAAATTTTTGAAAAATTTCCTATAAAAATAGGAAATTTTTGAAAAATTTCCTATAAAAATAGGAAATTTTTGAAAAATTTCCTATAAAAATAGGAAATTTTTGAAAAATTTCCTATAAAAATAGGAAATTTTTGAAAAATTTCCTATAAAAATAAGAAATTTTTGAAAGATTTCCTATAAAAATAGGAAATTTTTGAAAGATTTCCTATAAAAATAGGAAATTTTTGAAAGATTTCCTATAAAAATAGGAAATTTTTGAAAGATTTCCTATAAAAATAGGAAATTTTTGAAAGATTTCCTATAAAAATAGGAAATTTTTGAAAAATTTCCTATAAAAATAGGAAATTTTTGAAAATTTCCTATAAAATTAGGAAATTTTTGAAAAATTTCCTAAAAAATAGGAAATTTTTGAAAAATTTCCTAAAAAATAGGAAATTTTTGAAAAATTTCCTATAAAAATAGGAAATTTTTGAAAAATTTCCTATAAAAATAGGAAATTTTTGAAAAATTTCCTATAAAAATAGGAAATTTTTGAAAAATTTCCTAAAAAATAGGAAATTTTTGAAAAATTTCCTATAAAAATAGGAAATTTTTGAAAAATTTCCTATAAAAATAGGAAATTTTTGAAAAATTTCCTATAAAGATAGGAAATTTTTGAAAAATTTCCTATAAAAATAGGAAATTTTTGAAAAATTTCCTATAAAAATAGAAAATTTTTGAAAAATTTCCTATAAAAATAGGAAATTTTTGAAAAATTTCCTATAAAAATAGGAAATTTTTGAAAAATTTCCTATAAAAATAGGAAATTTTTGAAAAATTTCCTATAAAAATAGGAAATTTTTGAAAAATTTCCTGTAAAAATAGGAAATTTTTGAAAAATTTCCTATAAAAATAGGAAATTTTTGAAAAATTTCCTATAAAAATAGGAAATTTTTGAAAAATTTCCTATAAAAATAGGAAATTTTTGAAAAATTTCCTATAAAAATAGGAAATTTTTGAAAAATTTCCTATAAAAATAGGATATTTTTGAAAAATTTCCTATAAAAATAGGATATTTTTGAAAAATTTCCTATAAAAATAGGAAATTTTTGAAAAATTTCCTATAAAAATAGGAAATTTTTGAAAAATTTCCTATAAAAATAGGAAATTTTTGAAAAATTTCCTTTAAAAATAGGAAATATTTCCTATAAAAATAGGAAATTTTTGAAAAATTTCCTATAAAAATAGGAAATTTTTGAAAAATTTCCTATAAAAATAGGAAATTTTTGAAAAATTTCCTATAAAAATAGGAAATTTTTGAAAAATTTCCTATAAAAATAGGAAATTTTTGAAAAATTTCCTATAAAAATAGGAAATTTTTGAAAAATTTCCTATAAAAATAGGAAATTTTTGAAAAATTTCCTATAAAAATAGGAAATTTTTAAAAATTTCCTATAAAAATAGGAAATTTTTGAAAAATTTCCTATAAAAATAGGAAATTTTTGAAAAATTTCCTATAAAAATAGGAAATTTTTGAAAAATTTCCTATAAAAATAGGAAATTTTTGAAAAATTTCCTATAAAAATAGGAAATTTTTGAAAAATTTCCTATAAAAATAGGAAATTTTTGAAAAATTTAATATAAAAATAGGAAATTTTTGAAAAATTTAATATAAAAATAGGAAATTTTTGAAAAATTTAATATAAAAATAGGAAATTTTTGAAAAATTTAATATAAAAATAGGAAATTTTTGAAAAAATTCCTATAAAAATAGGAAATTTTTGAAAAATTTCCTATAAAAATAGGAAATTTTTGAAAAATTTCCTATAAAAATAGGAAATTTTTGAAAAATTTCCTATAAAAATAGGAAATTTTTGAAAAATTTCCTATAAAAATAGGAAATTTTTGAAAAATTTCCTATAAAAATAGGAAATTTTTGAAAAATTTCCTATAAAAATAGGAAATTTTTGAAAAATTTCCTATAAAAATAGGAAATTTTTGAAAAATTTCCTATAAAAATAGGAAATTTTTGAAAAATTTCCTATAAAAATAGGAAATTTTTGAAAAATTTCCTATAAAAATAGGAAATTTTTGAAAAATTTCCTATAAAAATAGGAAATTTTTGAAAAATTTCCTATAAAAATAGGAAATTTTTGAAAAATTTCCTATAAAAATAGGAAATTTTTGAAAAATTTCCTATAAAAATAGGAAATTTTTGAAAAATTTCCTATAAAAATAGGAAATTTTTGAAAAATTTCCTATAAAAATAGGAAATTTTTGAAAAATTTCCTATAAAAATAGGAAATTTTTGAAAAATTTCCTATAAAAATAGGAAATTTTTGAAAAATTTCCTATAAAAATAGGAAATTTTTGAAAAATTTCCTATAAAAATAGGAAATTTTTGAAAAATTTCCTATAAAAATAGGAAATTTTTGAAAAATTTCCTATAAAAATAGGAAATTTTTGAAAAATTTCCTGTAAAAATAGGAAATTTTTGAAAAATTTCCTATAAAAATAGGAAATTTTTGAAAATTTTCCTATAAAAATAGGAAATTTTTGAAAAATTTCCTATAAAAATAGGAAATTTTTGAAAAATTTCCTATAAAAATAGGAAATTTTTGAATTTTTTTTAAATTAAATCGACACGGTCTGAGAATATAACTCAATAGTTTTAATATTAATCAAAATGTTTTATTTTCTAATGAAAGTTATGGATATTTTATGGAATATTTTGAAAACAATATTTGGTTTCAATTATATACCAACAACAACATATGTTACGAATAAATTTTATTACTATTTTATTTTTTTTAAATTTTTCCATATTTGAATTGACCCATATTTACAAAAATCTAATAACGAATTGATGATAATTTATAGTAAATAATAGAATTAAAAGAAAAAGAGCAAACAATAAAAATAAAGAGAATAACAAAACCGCAGAGCTCTTGAAAATATAATAAATAAACATGTTAATCATTAACAATATTATTAACAGAGTTAATGATCATTAACATGAAAAAATTAACATGTGCAGCAGAGCAATCAAACAATCAACCACTTTACTCGAAATACTTACACACTTACAATAACAATACCAACAAACACTTCGGAAAGGTGGACCAGAAATGAAAAAAATAGAAGAAAAATCAAGAAAAACACGTTTGATAATTGGTAAACCAAAGAAGTTATGGAGGAGTAATTGTATAACAAAATAAGGTGGGTGGACCATTAAAGGGAAGTTAATATTATTTTTGCTTAAAAAGCCACGCGACACCACAGAGATAAGAGAAGAGAGTCTTCTCATAACAGAGTCCAAAAACAGGCGCAGTCTCAAGAAAACAGAAGCTCTTTTTTAGGTTATTTTTAGCCAAAATCAACAAAATAAGGTGAAACTTCAATATAAAAAAAAAAGTTTCCCTCTTTTATATGACTGCAATTTTTTTGATATCTTCATTACATTTTCTTTAAAAATAACTTGAAAAACTTTTTTTCAAAATTCATTTAAAAAAATAATTTTAAAAAATTTCTCAAAACATTAAAAAACCTAAAAATAACAAAAGGCAAGACAAATAATGAATAAAAATAAAAAAAAAGGAAAAATATACCAATAAAAAAATTCGTACAAAGTTCAATGACTTTTTGTTTATAATCAGCGCAGTTTTTTTTTATAAAATTTTGTTTAAGTGCTCTACGCTTTACTCTAACCAAATACATAAAAAACAACAACAACAATAAAAATAAGACAACAAATATACTAGCAGCAAGTACTCGTACTTTGCTTAAGACTTGCACACAAGGCAGCGCAACTGTGCAGCTACAAATGCTGCCAGCGCTCAAAAATGCAGTCGTATGCAGCTGAAAAAAGGTGACCAGCTTTAGATTTGTTTTTTAAAACAAAATTAAGCAATAAAAATGCTCGCGGACTTATATGTTACAAAATTAAAGCAAAAGTTCTAATTTTGTGATAGGTATTAAAAATATTTTTGGAAATTCCTATTTTTTTTTTTTTTTCTGGAAAAGTACAAAAAAGTCATAAAGTTTAAGTTACAAACGTTTAAATATCAATTGTTTGCATTTTCATAAAGAAAAATCTTCTGAAAAGTAAAATTTTGTTAAAGAAGATTTTCGAATTACTTTTGGAATCCCAAAATTATGAATGGGAAAGTTAAAATAAGTCAAGATAATAGAAGTTATATGCTCATTTTATAAATGTTTATAGATTGTCCATTCTAGACCTTCATCGTCAATAAAATGTGTTCGGTTCTAAATGATAGACATGGCATCCAATGGACACCATTTAAACAACATGAGGACTAGGAATATGCCGATGACGTATGTCTCCTAAGCCAAAACTCAGGTCACCTTTAGAAAAAAAAAAATACTAAAGCTGTCACTGCTAAATCTCGGACAGCTGAGCTGGAAAACAATATTTCCAAGGCAAAGATTAAACCTGGAGGCTATGGCGTAAATCCGACAAGAGGTGGCGCCGACGAGGGCAAAATCTGCATTCGGCATTCTCCGAGTTATTTCGAAATCTCGACAAATAACAACAACTAAGTTAGGAATATATAATTCGAATGTCAAGTCTATCCTGTATTACGGTTGTGAAACTTGGAAACGCGCAAATGCCATAGATATGCGCCTGCAAATCTTTGTAAAGAACTGCTTACGGCGAATCCTTTTTATATGGTGTTCGAATCCCTGCTTTTTTAGCGGAAATGCCAGTGGATAAGCCACACACTTCGAAGGTAAGATATCAACATTGCTCGACAAGCGCTTCGTTGGAATCCACAGGGAAGAGACCGTTATGTAAGTTAACGTCCTAGAACGTGGAGAAGGTTTGTTAATGAGGAATGCAAGTAGTAAACTATTCATGGAATGACGTACACTTTAAATATACTGGCTGCCAATAGTCGAAAAAATGACTTCCACTTTAAGTATGACTTGCACTTTGATTATGACTCTACAATAACATGCACTTTCAATGTGACTTACACTTTGATAATGATTGCAATTTGGCAATGACTTGTAATTTGATAATGTTTGACGCTGACTGGCACTTTGACTATGACTTGTACTTTAGTAAGTGCTTGAACTTCGACTATGCCTTTCAGACTCTGACTTGTCTCTGACTCAAGTGCAATTCGAATTCTAGTGGCTTTTGCAGCTCTGTTATACTTATTAAACATGTCAAATTTTCGATAACGTTTCACACTTTGCAGAAGTTGACACATACCTCCTGGTTATTGCGTTTACCAACAGAGGAGAGGTAGCATTTTTTTAGTATCATTAAAAAAGCAATGCCTTTGGTGTATACTCAAGTCCTTATGAAAATGCCGGCCACATTCCATCTGTGGAAATGCAACGTGGTTGCAAGACCAAATCACACTCATCGCCTTCGGGTGTAAGCGTTCTGTTGAATAATATCGTGAAGCTCTGAGAAAAATATGACCAATAGCGGATCTGGATGTAATGAACAAGGATGACAATAAGACCTAGCATATGTGTCTGGTTTTCTTAAAATCGAGAGGAGTGTTATCCTGTGCAACCCATACCTAGAATGTTTGCCAACTGAATGAGGCAGATTAAGATCGTAGGCATGCAGATGCATTAGTAGTTATACTGAAGGCTCAGACCCTATCGAGTCTCGTCAAATTGAATGACTTACTAATGTTTGGATTTTTAGCATTGCAATCCTTTGTAACTCCAGAACAACCGCAAAATTTAGTCAATTTAATGATGAAGATGTATAGAGAGTATTTAAGAGGGAAAATAAATCCGAATAAAAGTATACCAAGCTAGTGTTGTATCTGTAGACAAGAGTGCCTTAAAAGTGTCTGAAAGAAAATAGTGTATCACACTATTTGTGATGAAGAGCACTTCATCACAAATCCAAACAAAGAGTCTGGAGTGCATTGGTGAAGAGTTTCTGGAGCCTATAGAGTATCTAGAGGAGACTTGTGTCTCATCCTGTTTTGATGGACTTGGGTGATTGAGAAATCTCTTCACTCGAGTGCCCGAAGAATGTAAGCTAGACCTTTTTGATAAAGAGCTTCAGGAGCCTCGAGAGTATCTGGAAGACAATACTGTCTTATGCTGATGTACTTAAGTACCTGGGAAATTAAAGCAGAAGCTTGAGTTCCTGTTGATTCCAAAATGTGCTTTCCGTTAAAGAGCTTCTGGAGCCCGGGTGATTGGGAAATCCCTTCAATTGAGTGTCCAGAAGAGCTTCTAAATTTAAAAAAAAAAAAAAAACATATGGAAGAGACCAGTGTCTCACCCTGTTCTAATGCGCCTATATGATTGACAAATCTCTTCATTACAAACCCAAGCAAAGAGCTTTTGTAAGAAATAACGTTTTCCAAACACTGATGAGGATGTAGAGGTGACAATGTAAACAAATCAGATGGCCCTTAAGTTTCTTCAGATAAATCTTAAACATTTTAAAGCATTATTAGCACTATTTCTGATACAAGGAATATCTTGAAATGTTCTCTTCCAGCAACCATGAAAGAAGTGATGTTTGCGGTTTAAGGACTCCTGCTTTAAGGCTTATTCTGAGAACGGGTAAAGGTAGACACATATTTTGTTTACTTGCAAGCAACATTTTGGGGTGTAATGGTGTGCAGTTGTTCCCTAGCGTCTCCAGCTGCCAGGTAAGAATTGTATCTAATTCCTACTCCAACCTCCTCGAGGTACATCCTGGTAACCTGAGCACCCGTGTGGTATTCTAGGTCAGAGCTAATATAAGGAGTTTGTTGCACAAGTAGAATTCATCATTGGACCATTAGGTGAGCCAGTAATATCCTCCTTCCGTAAAATAAAATACTGGTAACTCTAGACATTAACAAGTAACAGCAAAAAGTTCCTCTGGATTATTTAAGTTATTATCAAAGAGCCCAGAGACAAGTTTCTGACTGAGAAATTTTCATAACACAGATACATACATACATATGTACATATATAAATACTATTGAAATCAAACTCTCTCAAATGTAATTTACCTGATAAAAACAGATGCATTGTTTTGAAAAAAAAACTCAAAACCTGCAATTACTTAATGGTTTTTAGCTTTCAATTTGTTTCATAAAACTTGAATTTCATTAAACAAAAGAGCAAAAAAACAACCATGGTGATATTTTGAGAACAAAAATTTGAAGGGAGAAAGAGGGTTAATATGAAATCTCAACAAAACAGCAACAAGTTTAGATAAAATTTTATAAATCTGCTCGTATTTGTATGTGTTTGTATGTATGAGTAATAATTTTTGAAAGAGCTTAAGCTAAAAACCGGTGTAACTGTAACATTGGGGAAAGATGAGATTTCTTTGGGGCAAACAAAAAAGGAGATAAAAACAAAAACTCTCTCTTGGAAATTTAGTTGAGGTCTCTTCATTCTCTCATAATCTCTCTTGTATTTGTTTTCTTTATGTACTTTTTGAAAAGTACACGTGGCCTTAAATAAAAAGCAGTTTTTGTGTGTTTGTTTTTGCTAATATTATTTTGTTTTCTTTTTTTTTTTTTTTTTTGGTATTTGCTAATATTATGATAATTTGCTGCTGATTTTGTTTTTGTTTTTTAGCTCATCATTTTTAAAGTACATAAGAAGAAATTTTTGTTATTTTCTCTGGGAATGGTTAAGGTGCTTGCTTTTTCTTTTATAGGGTAAACTATACTATCTATGCATTATTTATACTTTCAGAAAAAATGTATGTATGTACTTAAAAAAAGGCCAAAGGGGCCAGGGAAAGGGGTTTAAAGAAATTCTTTAGACTCAAAAAAAATGTAGAACAAATAAATATTATCAAATTGAAATATATTCAAGTGTTGGTAAAGTAATAAAATTTCATTTACATAAAACTTAAAAAGTAATCAGAGATTAAATAGTAAAATATTCATACCTATTTATAGGAAATTTTTCGAAAATTGACTATTTATAGGAAATTTTTTGAAAATTGACTATTTATAGGAAATTTTTCGAAAATTGACTATTTATAGGAAATTTTTCGAAAATTGACTATTTATAGGAAATTTTTTGAAAATTGACTATTTATAGGAAATTTTTCGAAAATTGACTATTTATAGAAAATTTTTCAAAAATTTACTATTTATAGGAAATTTTTCGAAAATTGACTATTTATAGGAAATTTTTCGAAAATTGACTATTTATAGGAAATTTTTCGAAAATTGACTATTTATAGGAAATTTTTCGAAAATTGACTATTTATAGGAAATTTTTCGAAAATTGACTATTTATAGGAAATTTTTCGAAAATTGACTATTTATAGGAAATTTTTCGAAAATTGACTAATTATAGGAAATTTTTCGAAAATTGACTATTTATAGGAAATTTTTCGAAAATTGACTATTTATAGGAAATTTTTCGAAAATTGATTATTTATAGGAAATTTTTCGAAAATTGATTATTTATAAAAATTTTTCGAAAATTGACTATTTATAGGAAATTTACTATTTATAGGAAATTTTTCGAGAATTGACTATTTATAGGAAATTTTTCGAAAATTGACTATTTATGGGAAATTTTTCGAAATTTGACTATTTATAGGAAATTTTTCGAAAATTGACTATTTATAGGAAATTTTTCGGAAATTTACTATTTATAGGAAATTTTTCGAGAATTGACTATTTATAGGAAATTTTTCGAAAATTGACTATTTATAGGAAATTTTTCGAAAATTGACTATTTATAGGAAATTTTTCGAAAATTGACTATTTATAGGAAATTTTTCGAAAATTGACTATTTATAGGAAATTTTTCGAAAATTGACTATTTATAGGAAATTTTTCGAAAATTGATTATTTATAGGAAATTTTTCGAAAATTGACTATTTATAGGAAATTTTTTGAAAATTGACTATTTATAGGAAATTTTTCAAAAATGGACTATTTATAGGAAATATTTCAAAAATGGACTATTTATAGGAAATTTTTCGAAAATTGACTATTTATAGGAAATTTTTCGAAAATTGACTATTTATAGGAAATTTTTCGAAAATTGACTATTTATAGGAAATTTTTCGAAAATTGATTATTTATAAAAATTTTTCGAAAATTGACTATTTTTAGGAAATTTTTCGGAAATTTACTATTAATAGGAAATTTTTCGAGAATTGACTATTTATAGGAAATTTTTCGAAAATTGACTATTTATGGGAAATTTTTCGAAAATTGACTATTTATAGGAAATTTTTCGAAAATTGACTATTTATAGGAAATTTTTCGAAAATTGACTATAGGAAATTTTTCGAAAATTGACTATAGGAAATTTTTCGAAAATTGACTATTTATGGGAAATTTTTCGAAAATTGACTATTTATAGGAAATTTTTCGAAAATTGACTATTTATAGGAAATTTTTCGAAAATTGACTATTTATAGGAAATTTTTCGAAAATTGACTATTCGTAGAAAATTTTTCGAAAATTGACTATTTATAGGAAATTTTTCGAAAATTGACTATTTATAGGAAATTTTTCGAAAATTGACTATTTATAGGAAATTTTTCGAAAATTTTATTTTATTTATTTATTTTATTTACTATTTATAGGAAATTTTTCATAAATTGATTATTTATAAAAATTTTTCGAAAATTGACTATAGGAAATTTTTCGGAAATTTACTATTTAAAGGAAATTTTTCGAGAATTGACTATTTATAGGAAATTTTTCAAAAATTGACTATTTATAGAAAATTTTTCGAAAATTGACTATTTATAGGAGATTTTTCGAAAATTGACTATTTAAAATTTTGAATTCCTAAAAATTTTCAAAAAATCCTTATTTAATTTTAAAGCTGTTTACCAACATTTCGAAGAGAAAATTAGAGATTTTATACGATATCAATGATTCCACTAATGAAATAATGACATTTTTGTGATATGTATCCCCGGTAAAAATTTTAAGTTCCCGATTTTTTTTTAAATTCCCATAAAATTTTAAAGCAGTTTTACAACATTTCTAAGAGACAATTTGGGATTATATACCTTATCAATGATATCACTAATAAAATAAAGTAATTTTTAGGTCTTCCCCGGTTAATAAAAAGTTTGGGATTATATTCGTTTTAAATGATTCCATTGAAGAAATTTTAACATTTTTGGAACATTTTGGAAAATTTTGAATTTCCAAAAATTTTGTAAAAATCCCCATTAAATTTTAAAGCAGTTTTTCAACATTAATCGGATAAAAATTTCAACTCTGCATATTATTTTTTGATTCCAGCAATGAAACAATGACAATTTTAGGACTTCCCCGTTACAAAATTCGAATTCCCAAAACTTTTGTAAAAATCCCCATTAAATTTTAGAGCAGTTTTAGAATATTTCTAGAAGATAATTTAAGATTCTAAGCAATTTTTACGATGCCAGCAATGAAAAAATGTTAATTTGGGAGTTCCCCAATCAAAATTTTGAATTCCCAATAATTTTGGAAAAAATCCCCATTAGAATTTTTGGAATATTTTTAAAAAAGGTTTGGAAAATTGAAGTTTCTAAGCCATATTTAAGATTCCAGCAATGAAATAAAGACATTTTTAAGACTTCCCCTAAAACCAATTTTAAATTCCCAACAAGAATTCAAAAATCCCCAATAATTTGAAATGCTACATTTAAACGTTTTTAAGCTAAAATTTATATACCAAGAAACCTTAAGACTTTATTCATCATTAATTATTCGCCTTTTTAAAGCTTTAATAGCATAACTCAGTAGAAAGGCTATTCGCCGACTAAGTCACACAACGGGTTAATAGTTTTATGTAAAAATATGTACAAATATTAGCACAGATGTTTGTTACATTACTTAATTTTAAACTAAATAAATAAAAACTATAAATATTTTAAATTATTTAGTTCAACAATAAAATTAAAGTCTACAAAATATAACAATATACAGTGGGTGGCGGAAGTAAAGTGACAAAACTATACAAATGATATTTAAAAAATAACTAAGATTGAAAATATCAAATAAAAATGTTTCTTAAGAAGATTTCTTCACTTTAAAAATTTTTCAATTTTTCAAAATTTGTAGATCAACTCTTCTCTGTCACTGTATTTTCAGCACTTCACACACTTTTGTGTAGTTGTCAAATGTTTTGTACATTTTATTTTTTTGTCAATAAAAAGTAATTAATAATATAAATTTCAAAAAAATAAATTTCATTTCAAAACTAACGAATTAATTTGAATTGAACATGTGTGCGAAATCTTCAAACACAATAACAGAAAAAAACAGCGAATTTTTGAAAACAAAATAACAAAAAAATTCGCTATTGCATAATAATTGTATTTTATTTGCTAATGTTGTTTGTTGTTATTGTTTCTTGAACAAAAAAAAAGTCAATTTAGTTAATTAATGTTTTTCTGATGTTGAAAAATAATAGAAAAAATATTGACTTTGAAATAATTTATTTTTAAAAATCTACGTCATTTTTTGCTGTTTTTTTTTTTTTGAACACAAAAAATACCATAAATTATAGCATAGAAACTGAAATAAATGGGGAAATGAAAGTGAAATGTTGGTGGGAAAAAAATTTAAATGAAAAAAGATATTAAAATTTTTATATAAAAACAAATTTTTTCTCAAAAATTTAACAAAATTTTTGAAAATGTTGAAAAAAATTTTCAAAATAAATTCTATTTTCAGACATTTGCTAGCAGAAAAGTTATGGTTTTGCATTTTTTGTCTGAGCAAAGACAAAATAAGTTTATTTTACCACTTCCCCGTCAAAAATTTTGAATTCCCAAAATTTATCCAAAAATTCCCCATAAGTAAAAATTCAAGTAAACAAGATTTAAATTAAGAAATAAACATGTATAAATATTCCTTAAGACTCTAAGAGTGAAATATTACCATTTCAAGACATCCCCGGAAAATTTTTTGAATTCCCAAATTTGTTTATGAAAATTCCCTTTAAGTAAAAATGCATATTAACAACATTAAGATTAAGAAAATAAAATGTTTACATGTATTTTAAAACTCTCAAAGTCAAATAATAGCATTTGGAACTTCCCCGGAAAAAATCTTGAATTCCAAAAAAAAAAAAAAGTTTATAAAACCCCCCAAAAAAGTTGGAATTTATATTTTAAGCATTTACGAAATTAAATTTACATGTTTATATATTCTCTATGACTCAAAGAGTGAGCTAGAGGCGTTTAGGGACTTTCCCGGGAAAATTCTTAAATTCCTTAACAAAATTTTTGAAAATATTATAAAAGTTAAAATCTAAATTCCACATCTTCATAAAATAAATAACATTTTAAATTAATCCGTAAAATTTAAAAAATGTAATAATGTCATTTTTGAACTTCCCTGGCAAAATTTTTACATTCACAAAAAAGTTTTAAAAATTGCCATTAAATTAAAATTTATATTTAAGACATTTACTTAAAGAAATTAACATTTACATATGAACCTTAAGACACTAAGGGTGAAATAAGACTCTAATAAAAGAGAAATAATGACATTTTTCAACTTCCCCGGAAATATATTTGAATTCCCAAAAAAAAGTTTCAAAAATCCCTTATAAGTTAAAATCTATATTTACTTTTACTAAAAGAAATTAAGATGTTTACATATTATCTATGACACAAAGACCAAAATAAAGCCAGTTTTGGACTTCCCCGGAAAAATCAGTAAATTCCCAAAATTTTTACAAAAATACCCAATAACTAGAAATTTATATTTATAACTTTTAGACTAAGAAATTACATATTTTTTAGACTAAGAAATTATATATTCTTTAAGACTCTTAGAGTGAAATCATGACCTTTTTGGAACTTCCTCGGAAGAATCTTTAAATTCTCAAAAATTTTACAAAAATCCCCAATAAGTGGAAATTTATATTTATACTTTTAGCTTAAGAAATTTACATGTTTATATATTCTTTAAGACTCTAAAAGTTAAATAATGAAATTTTGAATAAAAACTTAAGAATGAGGTAAAGGCATTTTCAGACTTCCCCGGAAAAATCTGTTAATTTCACAATTTTTACAAAAATCCCCAATAATACCCAATAACTAGAAATTCATATTTATAACTTCTAGATTAAGAAATTTACATATCTTCATATCTTTACATATGTTCATATCTTCTTTAAGACTCTAAAAGTGAAATAATGATGTTCTTGGACTTTCCCGGCAAAAGTTTTGAATTCCCAAAAATTTTTAAAAATTCTTAAAAACTTCAAAAACGATTATTTCCATAAAAAATTGAAATTTCTATATCTACTTTAAAAATCTAAGAAAGAAATAATGACATTTTAAGACTTAACCGTGATAAAATTTTAAATTCCTAAAATGTTTTATAAAAATCCCTAAAAGGCAAAACTTTACTTAAGAAAATCCAGGTGATTTTACTCATTTGAAATAGTTTTAAGAGTTTTTGAATAAAACTTAAGCTTTAAATAAAAACTTAAGAGTGAGGAAAAGGCATTTTCAGACTTCCCCCGGAAAAAATCTGTTAGTTCCAAAATTTTTACAAAAAACCCCCAATAATACCCAATAACTAAAAATTCATATTTATAACTTTCAGTTTAAGAATTTACATGTTTTTATATTCTTTAAGACTCGTAAAAGTGAAATAATGAAATTTTTGGACTTCCCCGGCAAAAGTTTTGAATTCCCAAAAATTTTCAAAAATTCTCAAAAATTTCAAAAACGATTATTATAAAGTTTTCATAGAAAAATTGAAATTTCTAGGTTTGCTTTGGAATTCTAAGAAAGAAATAATGACATTTAAAGTGATAAAATTTTAAATTCCTAAAATGTTTTATAAAAATCCTTAAAAGGCAAAACTTTACTTAAGAAAATCCAGATGATTTTACTCATTTGAAATAGTTTTAAGAGTTTTTGAATAAAACTTAAGCTTTAAATAAAAACTTAAGAGTGAGGTAAAGGCATTTTCAGACTTCCCCCGGAAAAAATCTGTTAGTTCCAAAATTTTTACAAAAAAAACCCAATAATACCCAATAACTAGAAATTCATATTTATAACTTTCAGTTTAAGAAATTTACATGTTTTTATATTCTTTAAGACTCGTAAAAGTGAAATAATGAAATTTTTGGACTTCCCCGGCAAAAGTTTTGAATTCCCAAAAATTTTCAAAAATTCTCAAAAATTTCAAAAACGATTATTAGAAAGTTTTCATAGAAAAATTGAAATTTATAGGTTTGCTTTGGAATTCTAAGAAAGAAAAAAAATGACATTTAAAGTGATAACATTTTAAATTCCTAAAATGTTTTCTAAAAATCCCTAAAAGCCAAAACTTTACTTAAGAAAATCCAGATGATTTTACTCATTTGAAATAGTTTTAAGAGCTTTTGAATAAAACTTAAACTTTGAATAAAAACTTTAGAGTGAGATAAAGGCATTTTCGGACTTCTCCCGGAAAAATCTGTTAGTTTTAAAATTTTTACAAAAAACCCCCAATAATACCCAATAACTAGAAATTCATATTTATAACTTTTAGATTAAGAAATTTACATGTTTTTATATTCTTTAAGACTCGTAAAAGTGAAATAATGAAATTTTTGGACTTCCCCGGCAAAAGTTTTGAATTCCCAAAAATTTTCAAAAATTCTCAAAAATTTCAAAAACGATTATTAGAAAGTTTTCATAGAAAAATTGAAATTTATAGGTTTGCTTTGGAATTCTAAGAAAGAAAAAAAATGACATTTAAAGTGATAACATTTTAAATTCCTAAAATGTTTTCTAAAAATCCCTAAAAGCCAAAACTTTACTTAAGAAAATCCAGATGATTTTACTCATTTGAAATAGTTTTAAGAGCTTTTGAATAAAACTTAAACTTTGAATAAAAACTTTAGAGTGAGATAAAGGCATTTTCGGACTTCTCCCGGAAAAATCTGTTAGTTTTAAAATTTTTACAAAAAACCCCCAATAATACCCAATAACTAGAAATTCATATTTATAACTTTTAGATTAAGAAATTTTCATGTTTTTATATACTTTAAGACTCGTAAAAGTGAAATAACGAAATTTTTGAACTTCCCCGGCAAAAGTTTTGAATTCCTAAAAATTTTCAAAAATTTCAAAAACGATTATTAGAAAGTTTTCATAGAAAAATTGAAATTCTAGGTTTGCTTTGGAATTCTAAGAAAGAAATAATGACATTTAAAGTGATAAAATTTTAAATTCCTAAAATGTTTTCTAAAAATCCCTAAAAGCCAAAACTTTACTTAAGAAAATTCAGATGATTTTACTCATTTGAAATAGTTTTAAGAGTTTTTGAATAAAACTTAAACTTTGACTAAAAACTTTAGAGTGAGATAAAGACATTTTCGGACTTCCCCCGGAAAAATCTGTTAGTTTCAAAATTTTTACAAAAATCCCCAATAACTAGATTTTCATAGAATACCCTACAAAAGGAAAAGTAAGCAATGTTAGAATATTCTTCTTCTTCTTCTTCTGTTATCCTTGACTTCCAGTGGAGCATAGGGCCTTAGAATATAATACCAACTTATTTGGGACCATTTATGTGACCTTTGGTTGAAAAAAGTTCTTTTCAACTCGGAAAGTGCAAAACTAAACACATTTGCAATTTCCATGGAAAAAATTAATGAAGTGGGCTATATTCTCTAGTTTCAATCTCAAGTGACTGTTTCTTGTTCCCAAACTTGAAGAAATTTCTAGGCGGGAAGAAATTTGACTGCATCTTAAGAAAAAATCCTGTTTTGAAGACCTCTACAACTCATATTTTCTTGGAAGGGGTAGAAAAAATTTAAGATCCTTTGGACTTAGTGTATAGAGCTATAAGAAGACTTGAAAAATTATGTACAAAAACCTCTGAATTAACTAAAATGAACTTATTGACCTGTCCTCGTAGGTACTTACGAAAACTTACGCATTCCTCTTGGTTGTTAACCCAAACCAGCTACTCTCCATAACCTCTATACGTTCATGTCATTTTAGAACCTATAACAAATTCCTTATAGTACTTAACATCCTGTTTCTATATACATATATTTTTTCTTACTTTAGCTGATTTTACCAACATAAGTACTTATTCAAAGATCACGACCTTATCCCGTCTACATACACACACTCCAGACCATCAATACCTTCCCTGCCTTACCTCTTTTTCTGGTGGCTTTAACTTTTATTTTTTTTTTTGCCATTTTTAAATTCTTCTTTTTCTTTTCGACCAACAATTGCGTATTTTTTACATAAATTTTGCAACATTGTTGTAAAGTGTTGTTTTGTTCTTTTAGTTTTTTTGTTTTAAAGTTGAAGTCTGAAATAAATCCCCCCATATTTGTGAGTTTTTTGCTGTTTTTTGCAACTTTGTTGCCTTAAAAGTGCTTTGGGATTGTTTTCTTCTCTTGCTTCTGACTTTTTGGTTAAGTAAAAAAGGCTTCTTTTTCAACAAAAAAAAAATTATAATACTGATTTTTTGTTTGTATACGAATTCTTGAGGAGACCTCACAAATATAATTTGGTTTAAAAACAAATATTTTTGAAAAAAAAAATTAAAGAAGGGTCTTCTTTTATTTAAACGTCTGCTACCTGTGGTTTTTTGTAGCAATTTTGAGTTATTATTTGTTTCATTTAGCTTCACATTTCCTACCCTAGTTTTTTTTTCAGCACAATTTTATTTTTGTTTTCATAATTTGTGGTTTTTTGTTACACGACTTAATTCACAAAAATCCTTATATCATTTGAAATAAGTTCAAGAATTTGTTGCTAATAATTTTATTTAATTCTAAATAAATTAAAAAACGTTATAATGAAATTTTGTTTAATTAACTCAAATAGTTTTGGCAAAAAATTTGATCAAAGTCAGAACTTCAAAATTCATGAAAAACTACAACATTTTGAAATTTGATGATTTTTCTTAAAAAAAAAAACTGATCGTATTTTATTTATAAATATTTTGGGACCAAAATAACATTTATACCAAAAATTAATTGAAAGATTTTAGATTTGTTTTCATAATTTGTAGTTTTTTGTTACACGACTTAGTTCACATAAATCCATATATCTTTTGAAATAAGTCCAAGAATTTATTGCTAATATATCTATTTAATTCCTGATATAGTAAAAAATGTTATAATGAAAGTTTTGTTTCATTATCTCAAATGGTTTTGACAACAAATTTGATCAAAGTCAAAATTTTTAAATTTATGAAAAATTAAAAAAATTATATGTTTGATGCTTTTTCTTAAAAAACCTAATTTTATTTATAAATATTTTTGGGATCAAAAATTTTTTTTTTAATTTTCCATTTTTATAGGAAATGTTTCAAAAATTTTCTATTTCTATAGGAAATTTTTCAAAATTTTCTATTTTTATAGGAAATTTTTCAAAAATTTTCTATTTCTATAGGAAATTTTTCAAAATTTTCTATTTTTATAGGAAATTTTTCAAAAATTTTCTATTTTTATGGGAAATTTTTCAAAAATTTTCTATTTTTATGGGAAATTTTTCAAAAATTTTCTATTTGTATAGGAAATTTTTCAAAAATTTTCTATTTTTATAGGAAATTTTTCAAAAATTTTCTACTTTTATAGGAAACTTTTCAAAAATTGTCTATTTTTATAGGAAACTTTTCAAAAATTTTCTATTTTTATAAAAAAAATTTCAAAAATTTTCTATTTTTATAAAAAAATTTTCAAAAATTTTCTATTTTTACAGAAAATTTTTCATAAATTTTCTACTTTTATAGGAAATTTTCCAAAAATTTTCTATTCTTATAGGAAATTTTTCAAAAATTTTCTATTTTTATAGGAAATTTTTCAAAAATTTTCTATTCTTATAGGAAATTTTTTAAAAATTTTCTATTCTTATAGGAAATTTTTCAAAAATTTTCTATTTTTAAAGAAAATTTTTCAAAAATTTTCTATTTTTAAAGGAAATTTTTAAAATTTTTTCTATTTTTATAGGAAATTTTTTTAAAATTTTCTATTTTTAAAGGAAATTTTTCAAAAATTTTCTATTTTTAAAGGAAATTTTTCAAAAATTTTCTATTTCTATAGGAAATTTTTCAAAAATTTTCTATTTTTATAGGAAATTTATCAAAAATTTCTTATTTTGATAGGAAATTTATCAAAAATTTCTTATTTTGATAGGAAATTTTTCAAAAATTTCTTATTTTGATAGGAAATTTTTCAAAAATTTCTTATTTTTATAGGAAATTTTTCAAAAATTTCTTATTTTTATAGGAAATTTTTTAAAAATTTCTTTTATAGGAAATTTTTCAAAAATTTCTTATTTTTATAGGAAATTTTTCAAAATTTTCTTATTTTTATAGGAAATTTTTCAAAATTTTTTTATTTTTATAGGAAGTTTTTGAAAAATTTTCAATTTTGATATGAAATTTTTGAAAAACTTCTATTTTTATAGGAAATTTTTGCAAAAATTTTCTATTTTTAAAGAAAATTTTTCAAAAATTTTCTATTTTTATAGAAAATTTTTCAAAAATTTTATATTTTTTTGAAAATTTTTCAAAAATTTTCTATTTTTATAGGAAAATTTTCTATTTTAATAGGAAATTTTTCAAAAATTTCTTATTTTTATAGGAAATTTTTCAAAAATTTTCTATTTTTATAGGAAATTTTTCAAAAATTTTCTATTTTTATAGGAAATTTTTTAAAAATTTTCTATTTTTATAGGAAATTTTTCAAAAATTTCTTATTTTTATAGGAAATTTTTCAAAAATTTCTTATTTTTATAGGAAATTTTTCAAAATTTTCTTATTTTTATAGGAAATTTTTCAAAAATTTTTTATTTTTATAGGAAGTTTTTGAAAAATTTTTAATTTTGATATGAAATTTTTGAAAAACTTCTATTTTTATAGGAAATTTTTGCAAAAATTTTCTATTTTTATAGGAAATTTTTAAAAAAATTTCTATTTTTATAGGAAATTTTTCAAAATTTTCTATTTTTATAGAAAACTTTTCAAAAATTTCTATACTAATTTAATTTTTTCCTTGACATAATTTCTATTTTCCGGTATAACTTTTGAAAAAAGTTTGTGAAAATTTTGCTACAAATTTTATTTCGTTCCCCATATTTTAATGATTTTGTAATGGAAGATCTAATTGATTATCTCAAATGGTTTTAATAAGAAAAATCCTCAAAGTCAATAATTTATAATTGAAAACAAAAGTTTCAATTACTCACTCTCTTAAATCGAAATATTCCATATGATTAAGGGAAAATAAACAGGAATTCAGAGTCCAATAAGAAAATATCACCAAAATAACTATTCAACAAGGAATAGGGTATTTAAGTGAAGTGAAAATTACCTCTTTCCCTTGAGTTTAAATGGAAATATACCTTAAATTTTACTATGTGTAAAAACAGGAAAACCAAAAACATTATTTTTTTTTTCTTTTTATTTAAATTTTTTTCTTGGCATAATTTCTTTTTTCCGGTATAACTTTTGAAAAAAGTTTGTGAAAATTTTGCTACAAATTTTATTTCGTTCCCAATATTTTAATGAAAATTATAATGAAAGATCTATTTGATTATCACAATTGGTTTTAATGAGAAAATGCTCAAATTCAATAATTTAAAATTGAGTAAAAACTAAATTTTCAATTTCTTACTCTCTTTAATTGAAATATTCCATATGATTAAGGGAAAACAAACAGAAATTCAGAGTCCAATTCAGAGTCCAATACCAAAAACATTATTTTTTTTTTTTTTAATTTGAATTTTTTCCTTGGCATAATTTCTCTTTTCCGGTATAACTTTTGAAAAAAGTTTAAGAAATTTTTGCTTCAAATTGTATTTCGTTCCCCATATTTTAATGAAAATTATAATGAAAGATCTAATTGATTATCTCAATTGGTTTTAAAGAGAAAAATCCTTAAAGTCAATAATTCAAAATTGAGTGAAAGCAAAATTTTCAAAAATTGAGTGAAAGCTAAATTTTCTTAAATTCAAATATTTCGTATGATTAAGGGAAAACAAAAATAGTCCAATAAGAAAATATCACAAATAGAACTACTTTGCAAGGAATAGGATATTTAAGAGAAGAGAAATTTTCTTTCCCTCTTTTCAATTTAAATAAAAAAGTATCAAAAATTCTAGTAGAAGTAAAAACAGGAAATACCAAAAAATCAAAGGGAATTTTAATAAAAAAAAGTAATATTGAAAAAAGAATCTGTCACGAGAGTGAGTTAGTAAGAGAGAGAGTTAGTAATTAAGAGAGTAAACCTGTGATATTGTAACTCAACTAAAAACCTCAAAAAGTGCATTCTCAAAAATATTTCTATTATTCTTGTTAATGTGAAGAAAGTGTTAGTAAAAAATTTGTTTTAAAATTAAATTTTTGTGGTTGTTGAAAATTTTGTGGTTGTGTTATTTTTAACTTTTTTGGTTTCTTGAAAAATTTTGATAAAAATCTTTGTGATAAAAATTCTTCAAAAAACGAAACCTTTTTCTGAAAAATATGGCTTTTGTTTAAGGTTTTTTCACCCTCGGTTTATAAATACCTTTCCTACTCCAACACTTTCCGATAAGTGCATGCGTGAGCTTGCATATATTATTGAAAAAAAAGTTATGTATGTATACAAAAAAAATCCATATTTCTTAATAATTTTTTTCATTCAAAGAAGTCTGTTGTTGTTGTTGTTGTGGCCTCTGCCACAAAGTGTGGCAATTAGTTTTGCTATTTTTAGTATATAGCAGCAGTTTTCTAAGGAAATGTAAATAAGGATATAAAACAAGGATCTGTTAGAGAAGGAGTACGAAAAACTTTTTCAATAGTGGGTGATGGAAAAACTGAAACAAGCTAATCAAAGACAACTTCCTGGAAGGAAATTTGTTTATCTAGAAACTATAAAAAATAAATGATGAGATAAATAAAAAAACACTTCCTAGAATGGAAAAACTTCTAAGTAGTTTCATTAGGGAATTTATGAGGTATTAAAAGTTTTTATGTAAGTCTTTGCCCAATTTTTCGCTTACGCAAATTATTGACTTTAAGGATTTATTTCAGAAAATTGTAGTGAGATAATTGAACAAAAATTTTATTATATTATTTCTTAGTATATTGGGATTCAAATAAATTTTTTCCAAAAATTTCCGAGACTTATTTCAAAAGTTATGTAGGAAAAAGGAAATTAAGTCAAGGACAAAAATTTAATTTGGAAAGCAAAATTTGATTTCGCATTTCTCTTGTAATTTTCCTAGAATAGATGACTTATAATAAATAGTTTCATTAAGAAAATCGTTATTAAAAAACTTCAAGTTTTTTTTCCAAATTTTGTAATCCTCAAATTTTGAAGTTTGATGATTTTTCTCAAAAAAACTGTTTGAGATAATTGAACAGATCTTTCATAATATTATTTGTTTATATATTGGGATTCAAATAAAATTTAAAGCAAAAGTTTCCTAAACTTATTTCTAAAGTTATACATGAAAAAGTAAATTATGTCAAAGGGCGAAAAAAAATTTAAAAAGCTTAGTCTTAGTAATAATTTTTCTTGGGATTTGGACCGATTTTTGAAAGTTAAAGTGATTTATTTTAAAAATTTCTCAATATTAATTTATATATTTTGAAAATTTTTTTCAGCAAAACCAATTGAGATAAATGAAATTTTGTTACAACATTTTTTGATATATTAAAAATTAATTCAAATTTTTTCCAAAATTTTCCGGGAAAAAAGTTCCTAAGACAAAAATTTTATTTGAAAAGTAAAGCTTTTAGTTATAATTTCCTCTGTAGTTAGAGCAGTATTTTAAGACCGATTTTCGAAAGTTAAAGTGGTTTATTTTATAACGAAATAGTTTGAAATTATACTTTTCAAAAATTTCCAATATTAAATTATTCATTTTGATTATTTTTCTTGACAAAACCAATTGAGGTAAATAAACAGAAATTTTATTACAACATTTTTTGATATATTGAAAATTAATTCAAATTTTTTCCAAAATTTTCCGGGACTTCTTTAAAAAGTTATATATGAAAAAGAAAATTACGTTAAGGAAAAAAATTGTATAGATAAGCCAAGCCTTAGTTGGAATTTTCGCTGGAGTCTGCAATATTTTAAGAACGATTTCAGAAAGCAAAAATTACATCTTCCAAAATTTCTCAATATCAAATTATTCATTTTGATAATTTTTTTCGACTAAACCATTTGAGATAAATAATCAAATCTTTCATTACGAAAATTTTTGATATATTGGGAATTAAATACCATTTATCCCAAAATTTTCCGGAAGGAATTTTTAAAAAATTTCTTATAAAAATAGAAAAATTTAAAAAAAATTCTTATTTTTTTTTAAGAACTTTTTAAAAAATTTCTTATTTTTGTAAAAAATTTTTAAACAATTTCTTATTTTGATAAGAAATTTTTCAAAAAGTTCTTAATTTTTTAAGAATTTTTTCAAAAATTTCTTAATTTTTTAAGAAATTTTTCAAAAATTTCTTAATTTTTTAAGAAATTTTTGAAAAATTTCTTAACTTTTTAATAAATTTTTCAAAAATTTCTTAATTTTTTTAAATATTTTTTTTAATATTTTTTTATTAATTAATTAATTTTTTTTAATTAAGAAATTTTTCAAAAATTTCTTAATTTTTTAAGAAAATTTTCAAAAATTTCTTAATTTTTTAAGAAATTTTTCAAAAATTTCTTAATTTTTTAAGAAATTTTTCAAAAATTTCTTAATTTCTTAATTTTTCAAAAATTTCTTAATTTTTTAAGAAATTTTTCAAAAATTTCTTAATTTCTTAATTTTTCAAGAAATTTTTCAAAAATTTCTTAATGTTTTAAGAAATTTTTCAAAAATTTCTTAATTTTTTAAGACATTTTTCAAAAATTTCTTAATTTTTTAAGAAATTTTTCAAAAATTTTTTAAATTTTTTTCAAAAATGTCGTAATTTTTAAAGAATTTTTTCAAAAACTTCTTAATTTTTTAAGAAATTTTTTTAAAATTTCTTAATTTTTTTAAAATTTTTTTTTTTAATTTCTTAATTTTTTAAGAAATTTTTTAAAAATTTCTTATTTTTTTTAAGAAAATTTTCAAAAATTTCTTAATTTTTTAAGAAATTTTTCGAAAATTTCTTAATTTTTTAAGAAAATTTTCAAAAATTTCTTAATTTTTAAGAAATTTTTCAAAAATTTCTTAATTTTTTTAAAAAATTTTTCAAAAATTTCTTAATTTTTTAAGAAATTTTTCAAAATTTCTTAATTTTTTAAGAAATTTTTCAAAAATTTCTTATTTTTATAGGAAATTTTTCACAAATGTTCTCTTTTTATAAGAAATTTAATATTTTTTTTTAGAAATTTTTCAAAAATTTCTTATTTTTATTAGAAATTTTTCAAAAATTTCTTATTTTTATAAGAAATTTTTCAAAAATTTCTTATTTTTTCAAGAAATTTTTCAAAAATTTCTTATTTTTATAAGAAATTTTACAAAAATTTCTTATTTTTTCAAGAAATTTTTCAAAAAATTTCTTATTTTTATAAGAAATTTTTCAAAAATTTCTTATTTTTTATTAGAAATTTTTCAAAAATTTCTTATTTTTTATTAGAAATTTTTCAAAAATTTCTTATTACAGTTTGCAATTATTGACTTTGTCAAATTTTTACAAGAAATCCGAAGTAGATAATTAAACAAAACTTTCATTATATTATTCTTTGGGATATGAGGAATAAAATAAAATTTTCATAAAAAAATTATCGGCGAAACTTCAAAAGTTATATAGAAAAAACCAATCAAGTCGAGGGCAAAAATTTAATTAAAAAAAAACGTTACAAAATCGTTTAAAACATTTGATGAATTTTAGCAGAAATCCAAAATAGATAATTAAACTAAACTTTTGTTACAATATTCTTTAAAATATTTTTAATAATAAGGTTTCGAAAACCTAAAAGGCGGCCCTCGTATAAAATAATGTCAAGGTGATTATTGCAATTTTGAAAGAAATTTGATTTTTAGAAAAAAATTTAAAGCTAAACCATTATTTTAAGAATTTTTTAAAAATTTCTCAGTTTCAAATTATTGAATTTGTTGAAACTTTTATTACATAATTCTTAAAAATATAAAGAATGAAATAAAGTTTCAATAAAAAATGAATCGGTAATATTTTAAAAGTTATATAGAAAAAACAAAATTAAGTCAGGGGCAAAAATTAATTTTTTTGAAAAAAAATTTTTTCTCTAAATTCAATTATTGATTTTAATGAATTTTTACAAGAAATCCAAAAGAGATAATTAAACTGAACTTTCGTTAAAATATTCTTTAAAATATAGGGAATAAAATCAAGTTTTAATCAAAAATTTATCAGTGATATTTCATAAGTTATATAGAAAATAAAGTCAGGGACGAAAATCAATTTTTTTTTTTCTTAATTCAAAAATCTTAAAAATAATGATACGCAAATTTTTCTTTCGACGCAAAGCCACCAATGGATGAAGTAGAAAATTTGTTTTCTTTTTAAATGTTAATTATAGCAAATTATTAATTAATTAAGGCAATTTTTAAAAATATACAAGAAAAATATGATGATAAGCTTCAAAAATGAGAGACATAAAACACACAGAAAAGTTCAAATAAAAAATCAAGAGACTCACCCGACATGCGGCCTTCACTGGACCTGCCATTAATAGATAAGTGCTGCAGTAAATTGCCATTTGTGGCCCCCGATGATGATGAGGAAGGAGAGGAGGTTAAAATAGTTACACCATTTCCATTTAAAACTCCGCCATTGCTGTTGCCATTGAATTCGTAATCATGATGATTTGCATTTAATAATTGACTATTTTGCTGCTGCTGTTGATTAAGATTCAGATGATGGAGAGAAGGATGATGATGGTGGTGACCATTTGTGGAGGCGGATGCATTATTTGTACCGTTAGTTAATACCGTTGACGTTTGATGTTGTTGCTGTTGTTGTTGTGGTGTTTGGTGATGATGAAGTGAGGCGGAGGTGTTGTTGGAGGCGTTACCATTGTGATGCTGATGATGATGATGACCATTAACATGTTGAAATGTGGCTGCAGCAGCTGGTGCTGATGATGACACTTGTAATGAACCGGCATTTCCATGTCGTATATTTGAATTGCGTATATTTATGCTATGACCATTGGTAGTTGTAGTTGTTGTTAATGATGATGATGATGTCGTTGATGTTGTATTGTTACTTGAGTTGTTGTTGTTATTATTAATTGTTGCATCATAGACGTTATGCACTAGAAAACGTTGCTGCTGCTCATTGAGTATTGCCGGTATTGCTGTGGCCTGTGGCGATAATTTCAATTTCTCCTGCTGCTCAATAAAATGAGCAGCTTCTAGGAGCGCTTTTAAACCCTCCGACATATCAGGTTGAAAAAAACTTAAAAGAACTTTCTTCTAACGCTATCGCTGCTTTACGAGATGATCTTGGCTGATGATGATTTTGTACAATTTTATTTGGAAACACTTTTTTTGTTTTTGTTTTTTTTGGAAAATATCACTTGTTTGATTTTCTTTTGTTTTTCCCTCAATTTTGTTTGTGTTTGATTTATAAAAATATTTTTCTCTTTTATATCTTAGAAATCAACTTTATTTTTTTCTTATTAAAAAAATATATACAATTTTATTTCTTATCTTGTGGGATAGTTTTCTAAAAAAAAAATTTGGTGTTGGAGAAATTTTTATTTTATTGTTAGAAATTTACTCTTTTTGTTTAAAATTTATTTGGTGGATCTGGAAAAAAAGAAAAAAATATGGAAAATTTAATAAAAATATTTTTTTATTTTGAGATTTTTCACAAATTTTTTTTTTTTTAAATTCATTGATTTTGATAATTTTTCTCAACAAAACCGATTAGGATAATTGTTCAATTCTTTCAATATATTATTCACGAAAATATTAAGAAAAAAATAAAATTTTTAGCAAAAATTTCTTAATCCTATTTCAAAAGTTATATAGAAAAAATGAAATTAAGTTCTGAATCTTTCTTAAAATTTATATTTTTCAAAGTATTTAAAAATGTAGAAGATAATATCATCTTCAAAAAATTATTTATATTTTCATAGGAAATTTTTAACAAACCTTAAATTTTTTAAGAAATTTTTCAAAAATTTTCTATTTTTTTAGAAATTATTTGTGAAAATTATCTATTTTTTCGGAAATTTTTCAAAAATCTTCTATTTTTATAGGAATATTTTTGCAAAAAATTTCTATTTTTATAGGAATTTTTTTAAAAATTTCTTATTTTTGTAGGAAATTTTTCTAAAATTTTCTATTTTTATAGGAAATTTTTGCAAAAATTTTCTATTTTTATAGGAAATTTTTGCAAAAATTTTCTATTTTTATAGGAAATTTTTGCAAAAATTTTCTATTTTTACAGGAAATTTTTGCAAAAATTTTCTATTTTTATAGGAAATTTTTGCAAAAATTTTCTATTTTTATAGGAAATTTTTGCAAAAATTTTCTATTTTTATAGGAAATTTTTGCAAAAATTTTCTATTTTTATAGGAAATTTATGCAAAAATTTTCTATTTTTATAGGAAATTTTTGCAAAAATTTTCTATTTTTATAGGAAATTTTTGCAAAAATTTTCTATTTTTATAGGAAATTTTTGCAAAAATTTTCTATTTTTATAGGAAATTTTTCAAAAATGTCTTATTTTTTAGGAAATGCTTCAAAAATTACTATTTTTATAAGAAATTTTTCAAAAATTTTCTATTTTTAAAGAAAATTTTTCAAACATTTTCTATTTTTAAAGAAAATTTTTAAAAAATTTTCTATTTTTATAGGAAATTTTTCAAAAAATTAAATTTGTATAGGAAGTTTTTTAAAATTTCTTATTTTTATAGGAAATTTTTTAAAAAATTTCTTATTTTTATAAGAAAATTTTTCAAAAATGTTCTATTTTTATAGGGAATTTTTCAAAAATTTTCTATTTTTATAGAAAATTTTTCAAATTTTTTTTTTTATGTGAAATTTAAAAAAAAAAAATCTATTTTTATATGAATTTTTTCAAAAATTTTCTATTTAAATAGGGAATTTTTCAAATATTTTATTGTTTATTTTTCGTTGTATTTTCTTTGAACTGTCGGACATCACAGACTCATATCTCATTATTTATTTTGTTCAAAAATTTTTTTTCTCCATATATTTTTACACAATACAAGTCAAGCTATCTCTTGTATAATATCCCGTACCTATAGTTATAATTTATTAAAGGCAGGTGTATTTTAAGAAAATAGACCAACTAATAGACGGACAAATATACAAAATAGTCAAATTTAGCTAAGACATTATGTGTAAAGTTGAAGTCTTATATTGCTATTGTTCTGTTCCATTTTATCTTAAAATGATCTGTTAATTATAATTAAATATCTCTATATCTAAACTATACAAGAATCCTCTTTATTAGACCAGACCCTATTCAAAAAAAAATTGTCTATTGCAGATAAAATACGAGTACATACAATAAATACTTCCCGTTTCACTCTGAACTAATTATGTTTTAAAAGGTGAGAATTCTGATGCATTTGAATGTAATAGAATAGACTAGAATATAATAGAGAACATTATCATGAGGTTACTTCATGCGTTGCCAATTATAATTAATAATATCAGACATAACTTTTCCAAGATACAAATATTTACACACATTTTCCTTATTATTAAATTTTCATATTAGCATAAATATGTTTGTATGTGTAGGGAAATATCTTTGAAAGTATCTAGATAGTAGAGAGTATGTAGTAGGTACTTTCTCAGCGATACCTTTCTAAAGTCATACATCAAAACGTGTTAATTGTGGAGTGAACCTAATTAACTTATTTTAACATAAAAACATATATACAATTTACATATTTCTAAGTAAAAATTCATATACTCGTGCATGTGCTTAGCTACAGTGGGGTAAAACAGGTTGGAAAGGAATTTTTAAAATTTTAAAAAAGTCAGGTTTCTTTTTAATTTGTTGACTTAACTTCTATAGTGAGACTTAAGTCACATATTCCGTTTTAAGTCGTACGCTGGGGCTTAAGTCTTGTACTTCGATTTAATTTCCTATAAAAATAAAAAATTTTTTAAAAATTTCCTATAAAAATAGAAAATTTTTAAAAAATTTCCTATAAAAATAGAAAATTTTTGAAAAATTTCCTATAAAAATAGAAAATTTTTGAAAAATTTCCTATAAAAATAGAAAATTTTTGAAAAATTTCCTATAAAAATAGAAAATTTTTGAAAAATTTCCTATAAAAATAGAAAATTTTTGAAAAATTTCCTATAAAAATAGAAAATTTTTGAAAAATTTCCTATAAAAATAGAAAATTTTTGAAAAATTTCCTATAAAAATAGAAAATTTTTGAAAAATTTCCTATAAAAATAAAAAATTTTTGAAAAATTTCCTATAAAAATAGAAAATTTTTGAAAAATTTCCTATAAAAATAGAAAATTTTTGAAAAATTTCCTATAAAAATAGAAAATTTTTGAAAAATTTCCTATAAAAATAGAAAATTTTTGAAAAATTTCCTATAAAAATAGAAAATTTTTGAAAAATTTCCTATAAAAATAGAAAATTTTTGAAAAATTTCCTATAAAAATAGAAAATTTTTGAAAAATTTCCTATAAAAATAGAAAATTTTTGAAAAATTTCCTATAAAAATAGAAAATTTTTGAAAAATTTCCTATAAAAATAGAAAATTTTTGAAAAATTTCCTATAAAAATAGAAAATTTTTGAAAAATTTCCTATAAAAATAAAAAATTTTTGAAAAATTTCCTATAAAAATAGAAAATTTTTGAAAAATTTCCTATAAAAATAGAAAATTTTTGAAAAATTTCCTATAAAAATAGAAAATTTTTGAAAAATTTCCTATAAAAATAGAAAATTTTTGAAAAATTTCCTATATAAATAGAAAATTTTTAAAAAATTTCCTATAAAAATAGAAAATTTTTGAAAAATTTCCTATAAAAATAGAAAAATTTTGAAAATTTTCCTATTAAAATAGAAAATTTTTGAAAAATTTCCTATAAAAATAGAAAATTTTTGAAAAATTTCCTATAAAAATAAAAAATTTTTGAAAAATTTCCTATAAAAATAGAAAATTTTTGAAAAATTTCCTATAAAAATATCCTATAAAAATTTCCTATAAAAATTGAAAATTTTTGAAAAATTTCCTATAAAAATATCCTATAAAAATTTCCTATAAAAATAGAAAATTTTTGAAAAATTTCCTACAAAAATAGAAAATTTTTGAAAAATTTCCTATAAAAATATCCTATAAAAATTTCCTATAAAAATAGAAAATTTTTGAAAAATTTCCTATAAAAATATCCTATAAAAATTTCCTATAAAAATAGAAAATTTTTGAAAAATTTCCTACAAAAATAGAAAATTTTTGAAAAATTTCCTATAAAAATAGAAAATTTTTGAAAAATTTCCTACAAAAATAGAAAATTTTTGAAAAATTTCCTACAAAAATAGAAAATTTTTGAAAAATTTCCTATAAAAATAGAAAATTTTTGAAAAATTTCCTATAAAAATAGAAAATTTTTGAAAAATTTCCTATAAAAATAGAAAATTTTTGAAAAATTTCCCATAAAAATAGAAAATTTTTGAAAAATTTCCTATAAAAATAGAAAATTTTTGAAAAATTTCCTATAAAAATAGAAAATTTTTGAAAAATTTCCTATAAAAATAGAAAATTTTTGAAAAATTTCCTATAAAAATAGAAAATTTTTGAAAAATTTCCTATAAAAATAGAAAATTTTTGAAAAATTTCCTATAAAAATAGAAAATTTTTGAAAAATTTCCTATAAAAATAGAAAATTTTTGAAAAAATTTCCTATAAAAATAGAAAATTTTTTAAAAATTTCCTATAAAAATAGAAAATTTTTGAAAAATTTCCTATAAAAATAGAAAATTTTTGAAAAATTTCCTATAAAAATAGAAAATTTTTAAAAAATTTCCTATAAAAATGGAAAATTTTTTTCTAATGTACTATAATTTTCAAATTATTTTGACATAAAATTTATTTTATTTTTAAATGAAACCTCTAATTTACATATATTAAGCCTACTCTAACTTAAACTACCTCAATAATAATTTCCATATTTTACTGATCATTCAAAATTTTAAAATTAATAACTTCCACTTCCTCTCTTTTCTTTCTATCTCGTTTACTCTTAATAAATTCTCTTTGATATTTAGTAGAAGAAAAAAATGAACTTCCCCACCTTTAAAAACTAATACAAAAGTAGTAAATAAACTTGTCACCTATAAAACCCGATATTTATGTAAAATTTAATCAAAAGTGAAATAGAATCAAGCAGCTGATGACCATTGACTTTTAAGCAAGTCAGTCCGTCCTTGGGTCTGTCTGTCCGTCTCCTGTCTAGCGAGCAGCTGTTTAAGAGGAATTTCAAGAGCAGAGTCAAACTCAATGTAAAAACACGTACCACAAAGACACGATCTATTTGATCTAGACTATTTTACCTAAAATATTAACTAATAAGGGTTTATTATTTTTTATATTTTTTTGAATGAATTTGTTACCTTTCTTTCATGATATTCTTTGTTTTTTATCAAGATACAATAGAGATAGAGACAAAAGAAACAAGTAGTAAATAAGATAAGTTAAATAGTCATGTAATCCAAGTATTAAATTCCTATAAAAATAAAAAAATTTTGAAAAAATTTCTAGAAAAATAAGAAATTTTTTAGAAATTTGCTATAAAACTAAGAAATTATAAAAAAAATTATTAAAATAAGAAATTTTTGAAAATGTTCCTATCAAAATAAAAATTTTTGCAAAATATTCTATAAAAACAGGAAATTTTTTATAAAAATGACAAATTTTTTTAAAATTTCCCATGAAAATGATAAAATTTTGTATGAAATTTAAAAAATTTCCTATAAAAATTATAAAATTTCCTATACAAATTTTCTATTTTTCTAGAAAATTTTTCGAAAATTTTCTATTTTTCTAGAAAATTTTCAATTTTTACAGAAAATTGTTTGAACAAATTTTGTTTTTATGGAAATTTTTTAAAAATTTGCTATTTTTATAGAAACATTTTTAAAAATTTTCTATTTTTATACTAAATTTTTCAATAATTTTCTATTTTTATAGGAAACTTTTAAAAAATTTTCTATTTTTATAGGAAATTTTTAAAAAATTTTCTATTTTTATAGGAAATTTTTAAAAAATTTTCTATTTTTATAGGAAATTTTTAAAAAATTTTCTATTTTTATAGGAAATTTTTAAAAAATTTTCTATTTTTATAGGAAATTTTTCAAAAATTTTCTATTTTTATAGGAAATTTTTCAAAAATTTTCTATTTTTATAGGAAATTTTTCAAAAATTTTCTATTTTTATAGGAAATTTTTCAAAAAAATTCTATTTTTATAGGAAATTTTTCAAAAAAATTCTATTTTTATAGGAAATTTTTTAAAAATTTTCTATTTTTATAGGAAATTTTTCAAAAATTTTCTATTTTTATAGGAAATTTTTCAAAAATTTTCTATTTTTATAGGAAATTTTTCAAAAAAATTCTATTTTTATAGGAAATTTTTCAAAAAAATTCTATTTTTATAAGAAATTTTTAAAAAATTTTCTATTTTTATAGGAAGTTTTTTAAAAATTTTCTATTTTTATAGGAAACTTTTAAAAAATTTTCTATTTTTATAGGAATTTAAAAAAAAAATTATATTTTTACAGGAAATTTTTAAAAAATTTTCTATTTTTATAGGAATTTTTTAAAAAATTTTATATTTTTATAGGAAATTTTTAAAAAAATTTCCATTTTTTATTTTTTATAGGAAGTTTTTCAAAAATTTTCTATTTTTATAGGAAATTTTTCAAAAATTTTCCATTTTTATAGGAAATTTTTCAAAAATTTTCTATTTTTACAGGAAATTTTTCAAAAATTTTCTATTTTTATAGGAAATTTTTCAAAAAAATTCTATTTTTATAGGAAATTTTTCAAAAAATTTTCTATTTTTATAGGAAATTTTTCAAAAATTTTCTATTTTTATAGGAAATTTTTCAAAAATTTTCTATTTTTATAGGAAATTTTTCAAAAATTTTCTATTTTTATAGGAAATTTTTCAAAAATTTTCTATTTTTATAGGAAATTTTTCAAAAAAATTCTATTTTTATAGGAAATTTTTCAAAAAAATTCTATTTTTATAGGAAATTTTTCAAAAAAATTCTATTTTTATAAGAAATTTTTAAAAAATTTTCTATTTTTATAGGAAGTTTTTCAAAAATTTTCTATTTTTATAGGAAACTTTTAAAAAATTTTCTATTTTTATAGGAATTTAAAAAAAAATTATATTTTTACAAGAAATTTTTAAAAAATTTTCTATTTTTATAGGAATTTTTTAAAAAAATTTATATTTTTATAGGAAATTTTTAAAAAAATTTCAATTTTTTATTTTTTATAGGTAATTTTTCAAAAATTTTCTATTTTTATAAGAAATTTTTCAAAAATTTTCTATTTTTATAGGAAATTTTTCAAAAATTTTCTATTTTTACAGGAAATTTTTCAAAAAATTTCTATTTTTATAGGAAATTTTTCAAAAAAATTCTATTTTTATAAGAAATTTTTAAAAAAAAATTCTATTTTTATAGGAAGTTTTTCAAAAATTTTCTATTTTTATAGGAAATTTTTCAAAAGTTTTTTATTTTTATAGGAAATATTTCAAAAAATTTCTATTTTTATAGGAAAATTTTCAAAATTTTTCTATTTTTATAGGAAATTTTTCAAAAATTTTCTATTTTTATAGGAAATTTTTCAAAAATTTTCTATTTTCATAGGAAATTTTATGAAAAATTTTCTATTTGATTTGAAATTGAAAAAAAAAATCTATAAAAATAGAGCATTTTTGGAAAAGTTCCTTTAAAATTTCCTATAAAAATTTAAAATTTACGAAAAATTTCCTTTAAAAAATAGAAAATTCTTGGAAAATTTCCGATAAAAATAGAAAATTTTAGAAAAATTTCCTACAAAAATAGAAAATTTTTGCTATAAAAATAGAAAATTTTTGAAAAATTTCCTATAAAAATAGAAAATTTTTAAAAAATATCCTTTAAAATAATATAAAATATTTGAAAAATTTCCTTTAAAAAATAGAAAATTTTTGGAAAAATTTCCTTTAAAAAATAGAAAATTTAAATTTGTTTAAAATTTCCTTTAAAAAATACAAAATTTTTGAAAAATTTCTTTAAAAAAAAATAATAGAAAATTTTTGAAAAATTTTCGTTAAAAAATAGACATTTTTTGAAAAATTTTCGTTAAAAAATAGAAATTTTTGGAAAATTTTCCTATAAAAATAGAAAGTTTTGAAAAATCTTCTATATTTTTATACAATTTTTGAAAAATTTCCTTTAAAAAATAAAAAAATTTTGAAAAATTAAAAAAAAATAGGAAATTTTTGAAAAAATTCCTGTAAACGAAATATAAATTTTTAAAAAATAATTCCTTTAAAAAATATAAAATTTTTGAAAAAATTCCTTTAAAAAAAAATAGAAAGGTTTTGAAAAATTTCCTTTAAAAACAGAAAATTTTTCAAAAATTTCCTTGAAGAAAATAGAAAATTAAAACAAAAAAATCCTTTAAAAAATAGAACATTTTTAAAAAATTTCCTTTAAAAAAAAAAAGAAAATTTTGGAAAAATTTCCTATAAAAATTTAAATTTTAAACAAATTTTCCAAAAACACTTTTCAAAAATTTCCTATAAAAATAGAAAATTTTTGAAAAAATTTCCTATAAAAATAGAAAATTTTTCTATTTTCCTCTGAATTCTTGCTTATTTCCCTGTAAATTAATTTTTATAGCATTTCTTTACTTTAGAGCTAATGAATAACCTCGAAATAGCTTTAGTTTTCTTGTTTCCAGATTCTTTTAAAAATTTCCCCGTCATCATAATTATAAAGTTATGAAACTGAAAATTGCTACTCTAATGCTTTAATAAAAAATGCTCCACTTTATTTACTCCTCAGACAAAATGTTTCGTTTTTCTCATAATTTTAAATGATTTTCAAGTATTTAAAAACAATTTTCTAAGCTCTACAATTTTTTTATTGAAAAGTTTTTTAAGTTTTCTTTTGTTTTCGTTTTTTCCATCATTAGGTTTTATTTTGGTTATAAAAAAGAAGTGAAGGGCTGGCTACTTCAAATGCATTTTTATGGGTGAAATAGAAAAATGGTGTTAAATTTTGTTATTTTGTTTTAGATTTTTTAGAACGCATTTGTATGTCTGTTTAGAAGTCTTTCTGTCTATCAGACTGTCTTGGTTTTCAGCCGCCTTCTTTTAGTCTGTCTGTCCGTCCTTCCATCCGTCCGTCCGTCCGTCCTTCCATCCGTCCGTCCTTCCATCCATCCGTCCTTCCATCCGTCCGTCCTTCCATACATCCGTCCGTCTTTCCATCTCGTCTGTTTTTCTTTATTTTCCGAATCGACTTAATTTTCTGTGACTTGAAATATGTGTCTGGTAGTAATTAAATAAGAAAAAAAATTATATAAATAATAGAAAAAAGATTCACAAAGAATTTAACAAACAAAACGCATAAATTTAATGTTAATAAAATTAATAGTGTTGAAATAATTACAAAGAAATGTTTGTAATTGGAAATTTAACATAAAAATTTGAGGAATAATTTCGTAGGGAAATAAGTGCAGCTTCTCAGAGTTTATTCCAATAAATTTTTCTTAATAAAGAGTGTTCCGAATGAAATTTGTAGTTGCATTAAGTAAAAGAAAACAAAAATTTTCTTATGTCAAATGTAAAATCAAAGTGGATTTATTAAATTGACAAAAAACGAACTTACTTCAGAAATGTGAAAAATATGACCAAAGATTATATAATATAAATTTGTTATACATAAATAGATTAATTTGCAGTATGGTAGTTTTGAAAAGTCTCATAAAAAAGAGGCCAAACCGCTTTAATTCTAATTCGGAAACAACTAATAAGAGACTATTCAATGAGAGAAAGCTTAGACACACACAAGTGCTCATGAAATGTATGTTTATTTGTGCGTGTATCAAAAACTCGTCGGTAAAATGTTATACTTTTTACAACGAATTTTCTCAAATTTTTAAACGAAGACAACTTTCTAACGATTGTCACGATTTTTTAATGAAAAACACATAAAAACACAAACATACATTTCATGTACATGTGTGTGTGTCTAAGCTTTCTCTCATTGGATAATAGTCTTCATTAGTCTTTTTTATGGGACTTTTCAAAACGACCATACTCCAAATCAATGCATAAAAGTACAACATCTTTATATCATCGAGTCTTTGATAATATTCTACTCTCTTTTTTATCAAATTCAAGTTATGAAAGTTGCAATGAGCTTTTAGAACAGTCTTCTGCAAAACTCCGCCGCACAGTGGTTTATAATCTTTTTGTGGGATTTTTCATAACGACCATATATTAAAGTGCAACATTCTTATATTAAAGTCTTTGCTATAAGTCTTAGCTGTATCGTAGGATGAGTCTCATATCACTAAAGTTTTGGGGGCGATTAAAGTTTAACCGATACTACATATTGGCCCATATCACTCAGAAATTGGCTTTAATACTTCAACAAGTCAGGAATTCTACTAAAGCCATAACTTTTTTTTATTAATACTAACTTATTCGTTTAGAAATTATAGAATTGTTACCATTTCCTTGTATGCCCTTGATATAATTGAAGGGATTTATATGGAGTCCCCAATAAAAATCAAATAAAATTCTTGTTAATAAAAAAAATTTCTGAAACAGTCAATCAAACTTTTTCTCTTAATACTTTAGCTTTTGCTATTTAGCACTTCTATTATTTAAAAAATAATAATAATATAAAATAACTAGAATGAGTCTGAGGAGTTGTTTGGTATTTTACCACGAAACGTGACTTTTTCAATGAAATCATAAATTAAATATTTTATTATAAACGTACAATAATTTTCTTCTATTGTATTAGAAAATATGTAGATATTTTTTGTGCGTTATTTGCAGGGTCGTCATTTATTCATTTATTTCCTTCCTTTTGAAAATGAAACTAAAATGGAAATGAAAATGGTATGAATCTTGTTCTCCCCAAAAAGAAATTTGCTTTCAAAGAATCTGAAAATTCTATTATATTATATTATTTTATGTTATTTATATGAGTTTTGTAATGCCCTTTTGTATTTAGCCTTCACAGTATTAAATTAAATCCTTAAGTGTTGAATGAAAGAGTTTGTGTTGTTGCCCAGCAAACATTTTGTAGGTAGTTAAAAAATGATAGAAGATATGAGGGATGGAAAGATAAAGATTGACGAAAAAAGGCACTGACTTCAGATGTAAGGAAAATATGAACGAAGATTCTATAATATCTATAAAGATGTTCGACTTCCATACATAGATTTGCTGTATGGTAGTTTTAAAAAGTCCCATAAAAAAGAGGGTAAACGGCTTTTATATTAATTCGAAAATAACTAATGGAAACGATTATCCAATGAGAGAAAGCTAAGGCACACACACGTGCTCAAGAAATGTATGTTTGTTTATGCGTGTATCAAAAATTCATCCGCAAACTCTTATACCTTTTACTACGAATTTTCTCAGATTTTTAAACGTAGATAACTTTCTAACGACTTTTACGATTTTTTAATGTCTTTTAAGTAGATAAAGCTCAAATTGTCAACTTTCAAATGAGCTATAGTGCTGTCAAATATAAAAAATTAACGAGATATTACAGTTTTAAGCCGTCTTCCAAAAATTGAACAATTATTTAGATATATAGATTGACATAAGAATGAACAGCCTCAGATGTGTAGAAAATATAACCGAAGACTTTATAATATGAAGATGTTGCACCTTCAGACATTGATTTGCCATATGGTAGTTTTGAAAAGTCCCATAAAAAAGAGAGTTAACTGTTTTTACTCTAATCTGATGAATCGGTGGACATATGAATATTAACGATATCCAAAAATGATTATTATAATTGTTTGCCCCTGAAACATATTATCAAAGACAATAAAGACAGTCCATACAATTTTTTCTGCCAAATGTGAAATTAAAATCGATAAAGAATACAAAAACGCACAAACAAACATACATTTCATAAGAACCTGTGTCTGCCTTAGCTTTTACTCATTGAATAATTGTTTCTATTAGTCTTTTTTAATGGGACCTTTCAAAACGACCATACGGCAAATTCATGAATGGAAGTGCAACATCTTTATATTATATAGTCTTTGATATTATTCTACTCTCCTTTTATCAAATTAAAGTTATGAAAGTTGCAATGAGCTTTAGAGCAGTCTTCTGCAAAATTCCGCCGCACAGAGGTTCGGAATCGTTTTTCATTGGCCAAAACTCTGTAACTTTTTAACTGATAAAGATTTTGTAGTAGTCCCTTTTTAAGTCAATAGAAAACATCTTAAGCTTTTACTGAGCTAAGATTTTGTTAAGATCTGTGCAGAGATGTAAGCTTAAAGTTCAACTTTCGATCTGTAATTCCGTTTCAAATGTGCTAACTCATTTTTACCCATTTCCTTTTAACCGATTTTTCTCAAATTGAGGGCCAATCTTGGATAACAATATAATATTTTACTATCCTATTTTCATTGAGGTATTTTCTGTAGTTTCATTAGGATGGACCAAATGGAACAAAAATTAAAAATTTAAATTTTTGAAGTCGAATATCTATAAAACCATAAGAGTTAGGATACATCACGTTTTTTGTAGATCTTGACCTACGTATTTGTTATATAGTAAGATTTTTTAAATCCGTTAAGAAATGACAATTATATAACGTTTTAAGTGATTTATGAGTCTGAGGTGCCCTTCCTTAGGGACCAATTGTGCCGCTCCAATAAAATTCCAGGTTAAAAAAATGAACTGCTCAACACTTCTGCTATATATACATAAAATTATTTCAAAATACATCCAACGCTTTAGAAGTTGTGGACTTATTTCCATTAAATATTTCCACTTTGCCATTTGTATTAATGGCAATTTACACCATTTTCAATTGTAATTGAGAAATTTTCAAATTGAATTGAGAAATTTTCAATTGAAATTGAGAATTTTCAATTGAAATTGAGAAATATTCAATTGGAATTGAGAATTTTCAATTGAAATTGAGAAATTTTCAATTGAAATTGAGACTTTTCAATTCAAATTGAGAAATATTCAATTGAAATTGAGAATTTTCAGTTGAAAATGAGAAATTTTCAATTTAAATTGAGAAATTTTCAATTGAAATTGAGAATTTTTCAATTGAAAATGAGAATTTGTAAATTGAAATTGAGAAAATCCCAATTGGAAATGAGAAATTTTCAATTGAAATTGAGAATTTGTAAATTTAAATTGAGAATTTTTCAATTGAAATTGAGAAAAGCCCAATTGAAAATGAGGTTGGTTTTTTTAATTGAAATTGAGAAATTTTCAATTAGAATTGAGAAATTTTCAAATGAAAATGAGAAATTTTCAATTGAAAATGAGAAATTTTCAATTTAAAATGAGAAATTTTCAATTGAAATTGAGAATTTTAGAATTGAAATTGAGAAAACCTAAATTGAAAATGAGGTTGAAATTCCACTTGGGGTGTTCTCAATTTCAATTGAAAAATTCTCAATTTAAATTTAAAATTTCTCAATTTCAATTGAAAATTTCTCAATTTCAATTGAAAATTTCTCATTTTCAATTGAAAAATTCTCATTTTCAATTCTCATTTTCAAACTTCTCAATTTCAATTAAAAAATTCAACCTCATTTTCAATTGTGCTTTTCTCAATTTCAATTGAAAAATTCTCAATATCAATTTAAAATTCTCAATTTCAATTGAAAATTTCTCATTTTCAATTGGGCTTTTCTCAATTTCAATTCAAAAATTCCCAATTTCAATTGAAAATTTCTCAATTTGAACTGAATGTTTCTCATTTACAATTAGGGTTTTCTCAATTTTAATTGAAAATTTCTCATTTTTAATTGAAAATTTCTCATTTTTAATTGAAAATTCTCAATTTCAATTGAAAATTTCTCAATTTCAAATAAAAATTCTCAATTTCAATTGAAAATTTCTCATTTTCAATTGAAAATTCTCAATTTCAATTGAAAATTTCTCAATTTCAATTGAATATTCTCAATTTCAATTGAATATTTCTCAATTTCAATTGAAAATGGTGTAGTTTGTTTGTAAAAATTGTGAGTATTTTCATTAAAAGAAAAAAAGTGTTCTATGGGTGGGTCCGGGCCGGTACAAAAGTATGTATAGGCTAAAAAAAACACTTTTCCCTTTGTTTGGATGTTTCGATTTTTGCTCCTTTTTTGTCCTTTAAAAGTTATACACTATTAAACTTCAAATTTCACGAATATAAGGTGGTTTCAAATTTGCCAAATAACATTCTAACTACAAATTATACAGGGTGCGCGAATTTCATTTGTTTAAAACAACAGTCCACCCAACATATCAAAAAAAAAAAAAACCGTAGTCCATTACCAAAAATAGTTTTCAAGAAATCGTAACTGATATGAGATCAAATATTCCATTTTTTTAGATTTCTACCTTAGTTTTGATCTTAGTTTTGTGAACCGCCGTGCTATACCAGGTTAGTCATCCGCCTAGCATACCAGAGGTCTTAAGTTCGATCCCCGGAGAGACCCACTTGAAAAAAATTAAAATTTTCAAAAAAAGCGGTTCACCTCATAACTCATCTAGCCACTGGTTATTGAGTATTAGACTATGTAAAACTTCTCTAACTAATAGAATCGGATGCAACTGATTGTCTGAGAGAAGTATCCCTTGTTACAATTGGAATGTTATGTGGGAACTACATTATTTTTGATCTGTTTCCTTTCTAATGGCATACAAATTTTAAGAATCTATATCAAGAAAAAATAAAGGTTTTGGCCAATTAAAATTGATTTTGAGCCACCGTGCGCCGGCGTGTTCTTTACTCTTTTTATACCCTTTACCACCATAGGTGGAAAGGGTATTATAAGTTTGTTCTGATGTATCTCTTAGACTCACCTTTTAGTATACCAATAGGCTTAGAATCACTTTCTGAGCGATGTCCGTCCGTTCGTCCGTCTGGCTGGACCCCATGTAAACCTTGTCATCAAACTACAGTTCGCAATTCTAAAGATAATTTGATGATATTTGGCACAGATCATTTGTTGATAATGGGACCATGGCTATTGAAATTCGTCAAAATCGGTTCATTATTTATGGTACCTCCCATAGGTCCCACTTCCCGGAATTGATATTTTGGCCACAAATATCAATATTTTTTAATGAAATTTAAAACAAATAGTGCTTGTGTAAGCCAAAATCACTGTAAATGAGATAAATCCGAAGATAATGCGAATTTTAAATTTATTTTTTGAATACATAATTTTTGTAACAACTGTAATGCATTTGCCAAATTTCGAGATAACCGGTACACATTTAAGTCAAAATAACAAAAACAGTTAAATATATAAGTTCTGATGCTTTTTGGAAATTGGTCATACCAACAGAAACCTCCGTCGACTCATGCGCAACAACTTTGCTAAAGATTATAGTCTGATCAAATGCACAGTTTACGATTTAATTCATTTTGAGCAGTTTTCAGTGGCGCCACCTGAAGTTATGCATACCAACTAAGAAACCTTCGTCTACGCATAAGCATGCGTAACAACTTTGTTTATGATTATAATATGATCAAATGCACAGTTTACGATTTAATTCACTTTGAGTAATTTTCTGTGGCGCCACCTGTCTGACTTTGCTCATTCCAATTCATAAACCTTCTTCGGCTTATCCGCAACAACTTTGCTGAAGATTATAGCATGATTAAATGTACAGCTTACGATTAAATTGACTTTGAGTAAATTTCAGTGGCGCCACCTGTCGAAATTTCTTCATACCAACTAAGAAACCTTCGTCGGCTCATGTGCAACAACTTTTCTAAAGATTGTAGAATGATTAAATGTACAGCTTACGATTAAATTGATTTTGAGTAAGTTTCAGTAGCGCCACCTGTCGGAAATTGTTCATACCAACTAAAAAGTCTTCGCCGGCTTATGCGCTACAACTTTGCTAAAGATCATAGCATGATCAAATGTACAGTTTACGATTTAATTAATTTCTAGTAATTTTCAGTGGCGCCATCTGTCGGAAATTAGTCTTATCAACTTGAATACCTTCGCCGGCTTATCCGCAACATCTTCGCTAAAGAGCATAACATGATCAAATTCACAGTTTACTATTCCAAAAAGAACATACATACAGACAAACATTCATTTGTTTAAAAGGTATAACATTACTAATTTTTTTCCCTTTTATCCCCTAATTTCAAAAAGTTCCATATGCATATTTGGTACTTCTTTGGTACCAATTGAATTCGGTACATTTTATTAAAACGCAGTTAACATAATGTCCTATTCATATTACTATTTGAGATGTTAAGTTATCATTTTAAACCTTTTTTTACCCATTTTGGCCCCAAAGTCAAAAAAGTACCAAATACTTGTTTAATGTTTCTTTCACATCTATTGATTGCAGTACAAAGTTTCTTTCTATATTCTTTAGTTAAAAATATAAGAGTGGGCTAAAAAGGTACCAAAAAAAAAACTATTTTCACCCTTTTTTACCCCCTATTGGACAAAGTTTCAAAAAAGTACCAAACACCTCTCCGCTTATTTTCATAGCTGTTAAAAACGTAATTTTAATTTTGTTTCTATACCTATTACTTTAGGAGATATAGCGTTTTCGATTTTTCCCCTTTTTTATCCGTTTTAACCCTCTTAGAGGCAAAGGTTCCAAAAGTCCCTTCTTTTTCGACCTAAACATCAAAAAAGATACCCACTGTCCAAATTTTATCAAAATCGTTAGAGCCGTTTTCGGGATAGCCATTCTATATTTATTATATACATACAATTATTGCTCGTTTAAGAATATAAGATTCCTTTGGTTACAACGATTTTTAAAATGAAGCTAAAAATGTCGCTGGGAAACAAGCTACAGTGTTGCCAGTTTCAATTAATTTTACCCCAGACATTATTAAGCTTTACTAAAAATTCAACAACAAATTTGCCCCTAATATTAAATTCTTAAGAGCTCACAACATTTTTTTGCCCAGCAAACATATTAATATACTTTTTAAAAAAATATATATTTATGACACATGAAAGTTAATATTAGTTTTAGAGCAGTCTTCGTCAAAAACCCGCCCGCGTTAACTTATTCTTCTTCAATAAATAATTTGCATTTTTTTCCTTAATTAAAAGGAAAATAATTACACATACTCCTTCATATTTTACTCTCATATCCCTCAACATTAGCCCTCAACACTCAAGTAAATCCTTAAGACTGTTATTTTTACGAATTTTGGGTGTAAGACACAAATTGTGTCCTTAAAATGCTAAACACGCACAATAATAAAATTGATTAGTTCTAAAGACCAGCCAACAAGAGAAAACAGAACCAATTTTTACTTATTTTTTAGAAGATAAGTATGTATGTATATGTTAAAAATACACACACACATACATACATCCATAACAACACTTGTGGTCCCCACAAAAGAACAAAACAGGACCTAAAGTAGAGGGTGGTCTAGGGGTTAGTATGTATGTATGTATGTATGTAGTTCTAAAAGCAGCATAATAGTATTATACTCGTATGTATGTATATAGTATTTATATGTGTAGTAACATAAAACTTAACTAAGATTTATCGTTATTATTAACTATTACAACTGACGACTATTGTGTTGCTGTGTTAAATGTCAAGGGAATTGAAATAAAATCTCTCACTCTTGTTGCTTTCATTCCAAAAAAAAGGAAAGCATTTAATTTTTATATGCATTTTCCTGTTTTTCATTCTTTTCGGAAAAACCTTCACTCGTTTTGGCTTTATTAAAAAATTCTATAAATATCAAGGAAATACATAATTGGTTAATGTGGTTTGGTAGGTTATAAGTTATTCTATTATGTTTTAATAATTCAGAATATTCATTAAATTTTGGTAATTTTGGATCTAATGTAGAGTCGAGAGTTAGAAAAAATCAATTTAATAAGAAATATTGAAAGGATTTAGGGAGAAATGCAAAAAAAAACTCAGGAGGTCGTTAATTAGTGATCGTAATCATACTATGATTGCCAAATAACCACATTGTGATAAGTAGGTTGCAAAGTGGCGATTGTGATCATACTATGGTTAGAATATGTTTGCAAAATAATGACATTGTGTTTGATATTTCGAAAATTCTTAATTAAAATTTCTAACAATTTATTGTAATATGTTACTCCCAAAAATATTTTGCTTAGCTAAATCACAATATGATCACAATATCCTGTGTGTTTGTAAGCATAAAGTATTAAACTACAGTTTGATTACACAGTGCAACAGGAAAAATCAGCCTCAACAATTCCAATGACAAATGAAAGTAGACCATTAAGTAAATAGTACTGCCAAATGGTTTTAAAAATATAGCTCGAATTTCATTTTTATGGCCTCTTGAAGTTGGTCCTTTTGTGACAAAAATTTTTAGTGAGTCAAATTAAAATTTTTCGAACACGTACTAAAGCACACCCCATCTCCGAATTGGATGAAATTTAGTAAATATATTAGTTGTTCCCTAATTAGAGTAAAAGCGGTATACTCTCTTTTTTATGGGACTTTTCAAAACGACCATGCGGCAAATCAATCTATGGAAGTGCAACATTTCTATATATGCCTAAACTGCGAATTGAAATTTGCGAAAATGTAATTTTTTGATCATAATTTGCGAAAATCTAATTTTGTTTATGTTCAAATTTAAGAAAACCGTTTAATCATATTATTAGAGAGTCTATAAGGTTCAACGAATGGCTAGCCTATGTAGTACGGGCGCTCTCAGTAGCATCCTATCTAATGCACTAAATGTAATTCTTTATTTTCTGTCTCTAGAGTCTCTAGCAGTGAGACTGAGGGAACTGTCGCTGTGGTCGAACAATAGTTGTGGTCATAGCGGGGATCACTGATTACACTTTGGCCGAACCATTGTTTGATAAGAACGACAGAACTTCTGGTAAAGGTACAGAGTCAATACACGCGGCATGCGGCTGCGGGCAGTCGTAGTATTGCCAGTACATAAAATGTGCGCTTGTTTACAAAAATCTGGCAGCACTGAAAAAATTTGCCGCGCGGATAGTAGAACAAAGCTCTACTTTTTTCTATTGCCGCTTGAAATTTGACAAATCAAAAAACAGCTGATTGCCGCCCGCAGCCGCTTGCCGCGTGCATTGGCCTTCTACCTTAAAAGGCAGTATATAGAGTACTATACTGACGGCTCAAAGCATAACAATGAAGTGGGTTTCGGGGTCCAGGCTGAAATTCTTACCAACAGAGAAGCAGTAGAATGGCTGAGATATAATGTTCTCACAACAGTGGGTATTAATATATTATCTGACAGCCAAGCTGCCATTAAATCACTGGATTCTGTCTTCCTGAATTCAACATCAGACCTGAGTTGCCACAAATCTCTTAACGAGATGGCCCAGCAGTTCAGTATAAACCTTATATGAATGCCGGCCCACTGGAATATTATAGAACTTGCAGACGAGCTTGCGAACTAGAGTCCATGGGTATGACTCTAGCCATTTGCAAGCTCCGAGAGAGATTTAACTTTTTAACAAATAATAGATGGCTGTCTGTCAATGGCTGTATTTACTCCAAAAAGATGTCGCCCTGTTTAGGAGGGCAATGCTCTCATAGATTGCTGTCATTATCAAGATCCGATGTCTCATTGCTCGTGTCTCTTTTAGCCGGAAACTGGTTGATTTTAAGACATGAAATTAGGCTGAAGTTTACCACTAATAACCTTTTCAGAAAGTGGAGACGAAGAGGAGACTGAATCGATAAAACATCTTCTATGCACTTGCCCTACTCTAGTGAACAGTAGGGATTTAATTTTGGGGTCACTTTTCTTAAGCGACCTAGACGATCTGGCTGGTATTGATATCGGCCGACTTAAGAGTTTTTCTATAAAAAATTTTCTAAAAAAAAATTATATTGAAAATTTTCTGTAAAAAGTTTTATATCGAAAATTTTCTATAGAAAAATGTTATATCGAAAATTTTCTATATCGAAAATTTTCTATATTTTTATATCGAAAATTTTCTATAGAAAAATTTTATATCGAAAATTTTCTAGAGAAAAAATTCATATCGAAAATTTTCTATAGAAAAATTTTATATCGAAAATTTTCTAGAGAAAAAATTCATATCGAAAATTTTCTATAGAAAAATTTTATATCGAAAATTTTCTAGAGAAAAAATTCATATCGAAAATTTTCTATAGAAAAATTTTATATCGAAAATTTTCTATAGAAACATTTTAACATTAAGGCAAACTAGACGTAAACAAAAATTGTTTGTCTCTTTTTATTGTCGCTCGTTTTTTAAAATCCTGATGATGCTATCCAATGGATAGCGAAATATTGATGAAAAATTAAATAAATATATTTAATTTTATAAAAAACAAAACTACAAGACCTCGAGCTTGAAAAAATCTTTTATTTATTTTGCGAAACATTTTATATCGAAAATTTTCTAGAGAAAAAATTCATATCAAAATTTTCTAGAGAAAAAATTCATATCGAAAATTTTCTAGAGAAAAAATTCATATCGAAAATTTTCTATAGAAAAATTTTATATCGAAAATTTTCTATAGAAACATTTTATATAAAAATTTTCTATAGAAAAATTTTATATCGAAAATTTTTTATAGAAAAATTTTATATCGAAAATTTTCTATAGAAAAATTTTATATCGAAAATTTTCTATAGAAAAATTTTATATCGAAAATTTTCTATATCGAAAATTTTCTATATTTTTATATCGAAAACTTTCTATAGAAAAATTTTATATCAAAAATTTTCTATAGAAAAATTTTATATCGAAAATTTTCTAGAGAAAAAATTCATATCAAAAATTTTCTAGAGAAATTAAGAAATTAATTAATAATTAATTCCCAAATAATTCCCGAAAAAATTCATATCGAAAATTTTCTATAGAAAATTTTCTATAGAAAATTTTTATATCGAAAATTTTCTATAGAAAATTTTTATATCGAAAATTTTCTATAGAAAATTTTTATATCGAAAATTTTCTATAGAAAATTTTTATATCGAAAATTTTCTATAGAAAATTTTTATATCGAAAATTTTCTATAGAAAAATTTTATATCGAAAATTTTCTATAGAAAAATTTTATATCGAAAATTTTCTATAGAAAAATTTTATATCGAAAATTTTCTATAGAAAAATTTTATATCGAAAATTTTCTAGAGAAAAAATTCATATCGAAAATTTTCTATAGAAAAATTTTATATCGAAAATTTTCTATAGAAACATTTTATATCGAAAATTTTCTATAGAAAATTTTCTATAGAAAAATTTTATATCGAAAATTTTCTATAGAAAAATTTTATATCGAAAATTTTCTATAGAAAAATTTTATATCGAAAATTTTCTAGAGAAAAAATTCATATCGAAAATTTTATATAGAAAAATTTTATATCGAAAATTTTCTATAGAAACATTTTATATCGAAAATTTTCTATAGAAAATTTTCTATAGAAAAATTTTATATCGAAAATTTTCTATAGAAAAATTTTATATCGAAAATTTTCTATAGAAAAATTTTATATCGAAAATTTTCTATAGAAAAATTTTATATCGAAAATTTTCTATATCAAAAATTTTCTATATTTTTATATCGAAAATTTTCTATAGAAAAATTTTATATCGAAAATTTTCTATAGAAAAATTTTATATCGAAAATTTTCTATAGAAAAATTTTATATCGAAAATTTTCTATAGAAAAATTTTATATCGAAAATTTTCTATAGAAAAATTTTATATCGAAAATTTTCTATAGAAAAATTTTATATCGAAAATTTTCTATAGAAAAATTTTATATCGAAAATTTTCTAGAGAAAAAATTCATATCGAAAATTTTCTATAGAAAAATTTTATATCGAAAATTTTCTATAGAAACATTTTATATCGAAAATTTTATATCGAAAATTTTCTATAGAAAAATTTTATATCGAAAATTTTCTATAGAAAAATTTTATATCGAAAATTTTCTACAGAAAAATTTTATATCGAAAATTTTCTATAGAAAAATTTTGTATCGAAAATTTTCTACAGAAAAATTTTATATCGAAACTTTTCTATAGAAAAATTTTATATCGAAAATTTTCTATAGAAAAATTTTATATCGAAAATTTTCTTTAGAAAAATTTTATATCGAAAATTTTCTATAGAAAAATTTTATATCGAAAATTTTCTATAGAAAAATTTTATATCGAAAATTTTCTATAGAAAAATTTTATATCGAAAATTTTTTATAGAAAAATTTTATACCGAAAATTTTCTATAAAAAATTTTATATCAAAAATTTTCTATAAAAAATTTCATATCGAAAACTTTCTATAAAAAATTTTAAATCGAAAATTTTCTATACAAAATTTTATATTGAAAATTTCTATAAAAAGTTTTATATTTTATTTTCTATAAAAAAAATTTTATAGAAAATTTTCCATAGAAAATATATATCGAAAATTTTCTATAAAAATCTTATATAGAAAATTTTCTATAAAAAATTTTATATCAAAAATTTCTAAAGAAATAGTATTCGCATTTGATCCAAAATCTGTTACATTTATTTATTAATGTAACAGATCAATTTGTTGATAAAAAACCAAAAAATGTTTGCGGGGAAACCAAAATTCCTCAACGCGTTTCGATGGTTGGTTAAGCCATCTCTTCAGGAGGAGTATCCCCAATTTAGACAGATCGAAAACCTCGCATTATTACTAAATTTACAATAAAAATTTTTTTATAAAAAATTTAATGTCGAAAATTTTCTATAAAAAAAATACTATTTATTTTTTATTTGTATAATATTAACCCTTTCTTTCCCGGGGCCAAGCTTAAGACTTTTTTTTTTTTTAAATAATACACTTTAACCCTTAAAAGACATAAAACTTTAACAGACATGTGACTATTTGAAGTTGTAGCCAAAGAAGCCAAGCATTTGTGGCATCAGGCACGATAATCATATATAACGGAGTGTTTATGATTATAACGGAGTGTCTACAAAAACGTCTTTCTAGTTTTACTACAGGGAATCGATTCAGAATAATGTCTGAATAGCTTGTAGCACAATAACGCTTATAAATCAAAGATAACTAAAGCCTTTGGCTATAACTTTGATAGACAAAATTTCGCTTGCAATCGGTTCACATTTAACCCTAAGTCCCATATAAAAACCGTCAATGGTAAAGAATATCAAATATTCAGGCATCTCAGACATGACATTTTCTTACGTATTTTTACTTTTTTAAAAATAAACTTAAACTTTTCAATTATCACTCACAGTTTGGGGAATTATTTAAAGATTTAAAAAAAAAAGTTTGCAAATAAATATCGATTAAGAAAAAGCTTATATGTATTTTCCCTTTTTGGCTTTTATAACACCCACATAAGTTTTTCAATTCAATTACTCCCCCAACTCGGAAAATTATGTGTTAATTTCCCATATCTTTAAGATATAAAAATATAAGAGTTTATAAATATGTAAATTAATCACTACAAATTTTTAGACCCGGCCAAAAAGGAATACAACAAAATAAAACGAAAAAAAAAAATAAATAAAACTGATACACATGGAAGTAAGCTCTTGTTTAAAGCAAAAAGGACGAAGAGAGACAGAGAGCGCTCAGCTCGTCCTTTAGAGTACAGACTCTCTATACTCTTTGCTATAGAGTAAAAAAGCAAAAGAGCATCCAAAAATCAAAAAAGGGGATAAAAGAGTAAAAGAAAAAGCTTGAAAAAAATCAAAACTGAAAAGAAGAAAAAAATGTGGGTGCCCATTTAGGATAAAAATAAATCTTTGTTGGGGAGAGAGAGAGAAAAAAGAGAGCACATTTTTTTCAAAAGCTAAAGGACATAAAAGGACAAAGACATTTAGCAAAGAGGAGATTATACTATAGATAGGATTTTTCTTCTTTTTTTTGTAAGGAAACGGAAGTTTTTTTTTCATTTGGTATAATTACCTGGTGGATATTTATGTGGAATTTTTTATAAGAATTTTCTTGAAGAAGTTTTGAATAAAAAAATTTTTAGAATTTTTTGGGTGATGACGAATTTTAAAATTTTTAAAGATTTTTTAAAATATTTAAAATTTTTTCAATTTTTTTTATTTATGTTAAATTGTTGTTTTAATAAAAAACACACACATTTTTCTATTTTTCAAATAATTTTTATAAAAAAACACTGAAAAGCACGTAGGCACAATTCTATAAAAATAAGAAATTAAAAAAAAAATCATATAAGAAGAATCTTATAATAACAAATTTTTGAAAAATTTCCTATAAAAATAACAAAATTTTTGAAAAATTTCCTACAAAAAAGTAATTTTTGAAAAATTTCCTATAAAAATAAGAAATTTTTGAAAAATTTCTTACAAAAATAAGAAAATTTTCAAAAATTTCCTTTAAAAATAAGAAATTTTTGAAAAATTTCCCTTAAAAATAAGAAATTTTTGAAAAATTTCCTATAAAAATATAAATTTTTGAAAAATTTCCTATAAAAATATAAATGTTTGAAAAATTTCCTATAAAAATAAGAAATTTTTGCAAAATTTCCTATAAAAATAAGATATTTTTGAAAAATTTCCTATAAAAGTATAAAATTTTTGAAAAATTTCCTAAAAAAAAATAAGAAATTTTAAAAAAATAAGTAATTTTTGAAAAATTTCCTATTAAAATAGGAAATCCTTGAAAAATTTCCTATTAAAATAAAAAATTTTTTGGAAAATTTCCTACAAAAATAAGAAATTTTTCAAAAATTTCCTTTAAAAATAAGAAATTTTTGAAAAATTTCCTATAAAAATAAGAAATATTGAAACATTTCCGATAAATATAAGCAATTTTTGAAAAATTTCCTATAAAAATAAGAAATTTTTGAAAATTTTCCTATAAAAATAAAAAAAATTTGGAAAATGTCCTATAAAAATAAGAAATTTTTTGGAAAACTTCCTATAAAAATAAGAAATTTTTGAAAAATTCCCTATAAAAATAAGAAATTTTTGAATAATTTCTTATAAAAATAAGAAATTTTTGAAAAATTTCCTCTTGAGAAATTTCCTATAAAAATAAGAAATTTTTTTAAAATTTAGTATAAAAATAAGAAATTTTTGACAAATTTAGTATAAAACTTCAATTTTGAAAAATTTCCCATAATAATAACAAATTTGTAAAATATTTCCTATAAAAAAAGAAAATTTCCTATAAAAATAAGAAATTTTTGAAAAATTTCCTATAAAAATAAGAAATTTTTGAAAAATTTCCTATAAAAATAAGAAATTTTTGAAAAATTTCCTATAAAAATAAGAAAATTTTGAAAAATTTCCTATAAAAATAAGAAATTTTTGAAAAATTTCCTATAAAAATAAGAAATTTTTGAAAAATTTCCTATAAAAATAAGAAATTTTTGAAAAATTTCCTATAAAAATAAGAAAATTTTGAAAAATTTCCTATAAAAATAAGAAATTTTTGAAAAATTTCCTATAAAAATAAGAAATTTTTGAAAAATTTCCTATAGAAATAAAAAAAATTTTGAAAAATTTCCTATACAAATAAAAAATTTTTGAAAAATTTTCTATAAAAATAGAAAATTTTTTAAAAATTGCCTATAAAAATAACAAATTTTTTAAAAATTTCCTATCAAAAGAAATTTTTGAAAAATTTACCATAAAAATAAAAAATTTTCAAAAATTTTCTATAAAAGTAAGAAATTTTTGAAAATATAACCAAAAAACTAAGAATTTTTTCAAAAATTTCCTATAAAAATACTATATTTTTATTTGAATCTTTTTCTTTAGACTTTTTTTTTCAAAAGTTCTGAAATCTTGTAATTTTTTTATTTCAAAAAATTTCTTTAATTATTCCGAATTTGAAAATTTATGTAACAAATTTTGATGGAAATTTAAAAATTTTTTATGACGAAACATTTCTTTAATTATTTCACATTTAAAAATTTCTCTAAAAAACTTTTATGGAAAATATTTCCAAGAAGTTTATAGTAAAAGTATTGCACTAAATTTCCGATTTATTAAAATTTATTTATATTTTTCCCATAAGAGTTTTTTTTAGGAAATATCAAAAATTTTTTTGACAAAAAATTCTTTAAATTTTTCGAATTTGAAAATTTCTCAAAAAAATTTTCATAGAAGTTTTAAATTTGATTTTTTGACTAAAATTTTCTTTAATAATTTCACTTGTTCTCTAGGAATTTGATGCTTCTCTAGTATTTTTTTTAATAACAAATTCAACATATTTCCAAGAAGTTTATAGTTAGAGTATTACACTAGATTTTCGATTTTTTATAATATTTGTTTTCATAAAATTTATTAACAAAACTGAAGTGACTTTTATCTTAAATTTTTTTTATGGACAATTTAATTTTTTTATTAAGTTTTTTTAATGGACACTTATTTCTTTAATTTTCTTCCAAGTGTATTACACTAGTTTTTAAATTTATTAACATTTTTGTTTTAATTTCTTTATAAAAGACAAGAGAACTTAAACATTTCTGTGTACAATTCTCTTATAGAAAATTTTTAATTTTTTCGATATTTTTAAATTTATTACATTTGAGTGATAAAGTTTTTCAATAAAACCAAAACTTTATTTTCTTAATTTTTGTAAGTTTTAGTTAAAATTTTAATCCGTATTTTATATGATGTTTTTTTAAAGATATGAAATTTTAAACCTAAACCGAATGTGTAAATGCGAGACTGACGTAAATTTTCGAAACGCACCAGAAATAACGACGACGACTGAGACGGACGAAACAAAAAAAAAAGCAACAATACCACGTAATAAGAACAGCAAGAGCAACAATAATACAAAAACAAAAATACAGAAAAAAACATGATGACTATAATAATAAGACCCCGTCTGTCCCTTAATCTGTCCTTCCCTCCATCCATTAGTCAGTCCGTCCGTCTGTCTATAAAACTGTCCGTCCATCCATCGAACCCACCATCATCCGTCCTTCCTACTTACTTCCCTCAGATGAAAATCATGAGATAAATAATGGAAGAGGAAGCTAAAGTAGTAAAAGAAGACCTACCAAAAAACATTAACTAGTAATAGGTATGTACTCACTTAACAAACAAACAAACAAACAACATTCAATAGCTTTTGGGGAGACGGGGAAAAGAAGGAGAGAGAGCCAACACTCATTTAAGATTTTTTTTTTTGTAAACACACGACAAATTTAGCACGAGTTCGAAAAAACACTCAAAATCATACACAACAATCACACGTTCTTTCACAAAAGTCACACAATAATAATAAAAAGAGAAAAGATAGGGAGAGTGTGTGAGAGAGTAAGAGCGAGAGAAAGTAAAATAAGTGTTAAAAGAGAGATAAGGTATATGAAGAAAAAGTTTTGGTCTCCCCATATTTAGAAAGTCATACAAATTTCCAAAGTTCCCCGAGACAAAGGGGCTGCATTTTTATCTTGTTTTTAAAAACAATAACAGGCCACAACATGCGCAATCAGGGCGTTTCTCTTCATACTTTTAACCAAAAACAAATATGAGGTTAAAAGAAAATTGGAAAAAAATATATACGCGATTGTACGTAAAGCGTGCACCACAATCCGGCTTTTAGAAACAGTTAAGAAAAAAAAAAACTCAGTAAATTGAAGTGATTTACAGCGAAAAACTTAGTTACAATTGAGAGCTGGGTCCTCTCTATGGAAAGAAAGACAAATAATTACAATCAAAATAGTAATACAGAATACAGTGTCTCATGAAAGTGTGTTAAAAAAGTTTAAGCTTTTATTTAAAGAGATTTTCAATATTTCACGTTCAAAGCAGTAGCTTTTTCCTAGCCCCGTATTTCTGTTTTACCGGCATATTTCGGATTGCTTCTTGGGATACACTTAGCCCATAATCATATTTCACTTAGGAGTTAAGCCCCTAGTGCTGAGTGCCGCTTTTCCTATAAGGTTTTAAATTGCCTTGTTTTTTTTATTTTGGGCTGCATGGTTACCCTTTTAATTCCAATATTCCTTCGTTTTCAGCGGAGAACACTTCAAAGATTTCTTTCCCTAGTGGAGTTGCCCTCATATCGATGGAAGAACGGTAACTCTATAACGCCTTTCGAAATTCGTTTTCCAGGTTTTATAAAAAGTTTAATTGTATATATAATTCTCCGACAACATTCCAATTGGAACAAGGGGTACTTCTCTCAGACAATGAGTTGATCAGATAAGAATAAGAAGAAAGGAAGAGCAACGCTAACATGTTTAAATGTTGGTCAAAACCTGCTAGGAAGCGCTTAAATAGGAAACCCATTAAACACGTTCTCTAAACATAGATCCTTCCTACCACTACCTTTCCAAAGAAATAAAGGTGACAAATTGGGAAAATGCTATCATGTTAATTCCTTGAAGATCGAGGACTTGGTAACCAAAACTCTTTAGATCTACTAAGAGCTTTATAAATCGACTAAAACAAACGATGGCTCCGTAGCGAACTTAACTTGACTTGTGGTCAACGAACTTAACTTGACTTGTGGTCAACAAAACGACGTGAATACGACAACGCCCACTAATGTGTTGTAAGATCCGTCTTAATACTTCTTGAAAACTTTGAAACGGGTTGCCTATCTGACCCATTCATTGTATTCTCAAAACACAGATCCTTTCTACTATTAACATTTCTGGACAAAAGTAAAAGAAGAATTGGGGACACGCTATCATGTTAATCACTTAAAGATGGAGAATGACCAGAACTCTTTGATTTACTAGGATCTACTAAGAGCTTCTTACTACCTTTCCAGAGAAATAAAGGAAACAAAATTGATAAGCAAAACTCTTTGGATTCACGTGGACCTACTAAGAGCTTCATAAAACGAATTAAACGAACCGTGGCTTCTTATCGAACATAACTTATATTTTGTTTAACAAATAACCGTGAACACGAACGCTTACTAACATGTGTGAGATCATGCCAAATACTGCTTGGAAACAGGTTAAACAGGTTGCCCATCTCATCCATTATATTCTCTAAACAAAGATCCTTCCAACTTCTACCTTTTCAGGACAAAATAAAGGAGACAAATTGGGGATATGCTATCGTGTTAATCACATTAAGATGAAGGATGACCAAAACTTTTAGATTTACTAAGATCATCTAAGAGATGCAAGCCTCTTAGAGCTCAGTATCGCAAAATTAACACAAATTTAAAAAGAAAGAACTCTCTCCAACATATTGGAAGGTCGATCAAAGCCTACTTTGGAAGCGTTTAAACTGGTTGCACATTCAGTCCTTCGTATTCTTTAAATATAGATTCTTATAATTTCTTCCTTTTTGTAGAAAAACAAAGAAGTAAAATTCAAGATATGCTATCTTATGAACTGCTTAAAAATGGAGGATTAGATGATTACAACTATTTGGATTTACATGGATGGAAGGTCGATCAAATCCTACTTGGAAGCAACTTAACTGGATACAAATCCAGCCCATATTAAATTTGGGATAAGCTATCGTATGATAAGCTATCGTATGAATTACAATACAGAACTAATAGGAGCTTCATAAGCCGAAAGTAACCAGCTAGGAGGCTCGATATCCCACTTAATCAGACAAATTAACAAAAAACGATGAAAGTAAGAGAGAAAAGCTCTACATATCCCGGAATAGAACACATGAAGACGATTAAATGGATGTCCTATCCTAATCGTAGTGTTTCTCAAACAACGCTCTTTCTAACAACTGCATGTACCGGGGAAAGAATCCCCTCAAGATGGTAGAGATAATTACCTAAACTCCTTGAAATTCAACTAAGAAAATTAGAGATAATCAATCAGTACAGCTCAAAGCCTACATGTAGTTTATTTAATGGATCTCCTATCTCATCCGTTGTATTCTCTAAAAATCGATCATACTAACTAACTCTTGTACCTTAGAAAGAATAGCCTTAAGACAGAATGTAACTAAATGTCAGAAATTCCAGAAATTTTGATCAAGTGTTAATTCAGTCGAGTATTAGAAGAAGGACGGGACCGTTCAAAGTCGATCAAATGGATGTACTACACGTTGTTTTCTCTAAACATTGTTCATTCTTACGGGCTTCTCCATCTTAAGATGAAAGAATCGTCGTAAGATGGAGAAGATAGTTATCGAAACTCCTTGGAATCCTGCTGAGAAATTTGAAACCAATGTCAGAAATTTTCTTTGAGTCATAAAATAATTCTGTTGTTATCTTTATCGCTTCGACTTTAAAGACTGAAGGACAAAGAATGATACATTTTCGGGATCGCAAACATTTGCGGGGGAATGTAATGGGATGTAGTCGTTGCCTGATATTCAATTCATACTCTTACCTGCTCAACCTGAGCCACCTAGTTAAAGATGCGGTAAACAACCCGTGTGGGATTCTAGGTCGGGGCTAATATGAGTAGGAGTTATCGTGGAGATAATTGTAATTGCTTTAGTACGAAACTGCAACGTCTATTCAACGTGTTATTTGCGGCTGCAAGCGGGCGTCTGTCTCGTATCAAGCGGCTTTCTGTACAAATGTAGCTTGTGTCTTTGGACTCATCACCATCGACTTAGCACTTATGATGTTTTAAGCATGAAAAAAACAATATTGCAGAATATACTATCCAAGGTGTAATCATGAAAGAAATCCCTCTGCTAAGGCAGCTGCCACAAGGATTTTAGAGGTGCCTAAGCTAGGTAAGAACATTCTGATAAATGAAACCAATTCTATCCGTGAGGATAACAAAAGAAGAAACATTTGCGGGATTGCAAACGCCGGCAGGTTCTTCGAAGAAACTACGAATCTATAAGAATGAAACATTTGAAATATGTTAAGCTTTTCTACGAGGAGACTTAGAAGAAATATAAGGAATATAAAAGGTGGGCAAATAAGAGGTTAGCTCACTACATTAACTAATGTTAACGTAAATAACCAGGTGATATCACCAGGAAGTTAGTGTCAACAGTTGAGATAAAAGATAACCATGATAAGTCTGGGCTTACCAAATTAAGACCAATCAAAACCATTGCTTGGTATCCAACATCCCCAACATCTATTATAGAATTACAAAAACTTCTGGGATTTCCTTTGGAAATTACTGTCTTTATCTGTAATACTTAAACACTGATATCTCTGATATCTATTTTTTAACCGACTGTTAAGCAACGAATGTCAAAACTCCAAGTTTTCATCGGTCCAAGACATTAAATTAAATGAGAGAACTCCAGAGATTTATCGTTACATATCGTTCGAAGTCTAGGATAAAATGACGAAAACTTCTGGAAAATCTTGTATATCACTGTGTCAACAATAATCCCGATTACTAAGATCCCGATTCCTAAAAAACTTAACACAATCAGCAGGATCTCACAGCAAAAGAATGTTCTCTATTTCCTCCTAATAGGATTTTCTCCGATATTATTAACTACGAAACATCGGATAAATCCTTCTCGGAGCGGACTTGAAAAACAAAACATAAAACTTCCGGAAATTTCAATTTTGATGACCAAATGCTACTGTCTCTAGGGATATTCTTTAAAGCAACTGCAGATTGCAATTGAGGGGAGTTCTTTGGAAGTTACTGTTACTTTGTCTGAGACTTTTAAAACACTGATAGCTCTTTTCTTAAGCGACTGACAAAACTTTAAGCAAATTCTCCAAGATAGTTTAGTTTTGAAATCTTTGTCATACCCAAATCAAGGGTTGAACTTCAAAAAAACTTCGAATTCATATTTCCAGGGTCGAAAATAATCAAAAGAGCAATACCAGATTCAAATCTACACCATTTTCAATTGAAATTGAGAAATATTCAATTGAAATTGAGAATATTCAATTGAAATTGAGAAATTTTCAATTGAAATTGAGAATTTTCAATTGAAAATGAGAAATTTTCAATTGAAATTGAGAATTTTCATTTGAAATTGAGAAATTTTCAATTGAAATTGAGAATTTTCAATTAAAAATGAGAAATTTTCAATTAAAGTTGAGAAAACCCTAATTGAAAATGAGAAACATTCAGTTCAAATTGAGAAATTTTCAATTGAAATTGGGAATTTTTGAATTGAAATTGAGAAAAGCCCAATTGAAAATGAGAAATTTTCAATTGAAATTGAGAATTTTTAAATTGAAATTGAGAATTTTTCAATTGAAATTGAGAAAAGCACAATTGAAAATGAGGTTGAATTTTTTAATTGAAATTGAGAAGTTTTCAATTGAAAATGAGAATTTTTCAATTGAAAATGAGAAATTTTCAATTGAAATTGAGAAATTTTCAATTGAAAATGAGAAATTTTAAATTTAAATTGAGAATTTTTCAATTGAAATTGAGAACACCCCAAGTGGAATTTCAACTTCATTTTCAATTTAGGTTTTCTCAATTTCAATTCTAAAATTCTCAATTTCAATTGAAAATTTCTCATTTTAAATTGAAAATTTCTCATTTTCAATTGAAAATTTCTCATTTTTATTTGAAAATTTCTCAATTCCAATTGAAAATTTCTCAATTTTAATTAAAAAAAACCAACCTCATTTTAAATTGGGCTTTTCACAATTTCAATTGAAAAATTCTCAATTTAAATTTACAAATTCTCAATTTCAATTGAAAATTTCTCATTTCCAATTGCGATTTTCTCAATTTCAATTTACAAATTCTCATTTTCAATTGAAAAATTCTCAATTTCAATTGAAAATTTCTCAATTTAAATTAAAAATTTCTCATTTTCAATTGAAAATTCTCAATTCCAATTGAATATTTCTCAATTTCAATTGAAAATTCTCAATTTCAATTGAAAATTTCTCAATTTCAATTGAAAATTCTCAATTCCAATTGAATATTTCTAGATTTCAATTGAAAATTCTCAATTTCAATTGAAAATTTCTCAATTCAATTTGAAAATTTCTCAATTACAATTGAAAATGGTGTAATTAGTATTACTTTAAGTTATGGCCTTTATCTGGAATCAATTAAGTCTTGTTCCCCTCATTTTCACATTTCGTTTTCATCGGTCCAAGATATCAAATTAAATGACAAAACTCCTGGGATTTGTCGATACATATTGTTCGAGATCTACGATATAACGACGAAAACTTCTGAGATATCTTTGACATGCCAAGAACTACAAAAAAACCTGGGATTTCAAATTTCTTGGATCGAAGATATTCAAAAGAGCAATACCAAATTTAAATCTTGTTAGTATTTCTAGATACATACTTTAAGTAATGGCCTTTATCTAGAACCAATTAAGCGCTGTTCCCCTCACTTTTTTGACTCACTGTTAAACAATTATGGAACTATTTTTGGATTTTTCAATGAACCATTTTTTTTTTCACATCTAGAGCGAAAATTTTGTTTTCTTCCAAGTTCGTATTACAAGTAAATAAGTATTTTAAAGTTTAGGGCGTGAGAGAGAGAGAGAGAAAAATAAAGAGAGCTTGAATTAAGTGTTTAAACAAAGAGAGAGTAATTAAATGGCAAACAACCCTGGTCTAGTGCTCAACCATGCTCACTCTCTCTCTTTAGGGGCTCCCCCTCCCCCTGGCATACACAAAGAAGAGCAGTAGATTAATAATGCGTATAAAACAAGTATTTTGCTTGAACAAAACAAAAAAAGAAACAAATTGAGAGCTTTTTTACACAAAACTGAGACAATTTTTGAAAATTTTTTTACAAAAGACAAAGTGTGTTTTTTTTTAATTTTATTTTCGAAATACAATGGATGAATATTGTATAGATGGATGGATAGATGACTGGCTGGTCCGACAGTTGGTTGTTTGTATTCGCTGTCAGAGTGACTTAATGTTGGGTTGTTGTGTTGGTTTCAATAATATTTTTTCTACTTGCTATTTTTTGCCTCGGCTGTTTGTTTGCTTGAACTGAAAACTACAGTGAACTGAAAAAATTTCGAACAGAAAAAAAAAGTATATAAAGAAGAAAAAAAAAACACTGAATGGTTCGTTGGTTGGTTGGTTGGATGGTTAGTGTTTTGATTGCTTATGTGGAGTTTATATATCTCAAGCGGCTGACGATTGAGTGAAATTTACATGTATTTTGTTTTTGTTACAATAACAAAACACATGTAAATTTCACTCAATCGTCAGACGCTTGAGTTATATAAACCCCACATTAGAGTATTATGGATGACGACGATGACTACAACGTCGACGAGGTTGATGATGATGATGTTGTTGGTTGTATGTAAATATTGGTGATGTTGGCATTTTAAAATTTTATTTTTGTATTATTTTTGCTTCTTGCATTCTTTTTTTTATTAATGAAACTTTACAATTTTTTCATAAAAACTTAGAAAAATCATCTAAAACTTTTTTCAATTTCCAAAAGAAATTGTTAACTCTTCATTAACAAGATTTCATACTTGTTACAATTTATAGGTTATCATAATCTTTTATCAAAAATTCTTTTTAATTTCTTAAGAATAGATTTGAAATTTTCTTAAAATTCACTTGAAACACTTTCGGTATCGAGTAACACTTAAACACACACCTTTTTTTTTTTTTGTTTGAAATAATTCGAAATGATTACGTTACGTTTCAATTCAATATTTTTCACTTTTCCTCGATTATAACACTCGGAAACAAATTTTCGACTATTTTTTTTTTTCAGCAAAAAAAAAAAAACTTTTTTAATATGTATTTTATTTTTGATATTTTTATATTCAAAGGTCTATTTTTTGTTTGAATTTATTATTGAATTTCTTGTTTAGATTTCGATTTTTACTTTTGCTTATGCTCACGTGATGCAAACTGTGCAGCGTCAAAAACGCAACTGAATATGAAAAACCAACCATTGAAAAAATATTACAATGACACCATAATAATAATACAAATACGACGACTACGACCATGCGACCGTCCGTCCCAGGGAGAGAGAGAGAGCGTGAGTATGTGAACGGAGTGAGTGATTTTCACACAAGAGGCAACACAGCCAAAACACTTTGAAAAATAATCGAGTTCACTCTTTTATGAGTGAGTTTGAAAAATTTTCTACAATTTTGTCCACCTTCAAACCGAATTAGTCCAAAATCGTGGATAAAACGATGAAAGTTTTGGGGATTTCCTCCAAGAAAACTAAGAATTCTCGTCTTTAATCATCCCAACTGTTTTATTAAGAAAATTTGAGTTCCTCCGAAATTGAGAATCAAACGACAACAAATCCTAGGATTTCCCCGAAGAAAACTAAGAATTCAAAAAGTAGAAAAACTTTGGATAATTTCTCGTCCCATTGTTTCCGATAATTTCTTAAATTGATCCAATTTATCCACCTAAGATCGAGAATCGAACAACAAGAAGTTCTGAGATTTCCTCAGAACATTAAAAATTCAAAAGAATAAAACACTTGGAATATGTTATGGTCTTTATCGCTCCAAAATCGAGGCTTTCATGTAGGTAAGGCACAGGGAGTCCATGGAGGAAGAAAACTGAGAAAAGAAAATTAAAAAAAAATCAAAATTGAGGATTTTATCATGGGATTTCCTCGAATAAAACTGAGCATTCAAAAAGAAGAAAAACTTTGGATAAATTCTAGTCTCATTGTTTCCGACAATTTCTTAAATAAATCCAATTTATCCATCCAAGATCGAGGATCGAACAACAAGAAGCCAAACATTTGGAATATCTTCTCCAAATCGAGGCTTTCATCAAGGAAAGGAACAGGGAATGCTGGGACTTCCTCCCAAGAAACATAAGCATTTGAAATGGTTATGTTTTCGTCTTTATAATTTCTAAAATAAAGGATTTTATCAAGAAAAATTAAGATCCCTTGAAGATCGGGGATCGAGTGATATAAACACTTGGAGGGAGCATAACGAAAATTGATGATACAAATGCCAGGAAAATTTCAGATATTATGTCGTCTTTATTGTTTAAAAATCAGAGCTTTCTTTAAAGGAAGTTAAGATCTTCCGAAATCGAAAATCGAATGACCAAAACTCCGAAGATCTTTTAAAAAAAAAAATTAAGAACATTCCAAAATGGAATTTTGATTGACAAAAGCTCCGGAAATTTATCCAAAAAGTTAGAAAATCAAAAGGTACATTCAGGATATGTTCTGGTCTTTATAGTTCTAAAATTAAGACGTCGATCAAAGAAAATTCCGATCATTACCAGATAGACAAAAACTGCAGCGATTTCCATCAAGAAAATTAACAATTTGAAAGAAGGAACGAATTATTAGAAATTAGTTTTTATCTTTGACGTTCCAAACCCGAAGCTTTTGTTAAAGATACTGAAAAAGAAGAAACAATTTGGATATATTTAAGTCTTTGCCATTCTAGAAGCTAAAACTGAACCGAGAAGAAAACCTAGAACTGAGCCTAGAACTAAACCTAATACTTAAGCTAGAACTGGACCTAAAACCTCTAAACCTAGAACTAAACTAGAACTGAACTAGAACTGAACCTAGAACTGAACCTAGAACTGAACCTAGAACTGAACCTAGAACTGAACCTAGAACTGAACCTAGAACTGAACCTAGAACTGAACTAGAACTGAACCTAGAACTGAACCTAGAACTGAACCTAGAATTGAACCTAGAACTGAACCTAGAACTGAACCTAGAACTGAACCTAGAACTGAACCTAGAACTGAACCTAGAACTGAACCTAGAACTGAACCTAGAACTGAACTAGAACTGAACTAGAACTGAACTAGACATGAACTAGAACTGAACTAAAACTAAATCTAGAATTGAGCATAGAACTGTCCTGGAACTGAACCTAGAACTGAACCTAGGACTAAATCTAGAACTGAACCTAGAACTGAACCTAGAACTGAACCTAGAACTGAACCTAGAACTGAACCTAGAACTGAACCTAGAACTGAACCTAGGACTGAACCTAGAACTGAACTAGGCCTGAGTTAAATTGAACTTGAACTCAAGTAGAACTGAAACCAGAAATGAACCTAGAACTGAACTAGAACTCAAAACAAAAACTGAATCTAGAACTAAACCTATAACTGAACTGAACCCAGAAATGAACCTGGAACTGAACTATACGATAAACTAGTTTAAAAATTTTTTCGAACGTAAACCGTACCACGTATTTTCTTAATGAGTAACTGAACGTTTCACTGAAAAACTCTCTTACGTTCTCTCTTTATCGCGTTGTTTGTGACTGAGTTTGTAATTTTGTATTTTTGTTGCTGATTAATTTTAAGTCTTTCTTTGTTATTGTTATTGTATTATCAAAATATATACGTATTTTTTTTTTATACAAAACACTCTCATAATTTAACTACTTTGTTATTGCATTTTATATAAAACCATAAAAATAATACATGTTTATTACCATTTATTTAGCATATAAAAATGTTGATTATTTTTCAAAATTTTTAAAACTTTCAATTTGTTTTGTACATATTTTTTAAAAAAAATTCTTATGAATTTTTCCTGTATTTTTCACGTAAAAAAATATTTTCCTCTTGTCTTTGTTCGCCTGTGAAAAAATAAGACTGAAAAAATCAGTCATCCAGTCCAGTCATTGGCACATGACTCTCCCACAAATACAATCAAAAAGAAACCCGCACATTTTTATAATAAAAGTTTTATTCTAAAACTTTTATTATTTCAAAAGATTCTCTCATTTTTAACTCTCGCTTCCTCGCTCTCAAATAAAAAATAATTTCATTATTTGTTTTTTTATTAACGAGAATTGCACGTTGGGGCGTTTTGTTATATCAACACTTTATGCTCTCTATCTGTGTACATATTAAATGGGGGTAATCTCTTCCCTGCCCATCTCTCTTTGCCCCCACCCCAAACAATTCTTTATGTTAAATATCTTCTTTTGTGTTATTTTGTTTTATTCTTACTTTTCTCATGCACATTCTGGTTACATTTTTTCTACATGTATTTCTTCTCTAAACTATAATCTAGTCTCTAGGGATACCCTGGTTTCTTGGAGATTAAAAGGGAAATCCCCCATATTTGCCTAAATTTTCCTAAACTCAAATAAAACAACAATTAATTTAATTGATTTCCTACTTTTGCCTTCTTCTTGGTTCGGCTATAAGTTCAGTTCTAGATCCGGTATAGTTCTAGATCCGGTTAGAACAGTTCTAGTTCAGTTCTAGTTCAGTTCTAGTTCAGTTCTAGTTCAGTTCTAGTTCAGTTCTAGTTCAGTTCTAGTTCAGTTCTAGTTCAGTTCTAGTTCAGTTCTAGTTCAGTTCTAGTTCAGTTCTAGTTCAGTTCTAGTTCAGTTCTAGTTCAGTTCTAGTTCAGTTCTAGTTCAGTTCTAGTTCAGTTCTAGTTCAGTTCTAGTTCAGTTCTAGTTCAGTTCTAGTTCAGTTCTAGTTCAGTTCTAGTTCAGTTCTAGTTCAGTTCTAGTTCAGTTCTAGTTCAGTTCTAGTTCAGTTCTAGTTCAGTTCTAGTTCAGTTCTAGTTCAGTTCTAGTTCAGTTCTAGTTCAGTTCTAGTTCAGTTCTAGTTCAGTTCTAGTTCAGTTCTAGTTCAGTTCTAGTTCAGTTCTAGTTCAGTTCTAGTTCAGTTCTAGTTCAGTTCTAGTTCAGTTCTAGTTCAGTTCTAGTTCAGTTCTAGTTCAGTTCTAGTTCAGTTCTAGATTCAGTTCTAGTTCAGTTCTAGTTCAGTTCTAGTTCAGTTCTAGTTCAGTTCTAGATTCAGTTCTAGATTCAGTTCTAGATTTAGTTCTAGATTCAGTTCTAGGTTCAGTTCTAGATTCAGTTCTAATTCAGTTCTTGATTCAGTTCTAGATTCAGTTCTAGGTTTAGTTCTAGGTTTAGTTCAAGGTTTAGTTTGAGATTCAGTTCTAGATTCAGTTCAATGCTCAGTTGTAGATTCAGTTCCAGTTTGTTCTACGAGTATGGTTAGTTCTATTTCAGTTTGAAGACTAGATCTAAGTTAAGTTCTTTTAGAGCAAAGAGAAAGCAACGCATTGCAAAATATATGCAATGCGTTGCTTTCGATAACCAAAACTTTGAAGTTTCGGGATTTTCAGGGACGCTACACAAGTACAGCGACAGGGACAGCAGACGACATATTTCTTTCTGCTCTTTTGACATTTATCATTTTAGTAAGTTTTGCCATTTCATGATGGAAAGATATACGAGCCAACAACGAGTAGAAATTATGAAAATTTACTATCAAAATTCGTAGTCAGGGACCTCAACGTCAAGAGAAAAATCATCTCGGCTCATTTCTGGCTGAATGGCTTCGTCAGTAAACATAATATGCGTTATTGGTCAGGCAGCAATCCACACGTACTTATGAACATGATGACTCATAATCATTGCATCCCGAAAAAATTGCGGTTTTGTGTGGTTTATGGGCCGACGGCGTCATTGGGCCGTACTTCTTCCGTGATGTTCAAGACCGGCACGTTATTGTGAATGGGAATCGCTACCATTCAATAGTAACCGAATATTTTTGGCTCTAATTGGATGATATGGACTTGGAGAACATGTGATTCCAACAGGACGTCGCCGCAAGCCACACAGCGAATGTCACAATCAATTTATTGAAAATCAAGTTTGGAGAACGTGTTATCTCACGAAATTGGATGATATGGACTTGGAGGACATGTGATTCCAACAGGACGGCACCACAAGCCACATAGAGAATGTCACAATCAATTTATTGAAAACCAAGTTTGAAGAACGTGTTATCTCACGAAATGGTCCAGTCGATTGGCCGCCTCGGTCTTGGGATTTGACGCCGTTAGACTATTTCTTGTGCTGCTACGTCAAGTCAATGGTTTATGCCAACAAGCTAGCGACGATTGATGAACTTCGTACGATTATCAAACATGAAATTTCTGCAGTATCGGCCAATTTATGCTTGAAAAGCGTCGAAAATTGGGTTCAGCGTCTGAACTTCTGATAGCGTGCCCGTGATGGCCATGCAAAGGAAATCGAGTTCCATACATAATGGCATCAGGAATAAAGAATTTCATTGTATAAAGAATTTCATTGATATCCAAAACCGTTTTTTATTTAAAAAAAACTCGTGCTCTTATTCAAAACCCCTTATTCTCATTGCAGTTGTCTACAACCTCTTCCTTTATACCGATAAAACTTTCGCAAACTTAATGTCGTTACTAAATTATTGATATTATTGCTAAATATTGCTTAATCTTATCAGATAATATTTATTAACCGAAGAGTTTCAAAATTTGCAATATTTAATTCTTTGTTGAAATTTCCACATTTGACATGATTTATCAGAATGTATGACATGAACCGCCGTGGTATAGCAGGTTAGTCATCCGCCTAGCATACCAGAGGCCCAAGTTCGATCCCTGGCCAGACTCACTTGAAAAAATAAATTTTCAAAAAAAGCGGCGGTTCACCTCATAACTCAGCTAGCCACTGGTTATTGAGTATTAGGCTATGTAAAACTTCTCTAACTAATGCATTTGCCGTTCGGAGCCGGCGTTAAAACGTAGGTCCCTTTCAATGAGTCTAAAAATAGAATCGGATGCAGCTCATTGTCTGAGAGAAGTACCCCTTGTTCCAATTGGAATGTTGTCGGGGAATTATATATATATATATATATATATATATATATATATATATATATATATATATGACATGCAAGAATTGAGCAGGGGGATACTAACCCAATTATATCTATAACAAGCTAGAAAGGCCCAATTCAAATAAATTGATCAGCCCATAGGGTTAAATGTTAGACTATATACGACGATTACGCTTTGTCAACAAAATAATTGAATATCGGAATAGTTTTAAATCGGAAACTAATGCCTGGAATAAAGAGCAACAATATCTCACTTAAGCTTATCTGAACGATACTGTCATAAGAACTGCTCTTACTTCGGAATTCTGTTTATTCGAGTCGATTAGAGATAGAAGATCACAGAAGATCATAGAAGAACTAAACAGCGGATAAATGATTGGATCTCCTTAGAAGACGAGACATTGTTCTGAGCTGGCACCAGATACATTTGTTTTTCTACTTTATCAAACAATTGGCAGCCCTTCTTACATGAAATGCGTGTGTAAAGTTTGTAAAAACAACGTATGTAAAGATAGGAATAAATACCAACCATGTTTACAAACAATAAAAGATACATTTTTTATCGTCCACATCCTACATCCGTTTCACATATTTAGTCCCTGTATTCCTACCGTTTGGTTTTTACTGAATTTGTGTATCTAGAGAGAGCAACTTCCTCGCACATCCAGGAAAAACTGGATTTGTTATTATTTTTATTTTCAATTTTCTTTTTGTTTTATATTTTGCTATTGTTTTCCTTAAGCCCCTATTTAAATGTTTATGTTTTTTTTTCTTTAAGACAAACAAATTTTTAAAAATAGAGCGATAAATATATAACCTCACTTATCTTTGAAAATATTCGTCTATTTTCAAAATTTAAACTGAAATATTGAAAAAGTGTTGAGTGAAAATAATGGGGTTTGTTTTGGTAAAACAAATAAACAAATCTTAGAAAATATGACACCAAAAGGGTCAGGTAATTTAAAGAAAAGGCTAAGAAAAGACTGAGAAAATAAACATGAAACATTTAAAGTCTAATTAGAAAACCATAACAAGATTTCAAAAAAGACAGGAGCGATTTGAAATTTCAAATGTTTCATTTCCACAATTTCTTCATTATCATTATATTTTATTATCTTCCTCTTATTATCCTCCTAAGAAAAAATTTTTCAAAAACATTCTTTTTTATAGAAAATTTTTCAAAAACTTTCTTTCTTTATAGGAAATTTTTCAAAAACTTTCTTTTTTTATAGGAAATCTTTTAAAAATTTTCTTTTTTTTATAGGAAATTTTTCAATTTTTTTTTTATAGGAATTTTTTCAAAAATTTTTCTTTTTTATAGGAAATTTTGCAAAAATTTTCTTATTTTAAGAAATTTTTCAAAAAATTTCTTTTTTTATAGAAAATTTTTGAAAAATTTTCTTTTTTATAGAAAATTTTTCAAAAATTGTCTTTTTGATAGGAAATTTTTCAAAAATTTTATTTTTTATAGGAAATTTTTCTAAAATGGAAAATTTTTGAAAAATTTCCTTAAAAATAGAAAATTTTTGAAAAATTTTCTATACAAAGAGGGGTTCCACTTCTGCTTCTCCCTATTATTCTTTTGTCATTCCTTCCGATATGAGAAACCCTCAGGTAAAATTCATATGTGTAAGTATCATGTGTGTGTGTATAATGTATACAACGATCCCGAAAATAGCAACAAAAACAAAACACTTGGAATTTTTTACGGGGAGTTTTGTTGTTGTTCTGTTTGCTTCTTTTTCTACTGCAAAAGAAGCTCTAAATAATGGGTTTAAATTAAAAAGGGTTGTTTTTTTAATGTGAGTTCATTTATTTGTTGTTTCTTGGGTTTTTGTCACTTTAATCGAAGGAAGTTTTTGCTGTCGGTAAAAAATCAAAAAAATATTTCAAGTGGGCGTCTGGTTCTGTGGTCTACAGCGGAAATCTTTGAATAATTTGAATGTGGAATAATAAATGAGGAGCTAGAGCAAAAAATGTGGAAACACCAGAAAAAATTTGTATAGAAATGAAATTTTGAAATACTTTAAATCAGAATTTAACTGCAATTATTTGCAAAAATCTATGGTAAATTTATATACATAATATGTATATAAATTTACCATATTACATATGTAAGTGACACATGAAGTTTTATCAATGTTATTTGAAAGCTTTAAAGGGAAAGCGATTGACTGATAGTCCCGTTAAGGGTAAAATTATGATTGCCCACAAACTTCACAGCTGTCAAAATTTTTAGAACTGCACTTAATTTTATTTTTTTTTGTCTGTCATAATCAGGCGTTTTTAATTAATTTAAAGCATTCAAAATTAGCCAAAAGAACGCAATAGAATATTTAAGTATCATTGGGTCGTAAAAAGCCCCAAACTAGAAAATTGTATTTTGGAATTTTTTAAACTCCCTAATCGCTGCAAATTCAATTATTTATAGAAAACAATTTTTTTCGTAGGATAAAACCGAAAAATAACAACAAACATCGAAAACAATCAGGAATAAAGTGGAAACGAAACTAGTTTTTAATAAGTCAAATAATGTTTTTAAACAAATTTTGCTGGTGGGCCCAGGAACAAGTTTTGGTTAAGAAGAATCTCAAGACAAAACAAGTCAAAGAGGCAGGAGTTGCATTTAAAAAGTTTCAGATGGTTGCCTAGTTGGTTGCCTATTTTGTAAGAAAAAATAGGAGAAATGTGATAGAAAAAAGGACTCAGAAACTCACACTTAGACTTTGTAAAAAGGAAGAAAAACAATAACAAATTGTTTATCACTTAAAAAGGCACACACACATGCCAATCTAAAGAAACAGGAGCAAAAACAAAGAGAGCGAGACAAACAAAAATAATAACAAAAACAACAAAAGAAATCTGCAATTATTTGTAGGTTGTTGTCGTCGTCTGTCGAGCACGTTGTGATAATGAAACGCATGACATTAATACAACGAACCCCAACGTAAAAATAAAACAACAACAAAAAATATAAAACGAAAAAGCTAAAAATATACGAGAAAAAAGGAAATAAATGTAAAACAACAAAAAGTAATACATGAGCTCAAAAACTTGTTATCACAGATACTAAAGCAAAGAGAAAAAGCTAGTGAAAAGAGAGTGTTAATAAGCATCAGGGATGGAAAATGGTTTTCTTTATTTTGTACCAAATATAAAAAAAGTAAGAAAGTGCTAAAGTCCATCAAGCCCAACCATACGATATCCTTCACCACTAAGGTCAAAGGTGTTCTTTTTCCTGTATAAAGACAAATATTTGCTAAATTTTGCCATCATACAAACATTTTCTAAAAACTTTTAAAGGGTGGTTAAATTGTAAGGGCCGATGTTGAATGTGAACCACACCTAAATGCCAAGTTTTTTTTCCGAATTTTATTTGACATTTCTCTATTTCAGACTTACTCAATTTGAACCATGGAGAGATACACAATCCAACAACGTGTTAAAGTTATCCAGACTTATTATGAAAATGGGCGTTCAAATCAAAATGCATATCGTGCACTTCGTGATTTTTTTCTCAATTTGATCGTCCAAATGTGCGTACAATCGCAAAAATCGTGGAAAAATTCGAGCAAACCGGGTCTCTAGAAGATGTGAGAACACCAGTGCATGCTCGTACAGCTTGTACTGCAAAAAATATTGCTGCTGTTCGCGATAGTGTGGCTGAAGAGCCGTCCACCTCAACTCGTCGTCGTGCCCAGCAATTGCACCTCTCACGCTCGTCGTTGATGAACATTATGCATAAAGACTTGCATTTACACGCTTACAAGGTGCAATTGACTCATGAACTAAAGCCTCCTGACCATTCCAAATGTCGTGAATGGGCAGAATGGTGGCAAGAAATGGCAACAGTGGATGATCAATTTTCGTAGAAAATCATCTTCAGTGATGAGGCACATTTTCACCTCAGTGGATTCGTCAATAAACAGAATTGCCGCATTTGGGCGAATGAGAATCCAAGAGTGATTGTCGAAAAACCAATGCACCCACAAAGAGTGACTGTTTGGTGCGGTTTATGGGCTGGCCGTATTTTTTCCAAAATGAGGCCGGTCAGGCAGTTACTGTGAATGGTGTTCGCTATCGTGAGATGATAACGAACTTTTTATGGAAAATTTGATAGGATTCTTTTGGGGGAACTTATTTTCCCAATGCAAATAACATAAATTTCGGTGACTATATTTTGAACCTTTAAAGGTGAAGTCTTCAAGCTTTGTTAGAAAATCTTGTTTATTAATAAGCGTAGTTTGCTAAAAAAAAACTGGATCGGAGCAGGGGAAGTTTCACCCCGCCCGTGAGGAATAAATTTATCATATCATCAAAAAAATTAGAGAAAGACTTATTGAATTATGTTCAGCCGATATTTTTATCATTCCTATCGAGTTTGGTAAAAAAAGCAGGATCCGGACAAGGGAAGTTGTTTCCCCCATACTAAAACTTATGTACTATCGGGTGTTTTTTATTGAGGTATAGAACTTTAAGTTTTTTAACTGGCGGCCATTTTGTCAGCTGTCAAGTGATTAATATTTAGTTTGGTTTGCCATTTCATCATGAACAGGTTGACAAAAGAACAACGCTTGCAAATCGTGCAAATTTATTTCGAAAATAATGGTTCAGTTCGCGAAGTTTACCGCAAGCTCCGTCCATTTTATGGTCGACATAATCGTCCATCAGAGCAATTAATTCGGTTAACCATGGATCGTTTTCGCACTACGTTTACTCTATGTGATAATACGCATCCGCAGCGACGTCGAACAGTGCGCACCGAAGAAACAATTGCCGCTGTAGAGCAAAGTGTTGAAGAGAACCCGAATGAATCGATTCGCCACCGTGCACAGCAATTGGAGCTTTGTCCATCAACTTTATGGAAGATTTTGCGCAAAGATCTTGGCTTGCGACCTTACAAGATCCAGCTTGTGCAAGAATTAAAGCCGCGAGACCATGCAATGCCTCGTGATTTTGGTGTATGGGCCGAAAATGAGATTGATCTCGATGCTGATTTTCATCGCAAAATTTTGTTCAGTGATGAGGCTCATTTTTGGTTGAATGGCTACGTCAACAAGCAAAATTGCCGCATTTGGAGTGAAGAGAATCCACATGAGACCCTTGAGACGCCATTACATCCACAAAAACTGACTGTTTGGTGTGCTCTATGGGCTGGTGGAGTCATTGGGCCATACTTCTTCCGAAATAATGCTGGAGAGTCAGTTACCATAAATGGAGACCGGTATAGAGCCATGATAACCGACTATTTTGTTCCCCAATTGGATGGCATGAATGTGGATGAGTTGTGGTTCCAACAAGACGGCGCTACATGCCACACAGCGCACGTCACAATTGATTTATTGAAGGAAACATTCGATGAGCGCATAATTTCGCGGAATGGACCTGTCAATTGGCCACCAAGATCGTGCGATTTGACACCACTGGATTATTTTCTTTGGGGATATGTGAAGTCGCTCGTCTACGCCAACAAACCAGAAACGTTAGGGGACTTGGAAGCCAACATTCGTGGCGTTATTGCCAACATACATCGCCATATGCTCGAAAAAGTAGTTGAAAATATGACCTGTAGAATTGGCTTTATTCGAGCCAGCCGCGGCGGCCACATGCCCGAAATCATATTTAAACATTAATGGCATAAAATTATCCTTCAAATAAAGCTAATTTGATGGACATTAAAACGATTTTCTTGTGTTTTATTTCAATTCGAAGTTCTATACCTCTAAAAAAACACCCATTACATTTATCGAAAAAGAAGTATTTTGAAAGCACATTCAATTTCTAAGATGAAATCAAACCACTTATTTTCTTTTCAAAGTTCATTTCAAATGAAAAATAGAACAGCAAACTACTACTTTTGTAGAACATCAAAAACAAAAAGTCAACTTTTTAAAACTTCATTTTACTTTTAATCCACTACTTTTCTGGAGCATGCCTGATGGCCTTTCAAAATTTTGATTTTTGTGATTTTCACTATCTCAAATGCACTTCAATTTCGAAAAAACCAAACCACAGAAATTTCCAAAAACTACACAAAATGATTCACTAATAACAATATTTAAAAAGTGCTTAAAAATTTAGCACAAAAACTTTAGTGGAAAAATTATATCTGCTTTTATTCAAAAGTATATAAAAATCAAATTTTTTAATTTTAAAATTGTAGGCAAAAAAGTATAGACTTTGAGCTAGTATAAAAAATGAATTAGTTATCCGATAGTCAAAGATAAAGTTAAATTAGATACTTAAGAGTGTTGGCTATAAACTAAAATCAAAATTTTATCAAAATTATAAAATTAAAAAAAAATATGAGTCTTTTTGTACACTTTTTTGATCACCAAACTGATTGCACACATTTTGCTTTCAAATAGTTGCTTTCAAGGTATTTTCTAAGTCTTTTTGTGGTCTTTTTTGATCTGATTAAAATAACATAAAAAAACAGTCGTATTAGGATCGTTTGCACAATAAGATTTTGACTGCACACATTCTGCAGGAATTGTTTGTGCTTTTGTAAACTAGTCGTTTTGTAAGCGTTTTAAGACTCTTTTTGGATCACCAAGCTGATTAATCAGTTTTTGATCATCTATTCGAATGCCAAAAGGCTCATTTTGCTGATATTATCGTCAACAATCACCAAATTGCTAGCTGGGGTCTTTCAAAAACTTTATAATAAAACAGTAAACAATTAAGAATTGAAAATTGTATCAAGTAGGACGCAGTAGTACCACGGCACCAAACAGGTTAAAAATGTATCAAAAAAACAACAATTGTACCATGTTTGCCATCCCTGGTTAATAAGCCTGTGAAAAGAAGAGAGAGAGTTGTAAAGTGTATGCAAAAAAGTGGAGAAAAGAGCCAGAGAAAATAACAAACACATGTTGTAATCAAAATGTCAATGGCTGATTGTAAAAAACTGCATGCAAAACAGAAATAGGAAAAACAACTGAAATAATTAATAAAAGAAAAATAGGGTATCACAAAGAGAGAAAGAGATTCTCACACATATATGCAATTCTCTCCCTCTCTTTACATATTAGAGGGTGTGGGAAGTCTTTTTTTGAATTTTAACAAAACACAAACAGTAGCAACAATAACAAAATCTTAAGAAAACAATAATAAAGACATCAGGAGCAGCAACAGAGAGAACAAAACGAGCGAGAAGGATAAAGACGGAACCTCAGAAACCCATTAAATGACTAAAAAACGTATCTACGTAAGTTAAAATAATCACTCACTTACTAACGTAAGTACCTACAAATGTTCCTGTATAGAAAATAAACAACATCTAACCACGTTCTAGAATATTAGTAAAAATTTCCAAAAAGTGAATCATGTGCAAAAGTCAGGCGAAAAATATGTACAATTAGAAAATTTTTGTAAATAACGTACAAATGTGTATTTGATATAACAATAGAGCCAAAATAGATACATAGTCACTTTGTACCTGTGCAGGAGGAGTCGTGTAAAGGCATAGCCAATGTAATACAGGAAATCTGAGAATAATGGAAAATGTTGAAAGGTTCTTGTTTTTTGTAGTGTTTCTTCTACAACTAGTTTCTGATAAGAGTTGACAACAAAAATATCACGACAACACGTTAATTACCCCAGAGAATTACATAATTACAGCTAATGACGTAGATAATTTTTAGTGAGATGGGAATATATCTTATTAATGAAAGTTTTGTTATAAGTGATTTCTTTAGAGGACATTGTACTAAGGCTAAGGATATGACATAGACTAGGATATACTGAAAATTTTTCTACAGAAAAAATTTTCTAATGAAAATTTTTCTGATGAAAATTTTTCTATAGAAAAAATTTTCTAAGGAAAATTTTTCTATAGAAAAAATTTTCTTAGGAAAATTTTTCTATAGAAAAAATTTTCTAATGAAAGTGTTTCTATAGAAAAAATTTTCTAAGGAAAATTTTTCTATAGAAAAAATTTTCTAATGAAAATTTTTCTATAGAAAAAATTTTCTAATGAAAATTTTTCTATAGAAAAAATTTTCTAATGAAAATTTTTCTATAGGAAAAATTTTCTAATGAAAATTTGTCTATAGGAAAAATTTTCTAATGAAAATTTTTCTATAAGAAAAATTTTCTATGAAAATTTTTCTATAGAAAAAATTTTCTAATGAAAATTTTTCTATAGAAAAAATTTTCTAATGAAAATTTTTCTATAGAAAAAATTTTCTAATGAAAATTTTTCTATAGAAAAAATTTTCTAATGAAAATTTTTCTATAGAAAAAATTTTCCAATGAAAATTTTTCTATAGGAAAAATTTTCTAATGAAAATTTTTCTATAGGAAAAATTTTCTAATGAAAATTTTTCTATAGGAAAAATTTTCTAATGAAAATTTTTCTATACGAAAAATTTTCTAATGAAAATTTTTCTATAGGAAAAAATTTCTAATGAAAATTTTTCTATAGGAAAAATTTTCTAATGAAAATTTTTCTATAGGAAAAATTTTCTAATGAAAATTTTTCTATAGGAAAAATTTTCTAATGAAAATTTTTCTATAGGAAAAATTTTCTAATGAAAATTTTTCTATAGGAAAAATTTTCTAATGAAAATTTTTTTATAGGAAAAATTTTCTAATGAAAATTTTTCTATAGGAAAAATTTTCTAATGAACATTTTTCTATAGGAAAAATTTTCTAATGAACATTTTTCTATAGGAAAAATTTTCTAATGAAAATTTTTCTATAGGAAAAATTTTCTTATGAAAATTTTTCTATAGGAAAAATTTTCTAATAAAAATTTTTCTATAGGAAAAATTTTCTAATGAAAATTTTTCTATAGGAAAAATTTTCTAATGAAAATTTTTCTGTAGGAAAAATTTTCTAATAAAAACTTTTCTAATGAAAATTTTTCTATAGAAAAAATTTTCTAATGAAAATTTTTCTATAGAAAAAATTTTCTAATGAAAATTTTTCTATATAAAAAATTTTCTAATGAAAATTTTTCTATAGAAAAAATTTCTAATGAAATATTTTCTACAGAAAAAAATTTCTATAGAAAAAATTTCATTAGAAAATTTTTTATATAGAAAAAATTTCATTAGAAAATTTTTTATATAGAAAAAATTTCATTAGAAAATTTTTTATGTAGAAAAAATTCATTAGTAATTTTTTTCTATAGAAAAAATTCATTAGTATTTTTTTTCTATAGAAGAAATTTCATTGGAAATTTTTTTCTATAGAAAAAATTTCATTGAAATTTTTTTCTATAGAAAAAATTTCATGAGAAATTTTTTTCTGTAGAAAAAATTTTATTAGAAATTTTTTTCTATAGAAATAATTTCATTATAAATTTTTTTCTGTAAAAAAAATTTCATTATAAATTTTTTTCTGTAAAAAAATTTCATTAGAAATTTTTTTCTGTAGAAAAAATTTCATGGCATAATTTTTTTCAATAGAAAAAATTTCATTAGATAATTTTTGCTATAGAAAAAATTTCTTTAGAAAATTTTTTCTATAGAAAAAATTACATTAGAAAATTTTTTCTATAGAAAAAATTAGATTAGAAACTTTTTTCTTTGAAAAAAAATTTCATTAGAAACTTTTTTCTATAGAAAAATTTTTATTAGAAAATTTTTTATGGAAAAATTTTCATGAGAAAATTTTTTTCTATAGAAAAACTTCCATTAGAACATTTTTTCTATTAAAAATTTTTTTAATGAAAACATTTAAGTGTCCCAAATCTTATAGTCTTAAAGAAAAAGTAAATGTTAACTGGATGAAAATTTAGCCAATGCCTTTTCTAAACGTTTCCTAACAAGGTTACTTAAAGTTCAAGGTTCAAATATTTGTCAATATATAAAAACACTTAAGGAAATGGAGAGTTGGGTTTCCTCCAAAAAAAAGAAGAATAAAATGTTAAGTAAATCCAAAAAATATTTCAGCATTAGTTTGGCATTTGACAACTTTATGATTGATTAGCAGACAATTAATGTTGACACAACAAATTGTGACGGATGGAAGAGGGACAGACTCAATGTAGGGCTAAAATAAATTTATTTAGGAAAATTTTACGAAGCTTTTGTGTAACTGCCTGCGTAGATATGTATATTAACCTTATATAACCTTTGATATTTCTAAGGAAATTCAGCACAAAAAAGGTTGATATAAATTGATGTTTACTTAATTTTCAAAATATCGAAAACATTTAGTGTTTTTTTTTTTTTTGTTGTATGGAACTGTTTCCTACATAAGAAGCCAAGAGAGTTACCAAGAAAGCAAAACAACGCATCTCGATAACCGGATAACCAAAGAGGAAAAGAAACAAGGAAAGACTGATGGAAGAACAAGGCTAAAGTGAAACCTTAGAGGTAAATAACGAAGAAAAACTTAAGAAATATTAGAAATTTAGTTTATTTAAAAAGTAAAAGATATTAACTCTGTGGCTTGGTGCTAAAAGGGCTAATCTCAAAAAAATAGTTTTGAGAAAATAAATTCATAGTAACGTATAAATCTGTTCTGAGTTAAGTTAAAGATAAGCTGTTGGAGCCAAATAAAAGAGGGTAAAGAAGGAAATCTAATGCAATAATTAACTCAAAAAAGCAAAAATTGACATTGGCCCTTTTAGCACCAAGACACAGAACTAAAACCTTGAAAAACTCACAGATCAAGACTAAGACATAGCTTAAGAAAAAAAGTAAAGTCGATGTGTCTAATAAAGTATTTTCTGGATCTTTCTTTAAAAAGCCATCTTTACCGGTGGAATGATAACGAAGACACTTTCAAGGAAGAACTACTGATAGCAGGTGCACGACTACTTGAAAGCCGCTTACACCGGCTACTAAATATCTGCAATTTGGAACAAGTAGAACCCACTGTCTCCAACGAAACATTGTCAAAACTTTTCAAGAAATGCAAAAAAAAAGTGATGACTGGGAGGGATTTGTGAATTACAAAAAGGGCTCCATTCGATTCCATTAACAAAATACAAAATAAAAAGAGCTCAGAAGCATTGGAGTACAGAATTAAACCAATTGGATGTGGGTTTCATACAGTCGCAAGGTCAGGAGAAGTACCAATTGTTTTAAGTACTTCCCATTGTCTCATCCTCATCATTAGAAGTCACTGGTGTTAACTTTCTGTCTTATTTCTTCCCATAAGACAGTGTTCCGTCATGGCGAACACAAATAGTAATACATCGGGTACTGATACCAATGACAATTTGGGCGTCCAAAATGTTTTGCACTAGATAGACGCCTTCTTTTCTATGATTAGGTCAGACATCGCTAAGAGCCCTGTATTAAAGACCTCAAGGCATTATACGTAAAAGAACGACAAGGCAATGCTCTACCATAAAAGAAGTTAGAAATAGATGTAACAAGAACTTCAGAGAGCTTAGAGGCATCTGTGACTAATTTCGCCAAGATAAACTTAACAAAAAGGAAGAAGAAAAGTAATTATTTAGAAAATCTCGCTCCATCTGCCAAATTGCCTTGGTCCTCAGAGATATATAACGCTAGAGCAGGCGAGGTACTAAGAAGGTGGTTTTTGACATTCTTGTCATCCTCGCAGCTTCTTTAGAAGTCGCAACTTCAAGTCGTACTCCTCCCTATGAGACAGTGTCCAATCATCACAATTAGAAATACATTGGGTAACAATACTAACAATAATCTGAGCGTCTGAAATGTCAGATTTTGTAATGGATAGACGCCCTCCTATAATTTTATAATATAATTCTTAGCAATGGGATTCTATAAATAGTCGGAAACATGCCAACAGATTTCATTTCCTCTTGAATTTGTAAGGTAGTCCCAAGCCTTCCTTGGTTTGGGTAGTTTGAAGGTCTGGAAATCAGAATTACTTAAACTATGAAGTTCATTGTATGACCACAAAAGATAGTAAGAAATGGGTACTTCCGGATCGATTTAAAAAAGTTTCAACTCCCCCAATATCGTTAGCCACAATTTTCAATATCTTTAGAGGTCCACATCTTCATGGAATGAATATATTCTCGGACAAACACCTACTTATCATTTGTTGTCTTTCATGCTCTCTTCTTCTCGCAGATAGAGTGTAAAGACCTGACCACAGATTTCAGTTCATCTGGAATATGTAAAGAGGTCGCAAGTCTTCCTCAATTGTCGACATTTCCATTTTAGACTTAATGGGAAGCTTAAGCTTAGCTTACTCATTTCATGAAAGGGGAGAAGGAATTCAACATTTCGGATTTCAAAACAATTAAGATATACTTAGAAATAAGCCCAGCTTCGTAGGGATGGTAAAGTTAATCCGATATTGAAAAATCAGTCAAATTTCGTCTGAGTAAGAAGTACGCATGAGCTACTTCTCTTCCAGCTGACCCTCTGCCATTCATTGGCATGAATTCCGTAAGATGCATAGCACTACCATAACATTCAATTCAAAAACCATTCAGATCTTCCAAAGCTTATGCCAGCATAGCTATTGTAAAAGGATGATCTTCATTACACTCGATTTATCAAGAATTGTACACCGTGAGTCTGACTTTACTCTTTCTCTTTCCAAAGAATACAATGTCCAACAACCTAATAGATGTCTCTCTCTTTCTTGCAGTAGGAGACTAAAGACATGACAACAGATCCTAGTTTGTAATTTACCAGTTCCTAGCCTTTTGGGCGCTACCGGTAGTGGATCGTCCACGAAGTCCGACTAGAGACTTCCGGTTACCACAGGAGTAGGACACTAAAGACATGACAACAGATCCTAGTTCTACTGGAACATATAAAGAGGTCGTTAGTCTTCGGATGACGTCTGCTCTAGAGTTTTCAAACTTGTCTGTGTCGGCCGGAACCCACATAAAATGAATACTTGTTGAGAGATTAGAAGAAATGCATGTCTTTTGTTTTATTTCGAAAGACATATACCTACAAGAGAAATAATGCCAGATATACAGACCTAACGAAGACTCAACTTTGACATAAGTTTCATCATAAGTCTGATACAAATGAAGACTTTGGTGTAACTTCTAGAAAAGACTTCACAATTAGCTTCAATATGGACTAACCAAAATTTGCAAAATTTTGCAAACTTTTGCAAAAAAACAAACATTTTTGCAAACTCAAGGACCTTTTTCTTTTGCCAGATCTCACCCTAAACAAATTGCAAAAAGCGTAAAAGAAAAAGTTAATACGTTGTAGAATTTTTAAACAAGGCACCAAAACCCTTTAGATCTTAAAATGCTTATGCCAACACAGCTATTTTGAAAGGATGATCTTCATTACACTCGATTTATCAAGAATTTGATACCGTGAGTCTGACTTCACTCCTTCTCTTTTCAAACATGTAAAGAGGTCGTTAGTCTTCTGAACTTGTCTGCTCTACAGTTTCCAAATATGTCAATGTCGGCCGGAACCCACATAAAATGAATACTAAACTGATAAGCCGTCTTGTTGAGAGATTAGAAGAAATCCATATCTCTTGTGTCATTTTGAAAGACAGATATGCACGTACAAGAGAAATAATGCCAGATATACAGACCTAACGAAGACTCAACTTTGGCATATGTAAGTTTCATCATAAGTCTAATACGATCGAAGACTTTGGTGTAACTTCTAGAAAAGACTTCACAATTAGCTTTAATATAGACTAACCAAAATTTGCAAACTTTTGCAAACTTTTGGAAAATTTTGCAAACTTTTGCTAAAATAACACAAAAATTTTGCAAACTCAAGGACCTTTTTCTTTCGCCAGATCTCACCCTAAACAAATTGCAAAAACGTAAAAGAAAAAGTTAATACGTCGTAGAATTCTTAAACAAGACAATAAATGGCTGGATGGATGGATACAGATACATACGATATATAATTTTGCGACTAAAGAAGAAGAAAACTTGAAAATTACCCACAAAACAAAAAAGGAGCAGGAAAGGAATTGAAGTAGAATTTCGTATCCAAAAATACACAATCGTACGTTAAAATAAAAAAATTATCTTTATGTCTGTATAACATGTAAAGTGTCGGAAAAATTAAATCAAAACAAAATAAGCAACAAGAGGACGATATAGAGAATCAGAGACTGGAAAAAAACCCCAACGTGGCTAAAATATTTAAAAACAACAATAAATGTTTTACTCCTGTGGCATGAAATCGGAAAAATATACATTCGTATACGGGTATATAATACAGGCGAAAATGTATAAATTGAAAACAAAAATCCCTACAAAATAAAACAATAACAACAATAAAAAAATGACAGGAAAAACAAGCACAAACATGCTTTTTGTCATGCCACAAAAATATAAGCAACAAATGAGGAGCATGCGCTTGGAAAGCCACAGAAAAGGGCAAAGGAAGGTAGCAAAACGGGAGTATAAGATTCAAACAAAAACAATAACAAAAGAAATCCTCAAAAAAAACATGTTCCTCTTCTCTCTCTCTATCTATAAGCAATCATCTCTGTCTCACGTTTAACACCCAAACACGTTTGTGGTTTCCAACTTACACTTCCCAATTCAAACCTGTCTCTGAGGGTGTGTAGGAGGACTGTGTGCGTCCAATAATACCAAAACAAGTATCTTCTAGTATCACTTCAAACTTTTTTTCTTGTTGTTTATATTTCTCCCAAAACCCACTAACATTTAACGAACAACAAAAAAAATCATGTTTCATCATGTTTATTTTTTCTACTACACATTTTACTACTATTAACTTAATACGTGGAGATACATGGATTGAGAGCTCTATTATCAAACTATAAATAGCCATAATCACTTTGAGCTGAGCGAGACCTGCGCAAAAGGTGCTTTGGAACTAGATGAGAGGAGCTACTAAACCAGTTTTCCTTTAATGTTTTTTACTCGTAACATGTTTTGCCAAGGCACGTTGTTCGATTCCAAAATAAAAACAAATAATTGCACTCTAAACATTTTGTATGTGCATCCAAGAAATCATTTACAGTGGCGGAGAAAAGTGTAGCCACGACGTCGAATGCAAATAAAGAGTTTTAGAAGCAATTATCAACAACAACTAAGCTACGAATATACAAATCGAATGTCAAGTCCATCCTGTATTACGGCTGCGAAACACGGAAACGCACAAATGACATCGATAAACGACTGCAAACCTTTGCAAACAAATGCTTAAGACAAATTCTTAAAATATGGTGGCCGAATCGCATAAGAAATGAAGACTTAATGCAACAAACCAAATCCCTGCTTCCACAGAGGTATGTCAACGGAAATGGCAATGGATAGGCCACACACTTCGAAGGCCAAATATCAACATTGCTCGACAAGCGCTTCGTTGGAATCTACAAGGAAGCGGCCGTCGTGTTGGCGCACCTGCTAGAACGTGGAGAAGATCAATTGATGCGGAGTAACAAGCAGCAAACTATTCATGGAATGATGTATGCCTAACATCTCGCAATAGAGTCCGATATAAAAGGATGGTTGAGGCCCTATGGTCCACCGGGAGTCAAGGATAACAGAAGAAGAAGAAGTAATTAAATATTACCCCCAGATAAATGAATAACAATGTCAATGCTTGAACCTTCCTTCGATTTTTGTATAGACCAGGACCAGATGCCAGCCATTTATCCCTTATCTCAACTGTGGACACTGACCTCCTCGTAGTACCTTAACACCCGTTAAAGTAGTGAGCTAACTAGCGCCGCGAGTTCTTCCATGAGAACTATAAAAATATGGGTTAGGACGTCGAGGCGATCATCTTTACTTGACGTACGCTCGAGGCGCGTAGCAGATATAAACAACGACTGCCACTTAGTTGTATCTAAAGTTTGATTAAAAGTAGCGGCTCTGAGGTCAGAAACGGCAAAAGCCGATCGTAAAATTGATGTTGTGAAACTGGAATCAGAGCGACATTGAAATGCCTTTATTACATCAATAAAAAATCGGCTTCCAGATGTTGTAAACAACAACGACGCAAATATAAACAAAATTGCAAGGTGTGTCACTCAGACGTACAATGAGGTTGGTCAACAAACGTTAGGTTTTAAGGACCATAAAAGGAAAGTATGGCTCACCCAAGCAACATTGGTAAAACCATAAAAAATACAATTGTAAATGCAAACGTGGATGTTGATGAGCTTAATACAATGTACCGTGACCTATCCAACAGAATAAAAAGGTCTGCAAGGAGGGACAAGAGAATGTGGGTAGATGAACAAGCGAGCCAAGCTTATTCAGCTGCAGGTAAAGGCGACATGAGGACCTTATACAATATATCAATGGCGTTGTGTGGCAAACCTACCTACACCAGCAGTCCCATTCTGAGCAGTAGCGGTACACTTCTCTTAACCCCGGATGAACAATTAATACGATGGATGGAACACTTCCAATCAACATTAAACAATCCTTTTGGATTAACACCACTGACGGAAGTGCGTAATGAAACCAACTTTGACGGTATATTCAATGGAATTTCAGACAATCCACCAACAACACAAGAAATGAAGAACACAATTAAAAGCCTTAAACGCCACAAGGCCCCGGCAATGACAATATCTCAGCGGAGATGCAGGCCTTTATGTGATGAAGAATCGACGAAACTATGACATCCATTTGTGCATAAAATATGGGAATAAGAAGCTCTGCCAACCTCCTGGAATGAAAGTATAATAGTCAAAATACCAAAAAAGGCGACTTCAAAGACTGCAATAACTATAGGGGTATAACACTTCTACCAATACCGAGCAAAATACTAAGTCGAGTCATTTTTAACAGAATATCGGATGCAGTTTACTCTACATTCCGTGAAAATTTGTGTTTACCTAATCAGCACAGTAAGAATAGTACTAGAGCAATGTAATGATTTCCGCACCCCCATTTACCTAACATTTATCAACTTTATGATGGCCTTCGATAGTGTCAATACGAGTTATCTATGGAAAATTTTAGAAAATCGTGAAATGCCAACGAAAATCCTGAACTTAATTCGGGCTGTATGTGGATTTAAAATGTCGGGTTCTACACAAAGGTAAACTGTCAAATCCATTCGAAGTTGCTACTTGAGTAAGGCAAGAATGTATCTTGTCACCTATACTTTTTATCCTAGTCATTGGCAACATAATGCGCACGGCTCTAAATGGTAGACACGGTATCCAATGGACACCTTTTAAATAACTCTTAGACTTGAAATTTGCTTATGACGTTTGTCTTTTAAGCCAAAGCGCAGGTCACCTTTAAGAAAACACTAGCGCTATTACTGTTGAATCTCGGGCAGCTGGGCTGGAAATCAATATTTCTAAGACAAAGATTATGTCTGGAGGCTATAGCGCAAGCACGAGGTTATTGGATGTGTAGATACCTTTAATTATCTTGGTAGTTTGGTATCTACAAAAGGTGGCGCCGACGAGGATATTGTATCGCGTATTAATATGCATTCGGCATTCTCCGAGCTATTTGGAAATCTCGGCAAATATCAACAACAACTATAATACGAATATACAACTCGAATGTCAAGTCCATCTTGTATAACGGTTGCAAAAATTGGAAACGCACAAACGCCATCGATAAGCGACTACAAACCTTTGCAAACAAATACTTGCTCCAAATTCTTAATATATAGGGCCGAATCGCATAAGAAATGAAGATCTATTAATCGCGACGAACCAAATCCCTGCTTATTTAGTCAACCGAAATGGCGGTGGATAGGCCACACACTTCGAAGGCCAAATAACAACATTGCTAAACAAGAGCTTCATTGGAATCCACAGGGAAGCGTCGGTCGTGTTGATGCACCTGCTAGAATGTGGAGAAGTTCAATTGATGCGGAGTTGCAAGCAGCAAACTATTCATGGAATGACGTATGACTAACATCTTGCAATAGAGTTCGATATAAACGGATGATTGAGGCTCTATGCTTCACTGGGAGTCAGGGTTAACAGAAGAAGAAGAAAGTAAACTAGAGCACCTAAAAATATTAATCAAAGTGATTAGGCTGAACATTTCTTGTGACAGGAATTTGGAAAAGTCAGTCCGATATTAAAACCCACAAACCCACATGTCTTACTTCTCTTCCAGCTGATCTTTTGCCATTCATTGGCATGGATTCCGTAAGATGCCTAGCACTACCACTACATTCGAAACCAAAACCATTTAGATCTTTCAAAGCTCATGCCCACAGAGCCATTGTGAAAGGATAATCTTCATTACACTCGATTTAACAAGATTTTGACGATGTGAGTCACACCTCTCTCCTTCTCTTTCCAAATAACACAGTGACTAACAACATAACAGATTGCAAAAAAGCTGTAAAGGGATTCCTCGCCACTTTTATCTTCACTCCACAAGACCACTGAAATCATCAGGAACTCTTTTCACGAAATTCCGATTTTAAATATCCCAACTTCATATCAACTTTCAAAAAAAAAAATTAACATAAAACTATTGAACGATCAAAGTTAAACCTCTTCCTGCTCGAAGTCACTGATTTGGAAAGTCATCAATTTTGTGGTTGCCGTGACTTGTACTTAGAAAGTCGAGGAGTCTGACAGAGAAGTATTATTTAATATCGGAATTTCGATTGCATTCACCAATATATCAAATATTTTTTTATAGGTCCGCAGAAACCACTTGTTTAGTCTCAAGACTAACTTGGCCACTGATAGTAAGAGTTCTGCAGTCCTAGTATCTCTTCCACTCCTAAGACTACATAACAAAATGTCAATCCCTACAGGACACTGCATTATATATAGCCTAGAAGACTCATGATTGCAAGCAATGACTACTGTAAAAGTTGCCATCTTGATGGTTTAAACCCAAATTCGCAGGTAGAGCATGGACTCGGAGTGGTTGCACTTCAATCGGGTGTCGTGACCCTAGATTGAATAGGAGAGTTTAATATAGGCTCCGCTTCTACCAGGGGGAGATCACGTCTAAATTACATGATCTCAATATGATACCTGATTCATCTGAGGGCGTTTGTAAACGTTTAAATTCACGCTGTGTTAGAGAGCTCCGAGAGGTTAGACCCATAGTAGGTAGTCACGATAATGTACAACACACATCTATTGAAGTTGTCATATCAAGGGGGAAGAACTTACCTCCTTTGTCGCTACCCAGCTCTTACCGATCCAAGGCCTAACCATCTGAGTTACTCGTTCCTACACGATCCATCGGAGATCTCGGATGTATATAAAAATTCGTAAAATAGAATCATTGCAGCATATGGCTGGCTCTAATTGAGCTTTTGTTGCTTTCAAAGCCAAGTGTCTCTTCTTTTTTATCCCTTGGTAAAGGAACCAATTTCAAGGTTCCAATTGACATGGGATATGTCATCAGCAACCGTCTTAACCTAACCTTCTCCCCCCCTATGATAGGCAGTTAAAGATCTCAGTTAGTGACTTTCAACCGACTCCGTTAAGTTGTGGCAATGCTCTCCTTCAATGATGATAGGAATACTACAGCATTTCACGATAAATTAGTTAGATCTTAATGCGCCTCCTATCCAATCCAAATAAACCTCGATTTTAAAAGATTTTCAGGCGTTGTCTGCTAAGACAACGCCTTTAGACTTCAGACTTATAGAAGAATCGTCTTGACGCTAGTGTTTAGTACTTGAGTTGCCTAGAAAAATCCGAGCATTTTTTAGAAATATCGGAAAGGTCCTTATCGGAATCCTATTATTTCTGAGTGGTTCTGGTATGAAAAATTGGCTGTCGTGAGAATGTCGCATTCTTCTTCTTCTGTTATCCTTGACTCCCAGTGGAGCATAGGGCCTCGATCATCCGTTTATATCGAACTCTATTGCGAGATGTTAGGCATACATCATTCCATGAATAGTTTGCTGTTTGTAACTCCGCATCAATTGACCTTCTCCACGTTCTAGCAGATGCATCAACACGACGGCCGCTTCCTTGTGGATTCCAACGAAGCGCTTGTCGAGCAATGCTTGTATTTGGCCTTCGAAGTGTGTGGCCTAACCACCGCCATTTCCGTTGACATACCTCTATAGAAGAAGGGATTTGGAATGTCGCATTTAAGGCGATCGTAATTGAAAAGTCTTGTTAGCAACATATTCCTACATCTTATTAGATGTAGCTGTCTTGGTTCAAACTATCTTAGACGAAGCGATTGAAAAACCCCTAACAACTGCTAAACTTTCCCATTCCACTGTTTGCCTTAAAGTCACATTGTAGCTGAAAACCAAAATAAAATAGAGACAAAAACAAGTATCGCAATCATACACATGTTTTACGATGGGACGCCAAATCATGATTGTTTTTCGCTTCTTTCCTTCACATACATAAGATTTAAGTGTAACAACGAACAATTGCATAAATAAAGAGACAGACAGTGCGAGGACGGACAAACTCCACAAAACCACAACTAACAACATTAATGGACCAAATAAGGCAGAATTTGAACAAATTGTTGAAGAAGTAAGTCAAACGTAACTAGGGTTGCCAGACACAAAACCTGAAAAAGCTGGACATAAGGAAAAAAAAGCTTGACAACCCAAAAATTAGCTGGACATTGATAACAAAAAATTTGCTTCGATGAATATTTCACTTTTTGATAAACGGAATTGCAAAATTGTCCGAGATCTGAACAATTTTCAACAGAAAACACATGCTACTCGCGTTTGTCGATGACATTGATATTCCCGCAACAACCTGTTCTACGTACCGGAATGACCCGAGGTTTCTCGACCAAGAGCAACATATTTACAACAACATATTTACATACCATGGGACGCACAATGCACGATTTGACTGCCGCCATTTTAAGTATCGAGAAGGAATCTAATAAAATGGGTCAATGAATCAAAACAAAACTTTTGGTTTCTATCGTTGAGAAAAATAGCTACAAGGTTGTAAAAGAATTTGTTTACCTTGATATCGCCGTCAACATAATAATGAAATCGAAATCAAACGTAGAATCATAAGCAGGCAGATGAGTAATAAAGCTCTCTCTGTAAGAGCTAAAACTACGCTCTACAAAACGCTTATACTACCCCTGTTATTATATGGTGTTGAATGATGGGCACTTGCACAGGCAGAGGAAGCTATTCTTGGAGTTTTTGAGAGGAAGATTCTACGAAAAATCTTTGGACCAGTTTGCATCAACAATGAATATCGACATTGAATGAACAATGAGCTCTATGAGTTATACATTTACATCGACTTAGTAAAGCGCATCAAACAGCACCGGCTGCGTTGGCTGGGACATGTTGTGCTAATGTATGAAAATATTCTAGCAGCAAAAGTATTCAAAAATTATCCCGAATGTAGGCCAAGTAGAGGAAAATCTTTGAAAGCTTGACCTACAAATTGGAAAAAATGCGCACATTATTGCGTTCTTATAAAATAGATTTTCTTTAAAAATATTAAACAAATTTCTAGTCTTCACCTTTCAGCTGGACAAAATTAATTTTAGCTTGACACTGGACAAGCACTCAAAAAGCTGGACAATCCAGTCGAATCCAGCCTGACTGGCAACCCTAAACGTAACATTAAGCGATTGTTGTTAAAGGGGAAAGGAAATTGGCTAAAAAGAGAGTGTGAAAGAGAATGAGAGATTCGATGGATGGAAGGATGGTTGGTTGACTTTGGAGTAGTAATTTTTGGAGTCATGTTTGTTGTTTGAATGTTTGAATGACAAACGAAGCAAAACAATAATAATAATAATAATAATAATAATAATAATAACAATGATGGAAACAGGAAAATCCAGCTGGTTTCTTGGGCATAAACAAGTGTGCGTCTAAGGCTGGCATAGGCAATGTGGGTGAGCGCGCTTCACATGCATATAAATTGCGCTCTTAAGAGTCACACGTATTTGTAATTACTCTCAAATCACAAAAAACAAAACAATTTATTCTTAGGCATAGAGTACCGCATATTTAGAGTGCGATCATATATTTTACTAAGCACAAAAAAAAATAGAAAAAATAGAAAAAAATGTATAATGACATTTTTTATATGAAGATGACGTCTTTTAAATGTACTTTTGACGTCTCTTAAATGTACTTGACAGTTTCGTCCTCAGTCTAGTTCTGGTTTATGTTCTTAGGCGAGCATTCGTAACATATGATTTGTTTTCTTAATTTAGTTGATCACGAGCATCCAACCAAGGCGGTTGTTTGTTTGCTTGTTGAAAAATTACTTAAGGGGTGGGGAGAACGCTAGTTTGCTTACAAAATTTTTCTCACATACACAGACTCAAAATGTTTATGTATCTGTGCCTATCTCTGGTCTAAGGACAGGGTGAGCATGAAACATGAATGGGAGCTAGCATTAGCATGAGTTTGTCTGAATGGAAGAAAAAGAGAGTAGAGTTTGTAATTATTATAATTGTTTGAGTTTGAATTTGTTGTTATGTTTTAGTATGATGCAAAAAAAAACCTGTCAAATTTTCCATACTCTCTGGCGCTCTCTCTCTCTATCTCTCTTTCTCTATCTCTCTTTTAAGTTTCCCAAATCTGCTTGGTTTCAGGAAAACACTATTAAATTGCGGAAATTCATATAAATTTGCATTAACTTTTAATGGAATTTAAAAGATTCGAAATAAAATATTGAAACTGGTTAGAGAAAAGCCAGTAAATACTAAGAGAAAAAGGAAAGAGAGACAAAAAGACAGACAAATTGAAGAATTAGCCAAGTTATTAGAGGAAATGAAAAAAGAAACTAAACATCCCAGTGGTAAATGAAGTACAACTAATGACGTTAACATGACATGGGTGATCTTGTTTGGATACCAAATAACGGTTCTGATTGGTCTTAACTTGAGAATCCTAGGTTCTCCTCTATATTAACTATAAACACTGACCTTCCTCGTGGTATCACCCTGGAAACTACGTTCTTCTCCTTCTGCTATCCTTGACTCCAAGTGATGCTTAGGGCCTCAAACATTCTTTTATATCGAACTATATTGCGAGATGTAAGACATACGTCATTCCATGAAGAGTTTGCTGCTTACAACTTCGCATCAATTGACCTTCTCCACGTTCTAGATTTCGGCGGAGCGCTTGTCGGGCAATGTAGGTATTTGCCCTTGAAGTGTATGGTCTATCCACCACCATTTCCGTTAACATACCTCTATAGAAGCAGGAATTTGGCTTGTTGCGTTTAGTAGATCTTCATTTATTATACGATTCGGCCGTAAGCATTTGTTTGCAGGTGCTTATCGATGGCATTTGTACGTTTCCAAGTTTCGCAGACGTAATACAGGATGGACTGACATTCGTGTTGCAACATAGTTGTTTTTGATATTTGCCAAGATTTCCAAATAGCTCGGAGAATGCCGAATGCAAATTTTCTTCTGTTATCCTTGACTCCCAGTGGAGCATAGGGCCTCAACCATCCTTTTATATCCAACTCTATTGCGAGATGTTAGGCATACATCATTCTATGAATAGTTTGGTGCTTGTAACTCCGCATCAATTAACACTCTCCACGTTCTAGCAGGTGCAACAACCCGGCGACCGCTTCCCTGTGGATTCAGGCGGAGCGCTTTTCGAGCACTGTTGGTATTTGGCCTTCGAAGTGTGTTTTTTATCCACCGCCATTTCCGTTAACATACCTCTATAGAAGCAGGAATTTGGTTTGTATCGTTTAGTAGATCTTCATTTATTATGCGGTTCGACCGCCATATATTGAGGACTTGTCGCAAGCATTTGATTGGAAAGGTTTGTAGTCGCTTATCGATGGCGTTTGTGCGTTACCAAGCTTCGCAGCCGTAATACAGGATGGACTTGACATTTAAGTTGTATATTCGTAACTTAGTTGTTGTTGATATTTGCCGAGATTTGCAAATAGCTCCAAGAATGTCGAATGCAGATTTTGTCTTATTAATATGCGATTTAATGTCCTCGTCGGCGCCACCTTTGTGGATACCAAACTTCCAAGATAGCTTAAGGTACACATCTAATAATCTCGTTATCCACATAAATGTGTCTCGACAGATTTGAGCCATAGCCTGCAGGCATAATTTTTGTCTTGGAAATGTTGATTTCCAGATTCAAGTTGTTTAAAGGGTGTTGCCGTTGGATATCGCGTCTACCATTTAGAGCCGTTCGCATTATATTGTCGATGACGTGAATAAAAAGTATAGGTGATAAGATACATCCTTGCCTTACTCCAGTAGTAACATCGAACGGATCTGATAGTTTGCCCTCGTGTAGGATTCGACATTTAAAATCAATGTACATTGCCCGGATTAGGTTGAGAATTTTCGTCAGTCGGAGCGTAGAAATTGATAATTATCAAATTGCGAGCTTTAGTTTTGAGTTTTATTGCCATGAGCCTCTCACTGATAGGATACCATGCTATCATGGACTTAGCTGTTTTTTCGATATTAGGAATCCCACAGCCCTACCATGCTCATCGCCTTCCGGGCGGCCGGAGTAAAAAAACACAGTATTTTCATTTCGTTTTTCCCCTTACCGTGTCCATCTTGCTTCTTGCACCGCCAACAAATCAATTTTATAACGCAACATTTCTCGCAGTTTCGTATAGCGTGCGTACGTTCCATTTCGAAAGCTTTAAACTTCGTCACCTACTTTCAATCGTGATGTGTTTTGGCAGGTGACATCTTCGCTTACATTTTAAACAGGAGCGCATCAGGAATAGCGAGAGCGCAAAAGCAGGAGAGAGCTTCGTTGATAGTTGACTTCGTCGCTTACTTTTTCATCAAGAGCGTACAATCGAAAGCAACATTGTCGCTTACATTGTAATGGAGAGCGCACCAATTGATCAGCCTATGACATGTATATGTTAAATTTAAGGGAGGAAATAAGCAAATGTGTCATCACTGAGGGATACTAAATATCGCTTAGATCAGCGATTTCGTCATGAGCATATTTACCACTAGGACGATAATACAGGGAGAGAGTAGTCATGGTAAAGAGGATAATAAAAGCACACTCAGGGCTTTAAAGAAATAAGAGAAATTCCAAGTTGTATTTTAGGAATAACAAAAAAAGGAAGAGTATTCTCTTTTTCAAGTTCCTTAAATGTTTACGAAAAATACGGAGGTAATAACTACGCATGATTCGTAAATCTGAAAAAAAACTGTGTGTGTGTGTTGAAGATAAAACTAATCTGACATTAATGTCAAATCAAAATTCAAGACTATGATAAATTAGTAATAATTCTTTAACATGATTAAGTCATGATTTTCAGAGATTTTCGCATGAAATAATTACCCATCCAAAACTAAACATTTCCATTTCCTTTTCAAACCATTATTCTACGGAAAAAAATCAAACAAAAAAAGAATCTACAAACTGAAACCCAAACCATAACTAAACCAAAACATGACCACAAAACAAATTATTCGTAATGATGTCAACTAAATGTGAAACTCTAGAACCTCTTTCGATACGAGTATGGCAACAAAATTTTGCAATACACTTTTGTTTATATGTTTTTTATTCTATTTTTTGCATAAGTTCTACTAGTAAAAGTCTAAAACCATGAGTAATTCTCAGCCACAGCAACAACTGCTGTCGTAGCACAAACTGACTAAAGTCATAGCAAAACTCTGAAGGTAAAATGACACATGATACGAAAGTGTAGCGTCAAGTCAAAGAACAAATAATGAAAAAAAAAAATTAAAAATAAAAATTGTTTGACGGCATGAAAAACAATTAGTAAATACTCGTAACAAATTAAAATGAAAACTAAAACTTTAGGGCAAATATTGAACATATGTTCGTGGTAAACATTAAAGGGTTTTTATCTAAATATCAATAAACCGAAAATTTGTAGTTAAAAATTAAATTTTTTGCGAGATTAACTCTATAATACTTTATGATATAAAATATAGTTTAAAATTACTTACTATTTACGATTTAATGATGAAATTTGGGAGACTCACCTGTAACGAAAGTAAAATAGGAGAAAATTATTAAAGTAACAAAAAAAAAAAATACATACCCAGCAAAACTTTGGTAATGGCAAGTACTCTGATAACTGGTTACCTTGTAACGACTACAACATACCATCCGAATAAATAATAAGTTATTACGGAAGTACTTATTTGTAATTAAGATGGTAATTTAAACTGAATAACCCCGGTTCAAATCCCACCAAGGGCAACAATTTTTTTTAGTTTTTTTTTATTAAAAGTCTTTTTAAATGATTTTTAAATTTTAAGAACTTAAATATTATCTTCTGTAAAAAAAAACTTGTAAAACTAACTCACGTTAAAAAAAGATACCATCATGAGTCAATTTTGATTATGTAGGGGATGTTGAATACCAAACACGATTCTAATTGATCTTAACTTGGTAAGCCCAACTTATCTGGGTCATCCTTCATCTCAACTGTGGACACACACCTCGTCATGGTATCACCCGGGGAGCTATTTTAACACACATTAATATTGTGAGTTAACATGTTCCGAGAGTTGTCCCATAAGATCGATAAAAATGGGTAAGGATTACGGGCTAGTAACCCTCTCTTGAAAAAAAAATACAATGAAGTGGATAAAATTAGAATTGAAATGTCCCACTACCTAATGTTAGAGGAGGATGTCCGAAACTTCGATAGAAAGACCAAGTAGAGGAACATTTTTCAAAGCTTGGCCTATAAAATTGGAGAATATTCGCACAAGATCGAAATCCATGGAATTCTAAAATATGCTCGGACTTTGACCTTAACAGGTTGTAACATTTAAGTAAGTAAGAGTCAATCTTATGTAAAAACTTATACAAAAAAAGATTTAAATTGCTTAAGTTTTAAAATAATTTTAAAAAAGTTTTAAAATAATTACAAAAAATTGTATAAAAATATTTTTCCAAAAATTACAACAAAGCAAAAAAAAAAAGCAGGGAAAAACAAAGTTATTTTCACATATGAAGTAGCTCAGTGGAAGAGTTTCTGCCTAGCAGTCGGAGGGTCTGGGTTCGAGCCCCCATGGGATGTTTTTAATAAAACAACAAAAAAGTTGTTGCTGTTGTTGCTTTCAAATTGCTAACCCAAGTCATTACTTTTCTGCAATTGGTAAGTACTTGCCTCCAATGACATCCCCATGTTAATGTAATGACTTAAACAGCGAATGAGTAAGTAGTTCGTGTTCAATAGTTTAACTGTTTAACTCATTATTTGGTAATGAAAAGTTTTACTGGGTAATGCCCCTATTGTCGTGCTCAACTCAACTCAGTTTGGTCGTCTGCCAGTCGACCCAAGTAAGTTGAGTTGAGAAGGGCAATAGGACCATAAATAATATAAAATCTGTGGTTAAAATTTACACAGAGATAACTATTACTACCATTGGCAACCCCCTGCTGGAATATGCATTCCTAAGTGAACCAAATTTTCTATATATTTTTTTTTTTTTTTTTTTTTGAACTATACATTATTTTTGTAAGCAACCTATTTTTTATTGTTGCTACCTCCCTTAATGTTTCTTTAGGCACATAATTCCTATTAAGTCAATGTCTGTTCAAGCATAAGAATTATAGTTGGCAACAATGATGGTGGGAACCCAATAACGGTTTCATCCCAGTATTTAGAATGATAGTTATTCAACCTAGAGCCGCATTATTTTTCTTGTCGGATTGTAGACCAGTAATTTAACCGAAACGATCTAGAGGAGGGTTTTTATACCCTTCACCACCATAATTGGAAAGGGTATTATAAATTTGTGCTGATGTGTATACTAAAAGGTGGTGTCTTAGACCCACCTTTTGGTATACCAATAGGCTTAGAATCAATTTCTGAGTCGATTTAGCGATGTCCGTCCGTCTGTCTGGCAGGCTGGCTGGCTGGACCCCCATGTAAACCATGTAATCAAAGTACACCAATTCTAAAGATAATTTGATGAAATTTGGCACAGATCATTTTTTTGATAGTGGGACCATGGCTATTGAAATTCGTCGAAATCAGTCTATTATTTATGGTACCTCCCATAGATCCCACTTCCCGGAATTGATATATTGGCCACAAATATCAATATTTTTCATGAAATTTACAACAAATACTGCTTATGTAAACCTTAATCTCTGTACCAAATTTCGTTAAAATCGGTCCACATTTGACCATAGCTCCCATACAAATTGTAGTGTCAAAACGCACTAAATGAGACAAAAATCACTAAAACGCTCGTAAATCTGAAGATAATGCGAATTTTGAGTTGATTTTTTGCATACATAATTTTTGTAAGAACTGTAATCAATTTACCAATTATTTCGAGATAATCATTCCACATTTGACCCTAGCTCTCATATAAGTTTTATAAAAATCTTTGTATAATGGCAGAATTTAGTAAATATTTGTCTTTATATAGGAAAAAGAACACTTTTCCCTTAGTGGTGAAGGGTACCGTATTGGTCGGACTTGACCGACTATAGCATTTTCTTACTTGTTGTGTTTAAAACTTTGTAGTTAACCGTCAAGGAATTGAAGAATTAATCTCGTCGGATTGTTTGCCGATAGTTAATACGATTCTTATTTATTATACTCTATAGTTAACCGAGTGATATAGGGGATATTGAATACCAAGCAACGGTTGTGATTGGTCTTAACTTGGTAAGTCCAGACTTATTTTGGATATCCTTTATCTCAACTGTGGACACTGGGCCTCCTCGTGATATCACCCGGGGAACTACGTTAAAACCCCTTAATGTAGGGAAATACCATGTGCCGCGAGTTCTCCCATAAGAACTATAAAATTATGGTTTAGGACGTCGGGCTAGTAACCCATTCCTGAAAAAACAATAACTATAAAAAAACTAAAATTAGAATAAAAACGGCCCCCTGGTATTAGAAGAGGACGTCCGAAACTTCGATTGAAAGACCAAGTAGAACAAAATATTTTAAAGCTTGGTCTACGAAATTGAAGCGCGTGAAATTCTAAAACATGGTCGGCCTTTAACCTTAACAGGTTGTAAAACATAAGCTATTTAAGTAAGTACTTAATATGATCTTGTGGGGGAGTCTTATAGCCTATGTGCAAGAAATTCTTTTCATATGTCGTTTATAACCGAAGTTTTTAATGGATAAAGAAACGCATTAAAAAATTATATTTTTTGTTTTTGCAAAGACCTTTTTTGGGGCCAAGTAGTTTACGTGCAGAAAATCATTTAAATTTTGTATTCAAGAATAGTGGGCGTGTCTGTAGGCGGCTTTTAAGGTTGATAGTTCAAAGTCTTTGAGCAAAATAGACTGTATATGCAGTTTACTTCCAAAGTTTTTAATTTTGGCCAGCTAAATATCCTAAATGTCTGTCTGTCTTTGTGTCTGTCTGTCTGTCTGTCTTGCTGTCTGTCTTGGCGTCTGTCTGATCAAATATTTTTCCATATAATATATTTTCGATACAAACATTTTTTTATAGAACAATTTTTGATCGAAATATTTTTCTATAGAAAAATATTCAATCAAAATATTTTTCTATAGAAAAATTTTTAATCAAAATATTTTTCTGTAGAAAAATTTTCAATTAAAATATTTTTCTATAGAAAAATGTTCGATCAAAAGATATTTTTCTATAGAAAAATTTTCGATAAAAACATTTTTCTATAGCAAAATTTTCAATCAAAATATTTTTCTATAGAAAAATGTTCTATAAAAAGATATTTTTCTATAGAAACATTTTCTATAAAAATTTTGTTCTATAGAAAAAATTTCGATAAAAATATTTTTCTATCGAAAAATTTTCGACCAAAATATTTTTCTATAGAAACATTTTTGATAAAAAAATTTTTTCTATAGAAAAATTTTCAATAAAAATATTTTGCTGTAGAAAAATTTTCGATCCGAAAATTTTTCAATAGAAAAATTGTCGATCAAAATTTTTTTCTATAGGAAAATTTTCGATAAAAATATTTTTCTATAGAACAATTTTCGATAAAAATATTTTTCTATAGAAAAATTTTCGTTAAAAATTTGTTCCATAGAAAAATTTTCGATAAAAATATTTTTCTTTAGAAAAATTTTAGATTCAAATATTTTTCAATAGAAAAATTTTCGATAAAAATTTTGTTCTATAGAGAAATTTTCGATAAAAATATTTTTCTATAGAAAAATTTTCGATAAAAAGATATTTTTCTATAAAAAAAAATTTTATAAAAATTTTGTTCTATAGAAAAATTTTCGATAAAAATATTTTTCTATAGAAAAATTTTCGATAAAAATATTTTTCTATAGAAAAATTTTCGATAAAAATATTTTTCTATAGAAAAATTTTCGATAAAAATATTTTTCTATAGAAAAATTTTCGATAAAAATATTTTTCTATAGAAAAATTTTCGATAAAAATATTTTTCTATAGAAAAGTTTTCTATAAAAATTTTGTTTTATAGAAAAATTTTCGATAAAAATATTTTTCTATAGAAAAATTTTCTATAAAAATTTGGTTCTATAGAAAAATTTTCGATCAAAATATTTTGTATAGAACAATTTTCGATAAAAATATTTTTCTATAGAAAAATTTTCGATCAAAATATTTTTTATAGAACAATTTTCGATAAAAATATTTTTCTACAGAAAAATTTTAGATAAAAATATTTTTCTATAGAAAAATCTTCGATAAAAATTTTTTCTTTAGAAAAATTTTCGATAAAAATTTTTTCTTTAGAAAAATTTTTAATAGAAATTTTGTTCTATAGAAAAATTTTAGATAAAAATTTTTTCTATAGAAAAATTTTCTATAAAAAAATTTTCGATAAAAATTTTTTCTATAGAAAAATTTTCGATAAAAATTTTTTCTATAGACAAATTTTCGATAAAAATTTTTTCTATAGAAAAATTTTCGATAAAAATTTTTTCTATAGAAAAATTTTCGACAAAATTTTTTTTTTCTATAGAAAAATTTTCGATAAAAATAGTTTTCTATAGAAAATTTTTTGTTAAAAATGTTGTTCTATAGAAAAATTTTCGATAAACATTTTTTCTATAGAAAAATTTTCGATAAAAATATTTTTCTGTAGAAAAATTTTCGATAAATATTTTGTTTTATAGAAAATTTTTCGATAAAAATATTTTTCTATAGAAAAGTTTTATATAAAAATTTTGTTCTATAGAAAAATTTTTGATAAAAATATTTTTCTTTAGAAAAATTTTCGATAAAAATATTTTTCTTTAGAAAAATTTTCGATGAAAATATTTTTCTATAGAAAATTTTCGATAAAAATTTTTTCTATAGAAAAATGTCTGATAAAAATTTTGTTCTATAGAAAAATTTTCGATAAAAATATTTTTCTATAGAAAAATTTTCGATAAAAATATTTTTCTATAGAAAAATTTTCGATAAAAAATATTTTTCTATAGAAAAATTTTCGATAAAAATATTTTTCTATAGAAAATTTTTCGATAAAAATATTTTTCTATAGAAAAGTTTTCTATAAAAATTGTGTTCTATAGAAAAATTTTCGATAAAAATATTTTTCTATAGAAAAATTTTCTATTAAAATATTTTTCTATAGAAATATTTTTCTATAGAAATATTTTTCTGTAAAAAAAAAAATCTATAGAAAAATTTTTAATAAAACAATTTTCAAAAATAACAAAATTTTCGATAAAATTATTTTTCTATAGAAAAATTTTCGATAAAAATATTTTTCTATAGAAAAATTTTCGATAAAAATATTTTTCTATAGAAAAATTTTCGATAAAAATATTTTTCTATAGAAAAGTTTTCTATAAAAATTGTGTTCTATAGAAAAATTTTCGATAAAAATATTTTTCTATAGAAAAATTTTCTATTAAAATATTTTTCTATAGAAATATTTTTCTATAGAAATATTTTTCTGTAAAAAAAAAATCTATAGAAAAATTTTTAATAAAACAATTTTCAAAAAATAACAAAATTGTAGGATTTTTTTTCAGTTTTCATCTTCCTTCACTTCCCAACGGCTGCAGCACGAATGTGGGAAATGAAGGAAGATGAAAACTGAAAATTGTTTGTGTTTTGTTCAGTCGATGATCTACGCTTTTACTTATGGTTTATGAACATAATTCTCAAAGGTTTTGTTTGTAAAATAAGTAATAATGCGTGGTTTTCGATCTGTCTAAATTGGGAGATGGCCCAACCAACCATCGAATCGCGTCGAGGAATTTTGGTTTCTCCGCAAACAATTTTTGGCTTTTAATCAAAAAATTGGTCTGCTACAATAATAAATAAATGTAACAGATTTGGGATCAAATGAAATAATCATTCTTTTTGAAACAATTTTCTATAGAAAAATTTTAAAAAAAAAAAAATTTCTATAGAAAAAATTTTGATAAAAAAAATTTTTGATAAAAAAAATTTCTATAAAAAAATTTTTGATTAAATATTAAAAAAAAAATGAAGAAGAAAAATTTTTCTTTTTAAAACATTGAAAAAAGTACCTATAAAAAACGGCAACTCTGCCGATGATTTTTGTTATGTTCTCTTTGTGCCGACCTCTGGTTATAAGTATAATTAGATAGTAGTAGCAGAGTTGTAGTCAGTATTCGAGTCTGTAGTTTACTCAGAAGTCGAATCAATAGTTAAGTCAATAGTCTTTCCAATCAACTACTCAGTAGTAGTATTTTAGTAGCCTTGGAAGTAGTCAATAATTTAGTTAATTGTGTATTTAGTAGTATTCTTGATGTGATAGTAATGTAGTACATAGTAATCATATACTAGTAGCAGTATAGTAGTCAGTAGTTTAGACAGTATCGAGTCTGTAGTCAATCGTTTAGTCAGTTTTCTTTTTAATCATCTGGTCAGTAGTCAACTCAGTTCAGTAGTAGTAGTAAATTTTTTTTTTAACTTTTTTTAGCTCCATAAATAAATAGTAACCCTAGTAACTATTTATAATTCTTTTATCATGATTTCAGATAAAAAGGTATTTGAACTGCAGCTCAACACTGACCTTGCACAAAAAGCTGGCAAAATTGTAGAAAAAAGAAAAATAAAAACAAAAATGCAATCACTTTCGTCGAACAAGTTACACAAGTACAAAAAGAGAACGAATACAACAATTGAATGGAATGGAATTTAACCGAATAGAACAGAAAAGAACAATCTACCAACATAAAAATATTTTTATGGCAAAGTGCCCCTATACTCGTAATAACATAAAATACAAAGCCAATAATATTCGATGGTACTTTCGAAAAATATATAAAGTCCAATGATTACAGATGAATGTAAGAGAGACGCCCAGTACGAGCCGACAACGACGACGACGATGATAGTTTTTGAAATGATAAAAAAGGAATTTTTAACCATGAAATCGTTGTAAACATGTTATTGACGTCGATGGTCGGTCGACTTCTTTTATAAAAAAAAAAAAACTATAAAAAAAATATCTGGAATTATTTTAATGTTTAGCGATTTTAAAGAAATTAAGAAGAACTAAAAATTGTCTGAGATAATTTACAGGAAGTTAAGATGATGTCAGAAATTATTTAATGACGTTTTTTGTGACATTTATCTACAAACAATTTTTAGTTCCATTTTGTCGCTATAAAACACTTTAAATAAAATAATTGATTAAACATTACAAAACTCAAATGTCTTTAATGCAACAAAAAATGCAACCCCTTTTTTCCAAATGACTAAATTTTAAACAAATAATAAAACGTGGAAAAAAATTAGGGCGTATGTGTAATGAACCCCGAGACATTGAATGATTTTCTCATCACACCCGATAACACAAAATGTTTAAAAAAAATATATACCCAGCGTTAGCGGAACATGAAACTAAATAAATGCAGCAACAACAAAAAAAAAATTTTTAAATATACAAAATATTGAAATTTAAATAAATGTCAGCTGACACAAAAAAATAAACTTAAAAAAAACCTGATAAAAATTAAACATGAAAAAAATCATGTACAAAATTCGAGTAAATGAATCTGAAATTTCTTATATGGCAAAAACATGCATTTGATATGTTAACGAATAGTTGGTAAATGTTAATAAGTTTTTAGTTTTTATCGGATATGTCATGAAAACGAATAACTAAAAAAATAGTTAACAAATGAAGTCTGATTAAATTGACATCAAAAAATATGCTAAAAAGCTGCTAATCATTAGGGGGATCCCAAACTTAGCACAGCTAAAATTTTTTTTAAATATATATTACAGCGAAAAGTTTTCTAAAGAAAACTTATCACAGCGACAAGTTTTCCAAAGTAAACTTATCACAGTGACAAGTTTTCTAAAGAAAACTCATCACAGCGACAAATTTTCCAAAGTGACAAGTTTTGTAAAGAAAACTTATCACAGCGACAAGTTTTCTAAAGTAAACTAATCACAACGATAAGTTTTATTAAGAAAACACTTTCCTATCGTCACATTTTCTATAGAAAACTCTTTCCTATCGTCAAATTTTCTATAGAAAACTGTTTCCTATCGTCACATTTTCTATAGAAAACTGTTTCCTACCGTCACATTTTCTATAGAAAACTCTTTCCTATCGTCACATTTTCTATAGAAAACTCTTTCCTACCGTTACATTTTCTATAGAAAACTCTTTCCTATCGTCACATTTTCTATAGAAAACTCATTCCTATCGTCACATTTTCTATAGAAAACTCTTTCATATCGTCACATTTTCTATAGAAAACTCTTTCCTACCGTCACATTTTCTATAGAAAACTCTTTCCTATCGTCACATTTTCTATAGAAAACTCTTTCCTATCGTCACATTTTCTATAGAAAACTGTTCCTATCGTCACATTTTCTATAGAAAACTGTTCCTATCGTCACATTTTCTATAGAAAACTGTTCCTATCGTCACATTTTCTATAGAAAACTGTTCCTATCGTCACATTTTCTATAGAAAACTGTTCCTATCGTCACATTTTCTATAGAAAACTGTTCCTATCGTCACATTTTCTATAGAAAACTGTTCCTATCGTCACATTTTCTATAGAAAACTGTTCCTATCGTCACATTTTCTATAGAAAACTGTTCCTATCGTCACATTTTCTATAGAAAACTGTTCCTATCGTCACATTTTCTATAGAAAACTGTTCCTATCGTCACATTTTCTATAGAAAACCGTTCCTATCGTCACATTCTCTATAGAAAACTGTTCCTATCGTCACATTTTCTATAGAAAACTGTTCCTATCGTCACATTTTCTATAGAAAACTGTTCCTATCGTCACATTTTCTATAGAAAACTGTTAATATCGTCACATTTTCTTTAGAAAACTGTTCCTATCGCAACATTTTCTATAGAAAACTGTTCCTATCGTCACATTTTCTATAGAAAACTGTTCCCATCGTCACATTTTCTATAGAAAACTCTTCTCATCGTCACATTTTCTATAGAAAATTCTTGCCATCGTCACATTTTCAATAGAAAATTCTTCCCATCGTCACATTTTCTATAGAAAATTCTTCCCATCGTTACATTTTCTATAGAAAACTGTTCCTATCGTCACATTTTCTATATAAAACTGTTCCTATCGTCACATTTTCTATAGAAAACTCTTCCCATCGTCACATTTTCTATAGAAAACTCTTCCCATCGTCACATTTTCTAAAGAAAACTCTTCCCATCGTCACATTTTCTATAGAAAACTCTTCCCATCGTCATATTTTCTATAGAAAACTCTTCCCATCGTCACATTTTCTATAGAAAACTCTTTCCATCAACAAATTTTCTATAAAAACCTCTTCTTATCTTAATTCTTTCTATAAAAAAACTCTTCGCACTTAAATTTTTCAAACTTGGTACAACCCTAATTAAGTAATTCCAATTTCGCTAATAGACAGCTGATTATAAAATGCATTTCGATTATGTTTTTTTATGCTTTGGCTGTTATTTAAAAATTCAATAAACGGCAATCATCACCATCAAAATCGCTTGATGTCATCGTTGTCATCATCATCAATAACACTATTCTACCAGGCCCAGCCAAGCCAACCCATCCAACCAACCAACAATTATCAGCACCAGGCGGCAGCCTGATGCATGTATACCATCCATCCATGCATTCATCTGTTTATCGGAGCTCTATTGAACAAAACCCAGAGCACATTGAGCCACTTATGGGTGTGACACAAAAACCACCATACCACAAGTATCGATGTAATAATCGGTACTCGTTCCAAACAAAAACAACAAAACCGATTTAAATATAGTTGAAACAACAACAACAAATATATGAAAAATATAAAAAATGTAAAAAATTATATTTTTTTATGTCGTCAGTCATTCTTTTAGTCAACGCAACACATTCATTCAGTCATCAGCTGCTGCTGTTGTTGGCTGACTGTTTCATACAATAAATGGATGGATGGATGAGTAAATGGATGGGTAGATGGACGAATTGGTGGATGCATTTGGAATTTAACGACTTAAACATTCAAACTTACATATGAAACATATTTCACAATCATCAAAGAACGAGGGTCTTGAACAAAAAATAAAGCGTAATACAACTAATAAGAATACCAACAAAATGTGTCGAACATACATGTTCGTATCAATTGATGAATTGTATGAACAATGTTGTGAGTATAATAAACATTAGGGTGGTGTCAGTTCATTGCTAGAAAACTTGTCCCATCATTAAATTTTTTACAGAAAACATCATCAACTTTTCTATAGAAAATTTGAGCCATCGTCAACTTTTCTATACAAAATTTGACCCATCATTAACTTTTCTATAGAAAACTTGACCCATAATCAACTTTTCCATAGAAAACTTGACCCATCATCAACTTTTCTATAGAAAACTTGACCCATCATCAACTTTTCGATAGAAAACTTGACCCATCATCAAATTTTCTATAGAAAACTTGACCCATCATCAAATTTTCTATAGAAAACTTGACCCATCATCAACTTTTCTATAGAAAACTTGACCCATCATCAACTTTTCTATAGAAAACTTGACCCATCATCAACTTTTCTATAGAAAACTTGACCCATCATCAACTTTTCTATAGAAAACTTGACCCATCATCAACTTTTCTATAGAAAACTTGACCCATCATCAACTTTTCTATAGAAAACTTGACCCATCATCAACTTTTCTATAGAAAACTTGACCCATCATCAACTTTTCTATAGAAAACTTGACCCATCATCAACTTTTCTATAGAAAACTTGACCCATCATCAACTTTTCTATAGAAAACTTGACCCATCATCAACTTTTCTATAGAAAACTTGACCCATCATCAACTTTTCTATAGAAAACTTGACCCATCATCAACTTTTCTATAGAAAACTTGACCCATCATCAACTTTTCTATAGAAAACTTGACCCATCATCAACTTTTCTATAGAAAACTTGACCCATCATCAACTTTTCTATAGAAAACTTGACCCATCATCAACTTTTCTATAGAAAACTTGACCCATCATCAACTTTTCTATAGAAAACTTGACCCATCATCAACTTTTCTATAGAAAACTTGACCCATCATCAAATTTTCTATAGAAAACTTGACCCATCATCAACTTTTCTATAGAAAACTTGACCCATCATCAACTTTTCTATAGAAAACTTGACCCATCATCAACTTTTCTATAGAAAACTTGACCCATCATCAAATTTTCTATAGAAAACTTGACCCATCATCAACTTTTCTATAGAAAACTTGACCCATCATCAACTTTTCTATAGAAAACTTGACCCATCATCAACTTTTCTATAGAAAACTTGACCCATCATCAACTTTTCTATAGAAAACTTGACCCATCATCAACTTTTCTATAGAAAACTTGTGAAAATTAGAAATCACATGAAACAAATTTTTAAAAATCGCAACTCTAGTTAACGAGTTATCCACATAAACTAAATTTTCAAAACTCGAAACTATAGTTAACGAGTTATCTCCCTGTAAAAACCATAACTGCCCTTGTTTGCTCTTCAACTGAAATTTTGTATTTATTTTTTAAAGCTTATATTTCAAAATAAATTAACTTTGTATTTTATTATTTTACACTCATCTGCTCTTAATTATTGCGCCAGAGTTGGATGGATTGCGTCTGTGGAAGTGTCAGATTTTTATTGCATTTTTATGATTTTCAGTTTTTTTTTTTGCTTTTTTAAAACAGACTAAAGACTGATTACAAAACTGCATGTGGAGCGTAATAATAATATAAAGAACATACGAAGAATAAAAGTAAATAACCACCAAAGAGGAAACTGCATATGTTTATTCGTATGTATACGAAATCTGATTTTAAATGCGTCTGATGGAAATGAACTTTAACTTGAAAGTGTGACCAGCAGAAACGTTAATCTTAATTAAAAATACATAATTGAAATTTAAGAGATAAATCTTAAATTTATGAATTTAAAATTAAATGAACTTTGACAAAAGAACCAGAAATTTTAAGAAAAGCTGGGGATATTAAGGCGGACTTGTATAGCTATAGCTATAGCTTCGACAATTTTTCTATAGAATATTAAGCCCATCGACAACTTTTCTATAAAAAACTGTGCCCAGCGACAACTTTTCTATAGAAAACTGTGCCCAACGACAACTTTTCTATAGAAAACTGTGCCTAGCGACAACTTTTCTATAGAAAACTGTGCCCATCGACAACTTTTCGTCTTAGGGTCAACTTTTCTATAGAAATGTTGTCTTAACGTCAACTTTTCTATAGAAATGTTGCATTAACGTCAACTTTTCTATAGAAATGTTGTCTTAGCGTCAACTTTTCTATAGAAATGTTGTCTTAACGTCAACTTTTCTATAGAAATGTTGTCTTAACGTCAACTTTTCTATAGAAATGTTGTCTTAACGTCAACTTTTCTATAGAAATGTTGTCTTAACGTCAACTTTTCTATAGAAATGTTGTCTTAACGTCAACTTTTCTATAGAAATGTTGTCTTAACGTCAACTTTTCTATAGAAATGTTGTCTTAACGTCAACTTTTCTATAGAAATGTTGTCTTAACGTCAACTTTTCTATAGAAATGTTGTCTTAACGTCAACTTTTCTATAGAAATGTTGTCTTAACGTCAACTTTTCTATAGAAATGTTGTCTTAACGTCAACTTTTCTATAGAAATGTTATATTAACGTCAACTTTTCTATGGAAATGTTGTCTTAAAGTCAACTTTTCTATAGAAATGTTGTCTTAAAGTCAACTTTTCTATAGAAATGTTCTTTTGACGTCAACTTTTATATAGAAATGTTGTCTTATCGTCCACTTTTCTATAGAAATGTTGTCTTATCGTCAACTTTTCTATAGAAATGTTGTCTTATCGTCAAATTTTTTATAGAAATGTTGTCTTATCGTCAATTTTTTTATAGAAATTTTGTCCTATCGTCAACTTTTCTATAGAAATGTTGTCTTATAACTTTTCTATAGACATGTTGTCTTATCGTCAACTTTTCCATAGAAATGTTATCTTATCGTCAACTTTTCTATAGAAATGTTGTCTTAATGTCAACTTTTCTATAGAAATGTTGTCTTAATGTCAACTTTTCTATAGAAATGTTGTCTTAATGTCAACTTTTCTATAGAAATGTTGTCTTAAAGTCAACTTTTCTATAGAAATGTTGTCTTAATGTCAACTTTTCTATAGAAATGTTGTCTTATTGTCAACTTTTCTATAGAAATGTTGTCTTAATGTCAACTTTTCTATAGAAATGTTGTCTTAATGTCAACTTTTCTATAGAAATGTCTTAATGTCAACTTTTCTATAGAAATGTTGTCTTATCGTCAATTTTTTTTAATAGAAATTTTGTCTTATCGTCAACTTTTCTATAGAAATGTTGTCTTATAACTTTTCTATAAACATGTTGTCTTACCGTCAACTTTTCCATAAAAATGTTGTCTTATCGTCAACTTTTCTATAGAAATGTTGTCTTAATGTCAACTTTTCAATAGAAGTGTTGTCTTAATGCCAACTTTTCTATAGAAATGTTATCTTAATGTCAACTTTTCTATAGAAATGTTGTCTTAATGTCAGCTTTTCTATAGAAATTTTGTGTTCATGTCAACTTTTCTATAAAAATCTTGTCTTAACGTCAACTTTTCTATAGAAATGTTGTCTTACCGTCAACTTTTCTTCAAAATTCTAGAGAAATTCTGACCTATCGTTTACTTTAAAAAAATATTGAGGTAAATATCGACACATTAAAGTATTTACACTAGATATTTTTTAACATGTTTTCAACTTAAATTGACGTAATTTATTAATTCTCCTATTACTCTTCCCCTAAACTTCTCTACACTGACACCATGTGCTATAATCTCTTGCATTATTTTACAATTTCTCTCAATAGTTTTGTTTTTCCATTTCGCAGCACGACAACGATTTTCAACCCACCATAAATGCAACAAACGACAACCTTCACGGCTCAAATGTGTTTGTTGGCAGCTCCTAAAACTGAATTTTATATGAACAAAAAAAAACGAACAAGAGTCCAAAACCGGGCAAAAGTGTAATGGAAACAAACATTAAAGCTCGAAATCACGATAATACTCGTACATGCATAAAAATTCGTACTTGCATTTGGCGAATTCTGCTTTTGCAGTCGTTGACTTTATATGAGTATTTACGTGTTTGCTCTCTTGCTCAATGTTGTTAATGTTTGAATTACATTAATGTCAACGCATACTAAAACCTAAAAATGTAATGCAATTTTGCAATTTAATAGAGAAAGAGAGAGAATTCGCCAAAATTAGAATAGTTTTTCCGCTCTCTTTTATTTATGTAGTAATTTCGTTGCTGGGTGGATGACTGCCTCATTGTCATCTGGTATGTGACTATTTGTTTGTTGCTATATTTTGCTGCTACTGCTATCGCTACAGCTACTGCTGACAGGGTTTTTGAGTTGGCTCTCCCATTGAATTATTGATGGACAGACAAACGTTTAGAGCATGTTGTTCACTTTTAACATTGAAAAAGTACATTGACATAAATGCATTTTTACAATAAAAAGTTTTGTGTTAAATAATTGTAAACAACCCAACACATTCTCATACTCTTGAGCAAAAGTATTCAAAGACCCTGCAGTTCTTAACGAAATCAATATTTACACGGATCAGATAACGCAATAGCTACTTTACTTTCACTAGTAACAATAGTTATTGTCCCATGGTCAACATTTCTATAGAAATGTTGTACTATATTCAACTTTTCTATAGAAATGTTGTCCTATTGTCAACTGTTCTATAGAAATGATGTCTTAGCTTTTCTAAAGCAATGTTGTTGCATCGACAACTTTTCTATAGAAAACTGAGCTCAACGACAACTGGGCCCATTGATAACTTTTCTATAGAAAACTGAGCCTATCGACAACTTTCTATAGAAAACTGATCCCAAAGACAATTTTTCTACAGAAAACTGAGCCAAACGGAAACTTTTCTTTAGGAAACTGAGCACAACGACAACTTTTCTATAGAAAACTGAGCACAACGACAACTTTTCTATAGAAAACTGAGCCTATCGACAACTTTTCTATAGAAAACTGAGCCTATCGACAACTTTTCTAAAGAAAACTGAGCCTATCGACAACTTTTCTATAGAAAACTGAGCCTATCGACAACTTTTCTATAGAAAACTGAGCCTATCGACAACTTTTCTATAGAAAACTGAGCCTATCGACAACTTTTCTATAGAAAACTGAGCCTATCGACAACTTTTCTATAGAAAACTGAGCCTATCGACAACTTTTCTATAGAAAACTGAGCCTATCGAAAACTTTTCTATAGAAAACTGAGCCTATCGACAACTTTTCTATAGAAAACTGAGCCTATCGACAACTTTTCTATAGAAAAATGAGCCTATCGACAACTTTTCTATAGAAAACTGAGCCTATCGACAACTTTTCTATAGAAAACTGAGCACAACGACAACTTTTCTATAGAAAACTGAGCCTATCGACAACTTTTCTATAGAAAACTGAGCCTATCGACAACTTTTCTAAAGAAAACTGAGCCTATCGACAACTTTTCTAAAGAAAACTGAGCCTATCGACAACTTTTCTATAGAAAACTGAGCCTATCGACAACTTTTCTATAGAAAACTGAGCCTATCGACAACTTTTCTATAGAAAACTGAGCCTATCTACAACTTTTCTATAGAAAACTGAGCCTATCGAAAACTTTTCTATAGAAAACTGAGCCTATCGACAACTTTTCTATAGAAAACTGAGCCTATCGACAACTTTTCTATAGAAAAATGAGCCTATCGACAACTTTTCTATAGAAAACTGAGCCTATCGACAACTTTTCTATAGAAAACTGAGCCTATCGACAAATTTCTAATAGAAAATTGAGCTCATAGACAACTTTTCTATAGAAAACTGAGCCCATCGACAACTTTCCTATAGAAAACTGAGCTCATAGACCTTTATATAGAAAACTAAACCCATCGACAACTTTTCCATAGAAAACTAAGCCCATCCCATATCGCCAGCTTTTCTTAAGAAAACTTGTCCTTTGGTCAACTTTTCTTAAGAAAACCTGCCCTATCGTCAACTTTTCTTAAGAAAACTTGCCCTATCGCAAACTTTAACTCAAGACAACTTTTCCTATCGTCGACTTTTCTTAAGAAAACATGTCCTATCGTCAACTTCTCTTAAGAAAACTTGTCCTATCGTCAACTTTTCTTAAGAAAACTTGTCCTATCGGCAACTTTTCTTAAGAAAACTTGTCCTATCGTCAACTTTTCTTAAGAAAACTTGTCCTATCGTCAACTTTTCTTAAGAAAACTTGTCCTATCGTCAACTTTTCTTAAGAAAACTTGTCCTATCGTCAACTTTTCTTAAGAAAACTTGTCCTATCGTCAACTTTTCTTAAGAAAACTTGTCCTATCGTCAACTTTTCTTAAGAAAATTTGTCATATCGTCAACTTTTCTTAAGAAAATTTGTCCTATCGTCAACTTTTCTTAAAAAAAAACTTGTAATATCGTTAACTTTTGTTTGGAAAGCTAGTCCCTTCTATAGAAAACCTGATCTAGTAGTCAATATTGGAACTAGTTTTAGAACCTACAGGGCATGTTTACACATTCATACAATCCCACACATACCAATAGGTTTATTCAAAAGTACATATGTGTAAATTCACTAGACTAGTCCACAACTATACAAAGGCTACAATTCAATAGAGAGCTACAATTTGTAGTTAAAAGTTTTTCTTATATCTCGTAACAAGTCTTCGTACTCTGGCATAGGCTCTGGCTTTAGTGAATTCTCTCTTTGGTTTAGGGGTCCCATTGTTCGGGTTTGCGAGAAGAGTGTAAAGTGGAGAACATAATTATGGTTTACATGGCGGCATTGTGTTAGTTTAATTTTCCATATGCAGTTTTAGAAAACAGTAGGAAAGATCTGGTTCTACAAACAGACGAGGCCAGTTCTGAAGGGTTCTTTAAAAGCTGTGGTAACAATTTGAGATGCATATAACTGCATATTGATGTGTTCTAGGAAGGTTTAAGAACAGGAAATTTATTTTATCTTTAAAAAAAAAACTTTTCGAACTGCTTTTCTTTGAAGTAGTTTTCAAAAAGTCATCGTATCTTACAAGTACCCAAGTAATTGGCAGTAATGGCAACAGACAGTTTGTAAAGATGAAAAAAATATTGTTTAAAAAAACAATAAAAATGAAGAAAAAATATAAATTGTTTGTATGTAACCGAATACTACTCCAACACTTATGTCAAGAAAAAGTTGTATATAAAAATTAAGAAAAAACCGCTTGAACAAGATTTAAAAGACAACTTACAGACCAAAAGTTTTAGGTTAAAGTTGAATTTTGGGTGGGTGGATTCTGTGTAGGGACAACTTGTTTTCAAAATAGAGTTTGTTTTAATTATTATTACAAGAAAAAATTAAGTTATATGTATATTAAAAAAATAGGGCAAAAAATAGATTTAAGCAAACAATTACAATGCACAGTGGGTTGGCAATTCATTAACATTTTCGTAAAAAAAAAATTGATAAAAATTGTATGTATATGTATTACAAACAGATGCATAATTATGTGCCTGATTTACATAAGAAAATTCCGCATTTAATTTTTTTTTGATTTGTTGAAAATCTGGCTCAACATCATGGCACATACTCTAGATGCAAATCCACTCTTCTACAAACGTATTTGCACTTATTTTACAATAAATAGAATTTTTATTAAGAGTGTCTGGATTTGCAAAACACTTCACACTTCCATGGAATAGATAAGAAAGACAAATGATAAAGACAAATGATAAAAAAAGTTCACAAAAATTTTTCTAAAAAAAAAGTTCACAAAAATTTTTCTACAGAAAAAATTTGTTTCAACGAAAATTTATCTAAAGAAAAAATTTTGTTTCAACGAAAATTTTTCTAAAGAAAAAATTTTGTTTCAACGAAAATTTTTCTAAAGAAAAAATTTTGTTTCAACGAAAATTTTTCTAAAGAAAAAATTTTGTTTCAACGAAAATTTTTCTAAAGAAAAAATTTTGTTTCAACGAAAATTTTTCTAAAGAAAAAATTTTGTTTCAACGAAAATTTTTCTAAAGAAAAAATTTTGTTTCAACGAAAATTTTTCTAAAGAAAAAATTTTGTTTCAACGAAAATTTTTCTAAAGAAAAAATTTTGTTTCAACGAAAATTTTTCTAAAGAAAAAATTTTGTTTCAACGAAAATTTTTCTAAAGAAAAAATTTTGTTTCAACGAAAATTTTTCTAAAGAAAAAATTTTGTTTCAACGAAAATTTTTCTAAAGAAAAAATTTTGTTTCAACGAAAATTTTTCTAAAGAAAAAATTTTGTTTCAACGAAAATTTTTCTAAAGAAAAAATTTTGTTTCAACGAAAATTTTTCTAAAGAAAAAATTTTTTTTCACCGAAAATTTTTCTATAGAAAAAATTTTGTTTCACCGAAAATTTTTCTATAGAAAAAGTTTTGTTTCACCGAAAATTTTTCTATAGAAAAAATTTTGTTTCACCGAAAATTTTTCTATAGAAAAAATTTTGTTTCACCAAAAATTTTTCTATAGAAAAAATTTTGTTTCAACGAAAATTTTTTTGTAGAAAAATTTGAATTTATGAAAAATTTGTGTAATTTGCTTTAAATATAGGTCGATGTCGACTATAGATCATTCTTTAGTCTCGTCTTAAGATCATTATATAGTCTCGACTATATATCATTCTATTGTTTTAACTATAGATCATTCTATTGACTCGACTATAGATCATTCTTTAGTCTGGACTATAGATCATTCTATAGTCTCGACTATAGATCATCTTCTATAGTCTCGACTAAAGATCACTTTATAGTCTCGACTATAGATCATTCTATAGTCTCGACTATAGATTACTCTATAACCTCGACTATAGATCAGATTAAGGTCTCGAAAGAATTATCCATAGTCGGGACTATAGAATGATCTACAGTCAAAACTATAGAATGATCTATGGACAGGACTTTATAATGATCTATAGTCTCGACTATAGATCTTTCTATAGCCTCGACTGTAGATCATTTTATAGTCTCGCCTGCAGATCATTCTATAGTATCCACTATAGATCATTCTTTAGTCTCGACTATAGACCATTCTATAGTCTCGACTATAGATCATTCGATAGTGTCGCCTACAGATCATTCTATAGTCTCGACTATAGATCATTCTTTAGTCTCGACTATAGATCATTCTATAGTCTAGACTATAGATCATTTTATAGTCTCGACTATAGATCATTGCATAGTCTCGGCTATAAATCATTCTATAGTCTCGCCTGCAGATCATTCTATAGTCGCGTCTATAGATCATCTCCTGTAGTCTTAACTAAAGATCACTTTATAGTCTTGACTATAGATCATTCATTAGGCTCGACTATAGATCATATTAAAGTCTCGAAAGAATGATCTATAGTCGAGACTATAGAAAGATCTGTAGTCGAGATCTATAGTCTCGACTGTAGATCATTCTATAGTCTCGACTATAGATCATTCTATAGTCTCGACAATAGATAATTCTATAGTCTCGACTATAGAACATTCTATAGTCTCGACTATAGATCATTCTATAGTCTCGACTATAGATCATTCTATAGTCTCGCCCACAGATCATTCTTCAGTTTCGTATATAAATCATTCTATAGTCTCGACTAAAGATCATTCTATAGTCTCGACTATAGATCATTTTATAGTCTCGTCTACAGATTATTCTATAGTCTCGACTTATAGATCATTTTATAGACTCGATTATATCATTCTAGAGTATTGACTATAGATCTGCATCGACTGTAGAACAGTCTATAGTTTGGACCATATTTCAGTCCCTATTAAGAATTGTATATCCTTTTTATTTTTAAATTTCGGCGTATGAGCAATACAAATTGTGTAGAAATGCCATCATGGCGTATGATTATTTTTAATTATTACAAATTCTTCAAAAACTTGTAAAATAGATCTATATAGCTAAGAAACCTTAACTCTTGCCTCTCGAAATGGAACTTTAACCCTTCAACCCCCTTATATTCTTAACCCTACAAAGTGCATACATATTTTAAAGCCTTAAAACTGTTAGATTAAACCAGATTATATTTTTCTAAATAAAGATAAAACGAAAAAAGACATGCATAAACTTTAATGAAAGGATTTAATTTCCCTGAGTTTATTTTCAGTTGCATGTGACTTCATGAGAGCCGGGAGGAGTTTGGGTTGACATCAGTTTAAAGTGGTTGGTTTTCTTTATTTTTGTGCATAAAGTTTGGTTGCGTTTATTCCCGTTTGGCTGTGTTGGTGTCAATCAATGTTTGTTAGATTATCAACATGACTGGCTTCCGATGACAAGGCTATAGGCCTATTTTAGTTAGAAAAGTTGTTAGGTCCTCCCGTCTGTTCATCATTCTGACTGTCTTTTGGTTTTGCGTGTTTTCCTATTGGCGCTTAAATGTCGCTAAGTTCTATCTTATGGATAAAATCCAACAACATTAATAACAGAAGCAGTGGCTCCAAACTCATACACACATTGGCAAAGTATCCTTAAAGGAAGAGTTAAATTAACGGCACAAAAAGGACTAAAGAGAAGCTCGTAAACAGGACACAACAATAAACAAATATTTGTCTCAGACATTTACAAAAAAACAAACAGAACAGGCGGAATAGAGTCAGCAAATAAATATTTTAAGACCTGGTGTTGGTTACAATGTCTATACATTACCAGCCCTTCTCTCCAGTACACCCTTAGCTAAGGCTTTCCTAAGTATTCCTTAATTTAAGACCTTGAATTTTTTTTCCTATTTTTTCCTTCATTTTTCCCGTGTGTCATATTAAAAATCCTTAAAAAATAATATTTTTACAATTTTTTCCTTGGCAGAACGAAAACACCAAAAGCTTTCAGACATCATGTGGAGCGTTGTGTGCCAACACTCTTACAAGGACTAAATTGCAATCACTCACACACACGCTCAAGGATACTTTTATTATATTTTTGCTGTAAAGGATGATAAATATTTTAACATGGGTCTCTTGTAATTTCCTTTCATTTAAAATTTTTTCCTGGTTCATTGATATTTCTTGCCGGGTTTTTTTTTTGTTCGTTCCCGGCTGCTTGGTTTATTATTTATGTTTGTTTGGCAGACAAAAATATAAATATAGAGTTCCAAACACGCGCTCAAACTCAGACAGACGCGGACATAATCGGCTGACACTCGTACTTATAGATTTTCATAAAATTATTAAACTCATTCCTTTAGAGGTTTAGGAAGAAGTACCCTATATTAAAACATTAAAAACAAAATTTTTTCTATAGAAAAATTTTCAAAACAAAAAAATTCAAACAAAAAATTTTGACAAAAGTTTTTCTAAAAAAAATTTATCAAAAAAAAAAAAACATTTCACAGAAAAAAATTTTTTTTATAAAAAAATTTTCGTTAAAATTTTTTTTCTTTAGAAAAATTTTCTTTAACAAAATTTTTTCTATAAAAAAATTTTCGTTAAAAAATTTTTTTCTTTAAAAAAATTTTCGATAAACAAAATTTTTTATTTAACAAAATTTTTTATTTAGACAAATTTTCGTTAACAAAATTTTTTATTTAGACAAATTTTCGTTAAACAAAATTTTCGTTAAAACAAAAATTTTTTCTTTAGAAAAATTTTCGTTGAAACAAAATTTTTTCTTTAGAAAAATTTTCGTTGAAACAAAATTTTTTCTTTAGAAAAATTTTCGTTGAAACAAAATTTTTTCTTTAGAAAAATTTTCGTTGAAACAAAATTTTTTCTTTAGAAAAATTTTCGTTGAAACAAAATTTTTTCTTTAGAAAAATTTTCGTTGAAACAAAATTTTTTCTTTAGAAAAATTTTCGTTGAAACAAAATTTTTTCTTTAGAAAAATTTTCGTTGAAACAAAATTTTTTCAAAAAATAACAAATTAGTCGGGATGTAAATATTATTCAAAAAGAAGTGTATTTGCATTTGATCCCAAACCTGTTACATTTATTTATTAATGTAACAGATCAATTTATTGATAAAAAGCCAAAAAATGTTTGCGGAGAAACCAAATTCCTCGACGCGTTTCGATGGTTGGTTAAGCCATCTCTTCAGGAGGATTATCCCCAATTTAGACAGATCGAAAACCTCGCATTATTACTAAATTTACAAACATAACTATTAAGAATTATGTTCATAAACCAAAAGTAAAAGCGTAGATTATCGACTGAACAAAAACAAACATTTTTCAGTTTTCATCTACCTTCACTTCCCACATTCTTGCTGTAGCCGTCGAGGAATTTGGTTTCTCCGCAAACATTTTTTGGCTTTTTATCAATAAATTGATCTGTTACATTAATAAATAAATGTAACAGGTTTGGGATCAAATGCAAATACACTTCTTTTTGAACAAAATTTTTTCTTTAGAAAAATTTTCGTTGAAACAAAATTTTTTCTTTAGAAAAATTTTCGTTGAAACAAAATTTTTTCTTTAGAAAAATTTTCGTTGAAACAAAATTTTTTCTTTAGAAAAATTTTCGTTGAAACAAAATTTTTTCTTTAGAAAAATTTTCGTTGAAACAAAATTTTTTCTTTAGAAAAATTTTCGTTGAAACAAAATTTTTTCTTTAGAAAAATTTTCGTTGAAACAAAATTTTTTCTTTAGAAAAATTTTCGTTGAAACAAAATTTTTTCTTTAGAAAAATTTTCGTTGAAACAAAATTTTTTCTTTAGAAAAATTTTCGTTGAAACAAAATTTTTTCTTTAGAAAAATTTTCGTTGAAACAAAATTTTTTCTTTAGAAAAATTTTCGTTGAAACAAAATTTTTTCTTTAGAAAAATTTTCGTTGAAACAAAATTTTTTCTTTAGAAAAATTTTCGTTGAAACAAAATTTTTTCTTTAGAAAAATTTTCGTTGAAAATAAATTTTTTCTTTAGAAAAATTTTCGTTGAAACAAAATTTTTTCTTTAGAAAAATTTTCGTTGAAACAAAATTTTTTCTTTAGAAAAATTTTCGTTGAAACAAAATTTTTTCTTTAGAAAAATTTTCGTTGAAACAAAATTTTTTCTTTAGAAAAATTTTCGTTGAAACAAAATTTTTTCTTTAGAAAAATTTTCGTTGAAACAAAATTTTTTCTTTAGAAAAATTTTCGTTGAAACAAAATTTTTTCTTTAGAAAAATTTTCGTTGAAACAAAATTTTTTCTTTAGAAAAATTTTCGTTGAAACAAAATTTTTTCTTTAGAAAAATTTTCGTTGAAACAAAATTTTTTCTTTAGAAAAATTTTCGTTGAAACAAAATTTTTTCTTTAGAAAAATTTTCGTTGAAACAAAACTTTTTCTTTAGAAAAATTTTCGTTGAAACAAAATTTTTTCTTTAGAAAAATTTTCGTTGAAACAAAATTTTTTCTTTAGAAAAATTTTCGTTGAAACAAAATTTTTTCTTATCACCTCTAGTGCATCCAAAAGTCTTTGTATCCTTTCAATACATAAACTCCTTTACACTTTCTTCTAATTTGCCATAATTTGAAAATATTTCATTTTTGTTGTAGAGTTTCATATGCAGTTAGAAAAAGGACGGATACAATGTTTGTTCGTTCTCGTGTTGGGTTCAAAATATTTTGTTTAGGTTTATTTTATTTATAATTTTATATATTTCTATTTTGCATGTGCAACTTAACATGTTTATGCATGAGCAAACATGCATATTACATGTGCCATGTGTCTGGAGTTGTTAATATTATTGTTGCTGCTGTTGTTGTTGTCTGATCCTTAACGCCAGGATGTTTGAGAAAGGAGCTAAAGTCCTTGTATTGAAGCAAGAAAAACATAAACACAAATAAATAAATATAAAAAACTTAAAAGTTTCGGTGAATGCAACAAAATTTGTTTAGACTTAAGCTCAAGAGCCTGATGAACTTGATAAATGTTGAAAAGTATATGAGTGTGAGAGTTTTGTTAGTGTGTGAGTCTGAATTTTACAATAAATTTACAACGCGGTAGCTGTGGCCAAAAGGAAAGCCATTTATTTGCAACGTGCCACAGAGGCAAAAGACTGCCGACCTTCTTGTTATTCTAGCAATTCTTAGACTTCTTCACTTTGCCACACCTTTTAGCCTTTAGTCGTTCGTCATGTATGTATGTGTGTCCGTCTGTGTGCCCCGTCTGTCTGTCTGCTTACTTGCAAGTGCAGAACTTTGACATGCAATTATGTTTACTTCGTCTTAAATAAATGTATTTTTTTATTGTCTTGATTGTTTCTCTATCTCCAACCTCCACCCAATTCGTTATTGTTGCATGCCACATGTAACGGTTGCTTTATTTATTCACACAACATAAAAAAAACAAACAATAACAACAATAAACTTGTCATATCAGACATGTTTACACCGGAATGTTTGTTGTTGTTTTGTTCAAATCCCATTACTGCCGCCTGCCCTCCTCTGACGAGAACGACTAACTTTAGTTAATCTTTAAAATGTATTTTAGATATTTCTAGAGTTTCTTGGCTAAAAATACAAACTATGTCTTAGTCTATGTCTAAGTCCATGTCTTAGTCTATGTCTTAGCCTGTGTCTTAATCTATGTCTTAGTCTATGTCTTAGTCTATGTTTTAGTCTATGTTTTAGTCTATGTCTTAGTCTATGTCTTAGTTTATGTCTTAGTATATGTCTTAGTCTATGTCTTAGTCTATGTCTTAGTCTATGTCTTAGTCTATGTCTTAGTCTATGTCTTAGTCTATGTCTTAGTCTATGTCTTAGTCTATGTCTTAGTCTATGTCTTAGCCTATGTCTTAGTCTATGTCTTAGTCTATGTTTTAGTCTATGTTTTAGTCTATGTCTTAGTCTATGTCTTAGTATATGTCTTAGTCTATGTCTTAATCTATGTCTTAGTCTATGTCTTAGTCTATGTCTTAGTCTATGTCTTATTCTATGTCTTAGTCTATGTCTTAGTCTATGTCTTAGTCTATGTCTTAGTCTATGTCTTAGCCTATGTCTTAGTCTATGTCTTAGTCTATGTTTTAGTCTATGTTTTAGTCTATGGCTTAGTCTATGTCTTAGTCTATGTCTTAGTCTATGTCTTAGTCTATGTCTTAATCTATGTCTTAGTCTATGTCTTAGTCTATGTCTTAGTCTATGTCTTATTCTATGTCTTAGTCTATGTCTTAGTCTATGTCTTAGTCTATGTCTTAGTCTATGTCTTAGTCTATGTCTTAGTCTATGTCTTAGTCTATGTCTTAGTCTATGTCTTAGTCTTAGTCTATGTCTTAGTCTATGTCTTAGTCTATGTCTTAGTCTATGTCTTAGTCTATGACTTAGTCTATATCAGTTGGTTCTTTCTATAGAAAAAGTGATCGTCAGTTGGTTTTTCTATAAAAAAGTTATAGTCAGTTGGTTTTCCTACAGAAAAAGTGATCGTCAGTTGGTTTTTTTCTACAAAAAAAGTGATCGTGAGTTGTTTTTTTTTTCAATAAAAAAAGTGATAGTCAGTTGGTTTTTTTCCACAGAAAAAGTGATCGTCAGTTGGGTTTTTCTATAGAAAAAGTGATCGTGAGTTGGGTTTTTCTATAGAAAAAGTGATCGTGAGTTGGGTTTTTCTATAGAAAAAGTGATCGTCAGTTGGCTTTTTTCTACAGAAAAAGTGATCATCAGTTGGTTTTCTTCTACAGAAAAAGTGATTTTTTTTTTCTACAGAAAAAGTGATCGTCAGTTGGTTTTTTTTTTTTTTCTACAGAAAAAGTGATCGTCAGTTGGTTTTTTCTACAGAAAAAGTGATCGTCAGTTGGTTTTTTCTACAGAAAAAGTGATAGTCAGTTGGTTTTTTTCTACAGAAAAAGTGATCGTCAGTTGGTTTTTTTCTACAGAAAAAGTTATCGTCAGTTCGTTTTTTTCTACAGAAAAAGTGATCGTCAGTTGGTTTTTTTAATAAAAAAGGGATTGTCAGTTGGGTTTTTCTATAGAAAAAGTGATCGGTAGTTGGGTTTTTCTATTGAATAAGTGATCGTCAGTTGGGTTTTTCTATAGAAAAAGTGATCGTCAGTTGGGTTTTTCTATAGGAAAAATACTCGTCAGTTGGATTTTTTCTATAAGAAAAAAGGTAAGTTTTTCTGTTAAAAGTGACCAAAAGTGTGTTCTATATGTTACTCTATAGCATTACAACTCTTCGTACTAATAATTGTACTAGTTTTAGAACTAATACTATTATCAATAATAGTATTTGTACATATATTAGTACTAGTATTAGTACTTGCATTAGTATTAGTACTTATACTAATACTCGGTTTTCTACTCTTGCTAGTTACTAGTACTTCTACTAATATTAATGCGAGTTTATATACCAGTACTATAACTATTATTAGTAAAAATAGAAGTACTTGTTTAAGTACTGTTATCAGTTTTAATTTATCTATTGTTGTTTTAAATAATTGTGTAACTAGCTCCGAACTCCTGTTTTTATCACCAGCATGCCTTGATAGATGTAAGTATGGGAGGCCTTCCCCAGTAATGTTACAATTTTTCACTTCATTAGCTTTTATTTTCTGTCATTTGCTGCAACGTTTTGTTACTCCTTTTTTTAAAATATATTCTTTATTTTTTTTTTTTTTGGTTTTTGTCTCATTCTTTTAAATTTTTTTTACATATTTATGCACTAATTAAAAATGTCTGAAGTGTATTTATGCGACGTAAAGACCCCCCAACTCTTAGGAGAAAAGTAGTGACAGAAGATTTAAAAGGTATTGACAAACGATATGCAAAATGAAAATGCTCCTCGACGACGACGAAGACGATGTCTGGTCTGATGAATAATATTTAGTTCGTTGCCATATTCTAGGCGAAAAATAAATGTAAATTTATAATTTTATACTATTTAGCTTATTTATGTTAAGAATTTTATTGTAAAAAACTAAGAAAATAGTAAAATTCAAAAGGAAGTAACAAACTCCTACCAAAGTTGATGATGGGTTTGAAGGAAAAGTAGGGGCACATTTTATTTAGAATTTGTTGCCTTCAAATTTAATCCTTTTGTAGTAAATACTTTTTTTAAAGTCCTCATTTAAGTCTTAAGCAAATTATATTTATGTACAGATTTAAATTTGTGAAAGAAAACAAATTGTTTTAGAATTCCAGGTTTAAAGGACATTTTAATTTACATAAATCTTTTTTTTTTTTTTGCACATGGCAACATTGTAAAATATGTTTTTCAATCAATTTCAAAAAATACTAAAAACCCATGTCGTCCGTCTTCTACCTTTGAATATGCATTTTATTAAAAATGACAAACAATAAAATCTGTCATACTTTAAACATTCAGTCCATTCTCTAACATATTCCACATGCATGCCTTGCACAATGGGTTAGAATACAAAATTTTTGTAAATTACTTTAATTTCTGGACACTTAAAAGCTCCTGCCAAAGGCTCTTTAATAGAAAGATATTGGATCCCCATAAATTTTTTTCTGTCAAAAGTGAAATTAAAGTGAATAAAGAGCAATGAAAAACACATAAAGAGTGCTCTAAATAAAATTTGTAGTTAGATTTTCTTAAATAAAAATCAAACCTTTTAATATAAAAACTCTACAAAATACGCAAATATAATGACATATTATACAAAATCATTTAGCATTAAAATGTTTACTTAGTACTCGGGTTTTGCAAAATTATCGACTTTTTTCGGAAACTCTCCCATTAAAGATTTTACAGTTGCTTCTGATACCTTTTTGGAGCATGTGTTCCACCTGCACTTAAAATCGGACATGTTCTTGGAAATTTTTCCTGTGTTCTTCAATTCCTTTTTTACCAGAGCCCAATACCTTTCCACAGGCCGAAGTTCTGGACAGTTAGGTGGATTTGCCTCTCGTGGTACAAAAATGACATTATTCTTTGAGTACCACTCAAGTGCCTTTTTTCCATAATGGCATGATGCCAAATCGGGCCAAAAAAATGTAGTCACTCTGTGCTCTCTTAAAAAGGGTAACAACCGTTTTTGTAGGCACTCCTTTATATAAATTTCTGTGTTTATTGTGTCAGATGCCACAAATACTTTACTTCTTTTGCCACAACTGCAAATAGCTTGCCACACGAGAAACTTCTTAGGGAATTTTGTTTGTTTTTTTGTGCGAAACTCTTGCCGAACATTGCCCCGTTTATCAGCAACATAAAAATCTTGACCAGGAAGTTGAGAAAAGTCTGCCAGTACGTATGTTTCATCATCCATCACACAACAGGTGTATTTTTTTATAAAATCAGACTTCAATTTTTTCGCTCGTTTTTTTGCTTCTAAGTTCTTTATATCATTGCGATCTGGAACCTTTTGGACTTTGTATGTCTTCAGTCCAGCATAAGCTTTGACTCTATGTGCAAAATTCGTAGAACATTTCACCGTACGAGCTGCTTTTCTTAAAGAAGTGTTAGGCGCTCTTCGAAAGAGTCGCTCGACTTCTTTTGCCTTACCAATATCTGTAGGACCTTTTTTCCTCCCTGATCCAGGTTTTCTTTCAGTGCTCAGGTTTTCCTTATACCGTCTGATGGCATTAGAAACCGTTCGAGGGTCAACTTTCAAATTTTTATCTATTTTTTTAAAAGTCCATAACGGATTTTTTTTGAAAAGTTTTAATTATATTTTCACGAACTTTTTTTTCGCAGTCCATTTTGGTTGAAATAACTATTGAAAATTAATAATTTCTAAAATAATAGTATCTGACATATCTATAGAAACTAACTTGATCAAAAAATAAATTATTTCTTGCACTATGGATAAATTTTGTGTAAAATAGTAAATGCATATTTTTTTAGAACACTCTTTAAACGCACAAACAAACATACATTTAATGAGCACGTGTATGTGCCTTGGCTTTCTCTCATTAGACAATCGTCTCCATTAGTTGTTTTCGAATTTGATTAAAAGCGGTACCTATACTCTCTTTTTTATGGGACTTTTCAAAACAACCATACGGCAAATCAATATATGGACATTAGGGTGACAATCTTTTGTATGAAGGAAAATGATTTTTCGAATTTTATAACTTTTTCTACGTAATATTGTGACACTAGGTCTAAAAGTTTAGATTTTAAAATTTGAGCCAAATCGGACAACGTTCTACGGGCACGCATCGGGTCCAAAGTTTAAGAGCCCATTTGTATGGGGAAAAATGGGTTTTTTATTTTATAGAAATTTCAACCAAAAATAAACAATTTTTAGAAGAAAACACAGCTTTATTTCAAATCGTGAAAGACGAAAATCCATGAGGTAGTTTAAATGTTATTGCAGTTTTCCCCCGAAAATACATGTCCTTGAAAGATCGCCTAAGGATATGCACCAAAAATTGTATGTTATAAATAAAGAAATTCCAAAGTTAGACATGATTTATCATTTAATGGCTTATTGCTAGTAAATAGTTCAGATTTGTTAAAATATAATCAAATTTACTTAGTTTTTTTCATGTTGGAAAATGGTAAATTTTCTCAGGTCGGTTTCAAAAATCATTTTTAATTTTTTGAAAATTTTGTTCAACAATTATTACAAATTTAGAATTTGCTCTCCAGTGTGTTAAAACAGACAAATGGAAGAATTTGGCTCAAACTTTCAGATCTAAACTTTTAGACCTAGTGTCACAATATTCCGTAGAAAAAATTTTGAAATCAAAGAAAAAAAATTTTCCTGTCACCCTAATGCACATGTTACAAGATTTTTTGTGCTATTTTGAACTAGTCGCTAAGCATCTATGAATCTTTTTGTACACTTTTTAGATTACCAAACTGATTGCATACATTCTGCTTTCAAATAGTCGCATTTAAGGTATTATCTGAGTCTTTTTGTGGTCTTTTTTGATCACCAAACTGACAAAAATAACATAAAAACAGTCGTATTAGGATCGTTTGCACGAAAAGGTTTTAACTGCACACATTCTGCAAGAATTGTTTGTGCTTTTGTAAACAAGTCGTTTTCTAAGCTTTTTGTAATCTTTTTTAGATCACCAAGCTGATTAATCAGTTTTTGATCATCTATACGAATCCCAAGACTTATATATCGTCAACAATCATCAAATTGCTAGCTGGAAAAAAACACATAAACGCACAAACAAACATACATTTCATGAGCACGTGTATGCGCCTAAGCTTTCTCTCATTAGACAATCGTCTCCATTAATTGTTTCCGAATTAGCGTAAAAGCTGTATTCTCTCTTTTTTATGGGACTTTTCAAATCAATGGATGGACATGCAACTCTTTATATTATAGAGTCTTTGCTCCTACTGTAAACAATAGAAGCGTCTGAGGATGTATTCATTCCAGACAGTTGAGACCAAGTTTTGATAGAAAAAGTAAAATATTATAAAAAAATTTATATAATTTTTTTTTTTTGTAATTCTTACAAGTCCTGCCCCTTTGTGCATTGATTGCATGCAAATAACCACCATCACTCACTCGCCCTTTGAAAATACGAGATAGTATTTTTAAATAAACCAGCCAACATTTAAAGTGCGGGTTCATTGTTATTTGCAGAAAATGCACAAATATCCCAGTCGAGGGCAAAACTTACACACTATTGATATGATGTATTGGAACTTGTATTATATACTAATATATACCAGATATTAAGAGCCCGACGTTGTCCGAGGTTTCTAACGATTTAAAGTAGTACATAAATTTTAGTATGGGTGAAACAACTTCCCTTGTCCGGATCCTGCTTTTTTTACCAAACTCGATAGGAATGATAAAAATATCGGCTGAACATAATTCAATAAGTCTTTCTCTAATTCTTTTGATGATATGATAAATTTATTCCTCACGGGCTGGGTGAAACTTCCCCTGCTCCGATCCTGTTTTTTTTTAGCAAACTACGCTTATTAATAAACAAGATTTTCTAACAAAAGCTTGAAGACTTCACCTTTAAAGATTCAAAATATAGTCACCGAAATTTATGTTATTTGCATTGGGAAAATAAGTTCCCCCAAAAGGATCCTATCAAATTTTCCCGAACTATTAAGTAGGAGATGTTGGATACGGTTCTGATTGGTCTTAACTTTATAAGACCAGAATTATCTTGGTTATTCTTCATCTCAACTGTGGACACTGGCCTCCTCTCGCTTTTAACCGGAGGACTACGATAACACCCGGTAATGTAGTTTTGCTTACATGTGGGTAAGGACGACGGGTTAGTAACTGACTCCTGAAAGAAATAATAACTATAAAAAATCTAAAATTAAAACAACAACGACTCTCCCTAATGTTAGTATAGGACGTCCTAAACTTCGATGGAAAGACCAAAGCTTGGCCTTCAAAATTGGAGAATATGCTTACAAGATCGAAGTTTATGGATTTCTAAAATATGTTCGACCTCTGACATCAAGATTTTACAACCTGTTAAGGTCAAAGGCCATTTATATAAATAAAATAAATAACCATTTACCAAAAAGTCGGTAGCAGAAAAGCTATACCTTAAGATATACGACAACAAGAATTACCTCTGTATGTGGGGTAAAACTTAAACTGCCCCGATAATTAAGATTTTACAACCTGTTAAGGTCAAAGGCCATTTTAATAAATAAAATAAATAACCATTTACCAAAAAGTCGGTTGAAGAAAAGCTATGCCTTAACATATACGACAACAATAATTATCTCTGTATGTGGGGTAAAACTTACCCTGCTGCGATAATTTTAACTTTAATTTACTTCAATGGCCTTTATTTACAACCTGTTAAGGTCAAACGCCGAGCATATTTAAGAATTCAATGCGCTTCGATCTAGATTCTAAGATTTTATATCTGATTGTATATATGAGTCTATTTTCATAATTGCCGTTCTCAACTCAGCTCAGTTTGGTCGTCTGCCATTCAAACCAACTTTCACTCACTTTCTATATTTAAGTCTGAGTCTATAACTAAATCTATACCGAGTCTTAATCTAAGTCTACAATCGGGTATATCTGAGTCTACAATGATTCTATAACTGAATCAATAACTATATACATATTTGACTCTTAATTTGAGTCCATATACATATAAATGATTTTCTAATGTGGGGTTTATATAACTCAAGCGGCTGACGATTGAAATTTACTTGTGTTTTGTTATTGTAACAAAAACAAAATACATGTAAATTTCACTCAATCGTCCGTCGCTTTAGATATAAAAACCCCACATAAGTCTTAAGTTTTCCCTTTATATAAGTTTATTTTTTGGGTCTTTTTTGGTCTGATTCTATACCAGTCCATATCTGAGTCTATAACTATAATGTATTTCAATTATATCTTTGTCTATTACTAAGTCTATAATTGTGCCTATTTCTGAGTTTATGACTGAGTAGATAATAGAGTCTATAACTAATGTGCTGTTTATATAACACAAGCGGCTGACGATTGAGTAAAATTTATATGTGTTTTGTTTTTGTTACAATAACAAAACACATGCAAATTTCACTCAATCATCAGTTGCTTGTGTTATATAAACAGCACATAAATATTTATCTAAATCTACATCTGAGTCTATATTTAAGTCTACATCAGAGTCTGTAACTGAATTTATAATTGAGCATATCTAGGTATGTGTTTAAGTCGATATCTGAGTTCATAACTGAATCTCTGAGTCCCCATCTAAGTTTTTAACTGAATATAAAATTGAGTCGTTTTTTTAATGTATGGTTTATATAACTCAAGCGCCTGACGATTGATTGAAATTTACATGTGTTTTGTTATTGTAACAAACACAAAATACATGTAAATTTCACTCAATCGTCAGCCGCTTGAGTTATATAAGCCCCACATATTTGAATCGATAACTATATTGAAAACCTCTTCTAATAAATCTACTTAAGTCGATATCTGAGTCAGTATTTAAGGCGATATCTAAGAAACTAATGGAATCAATATCAAAAGTTGATAGCTGAGCCTTTTAGGAAGTCTAAAATTGAGACAATATGTACTGAATCTTCATCTGAGTCTATATGTGAATCTAAGTATATCAGTTTATGTCTGAGTCTATATCTGAGTATATCAGACTATTTCGGAGTCAATATCTTCTATCGTCTATATTGAGTGCCTATTTACGTCGATATCTTTAGTCATTAACTGAGTATATGATTGAGTCAATAATTGAGTATATAACTGGGTCTATAATGGAGGGTTTACCTAACCTAAATTTTAGTCTATATCTGAATTTGGGTCTATTACTGAGTATAATTGAGTATATCTGACTATATATAAGTCAATATCTGAGTCTATATGTGAAGCCATATTTAATTCGATATCTGAGTTAAAAACCGAGTCGGAATTTAAGTCGATATTGAGATCTTTACCTGAGTCTACATCTGAGTCTTTATTAAAAACCTTATAAATTTATATCTAGTCTATAAATGAGTATATCTGACAATATCTAAGTCAATATCTGAAGCCATATTTAATTCGAAATCTGAGCCATTAACTGAGTCTGAAATAAAGTCTATTGTTAGTTCTCTACCTCAATCCACATCTGAGTCCTTATCCAAATCCATATAAGTTTATATCTGTGCCTAAAAAAGGTTATATCTGACTATTTCTGAGTCAATATCTAAGTCTATACTGAGTCCATATTTAAAGCCATATTTAAGTCGATAATTGAGTCTGAAATTTAATCTAAATCTGAGTATTTATCTTAATCCATATAAGTTTAAATCTGAGCCTATAACTGAGTATATGTGACTATTTGTGAGTGAATATCTGAGTCCATATCTGAGCCCAGATATACATCGATATCTGAGACAATAACTGATTCTATGAGTTTATATCTGAGTGTTTATATAAGGGATATCTGGGTGGTTACCGCGTAACTCGATTCGAAAGAAATTATTTTCGAAACACAATGCTTTAAGCATACAAATTCGAACAGTTTTATTTTCGAATCGAGATACGCAGTTACCCCCCTGAGTCTTCAAAGTGTATTTATGAGTTTATATCGGAGTAAATATTTGAGTCTTTAATTAATGGCCACGTTCTATAACAGTTGATTCTCGACGATTTCGTAAGGAATTGAGGTTCTATAAGGTACTCGTCTAGCTTACGTTATGTTACGTAGAGCTTTTTCTGTTTTAAAATTTCTTTGTTGCCAATATTTTGAAATCTGAAAGCTTTGATAATTTTTCGTACAAAGTTTTGGATGCAAAATGAAAAAGGAAACTCTTTTTTCTTTTTGTCAAAAATATTTACTCATAATAAACAAAATGTAAATAAACAAAAATTGTTTTAAACAAAACTATTGTTTTCACAGTTTTTTGGTGATTTTCATAAGATTTATGCTAAAAGTTATGTTTTTGTAATGTGAAATCGACAAATCAGTGCCTCAAAAAGTCCCATCTTGTGAAAAAAAGTGGACTCCAGTAGTCAAATTGAACACGTACAAGATTTCGATATACCCAGAGTCTGTACCTCTATACGTATGTCTCCCGATATGCAATATATTGTAGAAACCGGAACCTATAAGCCACGAGTTAAATGCTTTGAAATCTTTAATTTATCCTTTAAATTTGAAAGATGCTTTGATTCGGAGGTCACAACATTCGAATTAATAAGTGATGACTATAGTAAAATGGTCTTTCTACAATGTGATCATTATCGTCTGCTTATACCCAGATTTGGTATATGAAACACATAATCCTTCTTACGATCTATTTATTGTGGGATAACTTTTGCAATCGGAGGCTTTGTGCCTGAATTGTTGTGATGTTCTACTCTAGATGTGGCAATTAAATTGCACAGTGTTAAGGAGTTTTTTCCTATATCGGCTTTGAAACACAAAGATGGTCTTCATATGGCTGTGGGTACCAATTGGGGTCATGTTTTTATACGACATTAGATCTAAAGAGCCTTTCTTGGTAGAACGTCATTTAAACAAATTATCCATAAGAGATTGGTATTTAATAAAAATCATAATGCGGTCTACTCCATAGCTAAGGCTATGCTAAAGTTGTGGGATGAACAAACAGACAAACAAGTGGCTTATAGAGAATCCACTACTCGATTCTGGCATATTTTTTTTCAGCACAGGAAGATGTTAAAATGTAAACCTTTTAGTTCCCGCCATGGGTTCTAGTTCAGTTCTCTTTTAGATTTAAATTAGTTCAAAAATTCAAATTTATTTATTATTAAGAATTAATAATTATTTTTTAATAAAAATCTTTTTTGCAGAAAAAATGCATAAATATCTTTGTATGAATTTTGAGTAAAAATAATAAAATTCTATACGATTGATTTTTTCTAATCGTATGTCTTTGACACAACAGACGTTCAAATTTGTCTTACAGAACGACAAAAATTATACAAAGCTTTCAGTGCTTACGTTTTCACTCAACCAGAAATGACATACGCTTTACAAAACCCCAAATCAATGGCCACGTTCCATAACACAAGCAAGTTATTGACGATTGAGTTGATTCTCGACGATTTCGTAAGGAATTGAGGTTCTATAAGGTACTCGCCAAGCTTACGTTATGTTACGTTGTGCTTTTTCTATTTTTAAATTGTTTGGTTGCCAATATATCTCAATATGAAAGCTTTTCTATTTTTCCAAACAAAATTTTTAGTTCAAAATGAAAAAGGAAACTCTTTATTCAATTTGTCAACAAAAATTACTCAAAATATAATAAAAAAATGTTTTCAAGTATTTTAGAAACTATTGGATAAATAATTAGAATTTCTTTGCCAATACTAGATGAAAAGCTGTTAAGGACTTGCAGACCAGTTTGGATAGTTCAACGCTTAGCTTGTGAGACAAAATTAAGGAATTTTTCAATCAATACAATACCAACAGAGTAGAGTTTTTTTAAGCGTTAACTTTATCCACCAAATAAGTAATATTATGTACTACTGAAACGAAAATATCATCTTCGATTTTTTTACCGTTTAATAGCCAGAATTAGGACTTTTAGCATTACCTGCCTTTAACAAACATCAGTTGTTTCATACACTCTGACTTCAGGAGTCTTACATCCGCATTAGCGTTTGGATGAAGAGATTCTCTACTCACCAAACCGACGGAAATAATATGTGTCCATTTTCTAGATAAGCTTCAGTCCAGTTCTAGTTCATTGCTAGTTCATAACTAGTTCAGATCAAGTTCAGTTCATTTCTAGCTCTAGTTCAGTTCTAATTTAGTTCTAGTTCAAATCTAGTTCAGTTCTAGCTCATTTTTAGTTCAGTTCTAGTTCAGTTCTAGTCCAGTTCTAGTTCAGTTCTAGTTCAGTTCTAGTTCAGTTCTAGTTCAGTTCTAGTTCAGTTCTAGTTCAGTTCTAGTTCAGTTCTAGTTCAGTTCTAGTTCAGTTCTAGTTCAGTTCTAGTTCAGTTCTAGTTCAGTTCTAGTTCAGTTCTAGTTCAGTTCTAGTTCAGTTCTAGTTCAGTTCTAGTTCAGTTCTAGTTCAGTTCTAGTTCAGTTCTAGTTCAGTTCTAGTTCAGTTCTGGTTCAGTTCTAGTTCAGTTCTAGTTCAGTTCTAGTTCAGTTCTAGTTCAGTTCTAGTTCAGTTCTAGTTCAGTTCTAGTTCATTTCTAGTTCAGTTCTAGTTCAGTTCTAGTTCAGTTCTAGTTCAGTTCTGGTTCAGTTCTAGTTCTAGTTCAGTTCTAGTTCAGTTCTAGTTCAGTTCTAGTTCAGTTCTAGTTCAGTTCTAGTTCAGTTCTAGTTCAGTTCTAGTTCTAGTTCAGTTCTAGTTCAGTTCTAGTTCAGTTCTAGTTCTAGTTCAGTTCTAGTTCAGTTCTAGTTCAGTTCTAGTTCAGTTCTAGTTCAGTTCTAGTTCAGTTCTAGTTCAGTTCTAGTTCAGTTCTAGTTCAGTTCTAGTTCAGTTCTAGTTCAGTTCTAGTTCAGTTCTAGTTCAGTTCTAGTTCTAGTTCTAGTTCAGTTCTAGTTCAGTTCTAGTTCAGTTCTAGTTCAGTTCTAGTTCAGTTCTAGTTCAGTTCTAGTTCAGTTCTAGTTCAGTTCTAGTTCAGTTCTAGTTCAGTTCTAGTTCAGTTCTAGTTCAGTTCTAGTTCAGTTCTAGTTCAGTTCTAGTTCAGTTCTAGTTCAGTTCTAGTTCAGTTCTAGTTCAGTTCTAGTTCAGTTCTAGTTCAGTTCTAGTTCAGTTCTAGTTCAGTTCTAGTTCAGTTCTAGTTCAGTTCTAGTTCAGTTCTAGTTCAGTTCTAGTTCAGTTCTAGTTCTAGTTCAGTTCTAGTTCAGTTCTAGTTCAGTTCTAGTTCTAGTTCAGTTCTAGTTCAGTTCTAGTTCAGTTCTAGTTCAGTTCTAGTTCAGTTCTAGTTCAGTTCTAGTTCAGTTCTAGTTCAGTTCTAGTTCAGTTCTAGTTCTAGTTCAGTTCTAGTTCAGTTCTAGTTCAGTTCTAGTTCAGTTCTAGTTCAGTTCTAGTTCAGTTCTAGTTCAGTTCTAGTTCAGTTCTAGTTCAGTTCTAGTTCAGTTCTAGTTCAGTTCTAGTTCAGTTCTAGTTCAGTTCTAGTTCAGTTCTAGTTCAGTTCTAGTTCAGTTCTAGTTCAGTTCTAGTTCAGTTCTAGTTCAGTTCTAGTTCAGTTCTAGTTCAGTTCTAGTTCAGTTCTAGTTCAGTTCTAGTTCAGTTCTAGTTCAGTTCTAGTTCAGTTCTAGTTCAGTTCTAGTTCAGTTCTAGTTCAGTTCTAGTTCAGTTCTAGTTCAGTTCTAGTTCAGTTCTAGTTCAGTTCTAGTTCAGTTCTAGTTCAGTTCTAGTTCAGTTCTAGTTCAGTTCTAGTTCAGTTCTAGTTCAGTTCTAGTTCAGTTCTAGTTCAGTTCTAGTTCAGTTCTAGTTCAGTTCTAGTTCAGTTCTAGTTCAGTTCTAGTTCAGTTCTAGTTCAGTTCTAGTTCAGTTCTAGTTCAGTTCTAGTTCAGTTCTAGTTCAGTTCTAGTTCAGTTCTAGTTCAGTTCTAGTTCAGTTCTAGTTCAGTTCTAGTTCAGTTCTAGTTCAGTTCTAGTTCAGTTCTAGTTCAGTTCTAGTTCAGTTCTAGTTCAGTTCTAGTTCAGTTCTAGTTCAGTTCTAGTTCAGTTCTAGTTCAGTTCTAGTTCAGTTCTAGTTCAGTTCTAGTTCAGTTTTAGTTCAGTTTTAGTTCAGTTCTAGTTCAGTTCTAGTTCAGTTCTAGTTCAGTTCTAGTTCAGTTCTAGTTCAGTTCTAGTTCAGTTCTAGTTCAGTTCTAGTTCAGTTCTAGTTCAGTTCTAGTTCAGTTCTAGTTCAGTTCTAGTTCAGTTCTAGTTCAGTTCTAGTTCAGTTCTAGTTCAGTTCTAGTTCAGTTCTAGGTCAGTTCTTTTTTTTTCTTTTCTTTTCACAAAATTCTATACCGAGGAATAATTTGTGTTCTATACGATCGAATTTTTCTTATCGTGTACCTTTGACATAACAGACGAGTGAAATTGTCTTACAGAACGGCAAAAATTATACAAAGCTTTCAGTTCTTACGTTTTCACTCAACCAGAAATGACATACGCTTTACAAAACCCAAAACAAAATGTTTTTACTCATAGGACATAAATTTATGAGTAAAACGTTTTACAGAACGTGGCCATAAGTCTATATTTTAGCCTATATCTGAGTCTTAAATTTAGTGCGGTTCAGTATACACATGGGTCCTTAAAAATCTATGATGTCTTTGTGAAAAATTCACATTCAAGTATATGTCAAGACAGTATTCAAATCCATATCGGATTAAAGAGTGCTCTAAATAAAATTTGTAGTTGGATTTTCTTAAATAAAAATCAAACCTTTTAATATAAAAACTCTACAAAATACGCAAATATAATGACATATTATACAAAATCATTTAGCATTAAAATGTTTACTTAGTACTCGGGTTTTGCAAAATTATCGACTTTTTTCGGAAACCCTCCCATTAAAGATTTTACAGTTGCTTCTGGTACCTTTTTGGAGCATGTGTTCCACCTGCGCTTAAAATCGGACATGTTCTTGGAAATCTTTCCTGTGTTCTTCAATTCCTTTTTTACCAGAGCCCAATACCTTTTCACAGGCCGAAGTTCTGGACAGTTAGGTGGATTTGCCTCTCGTGGTACAAAAATGACATTATTCTTTGAGTACCACTCAAGTGCCTTTTTTCCATAATGACATGATGCCAAATCGGGCCAAAAAAATGTAGTCACTTTGTGCTCTCTTAAAAAGGGTAATAACCGTTTTTGTAGGCACTCCTTTATATAAATTTCTGTGTTTATTGTGCCAGATGCCAAAAATACTTTACTTCTTTTGCCACAACTGCAAATAGCTTGCCACACGAGAAACTTCTTAGGGAATTTTGTTTGTTTTTTTGTTTATCAGCAACATAAAAATCTTGACCAGGAAGTTGAGAAAAGTCTGCCAGTACATATGTTTCATCATCCATCACACAACAGGTGTATTTTTTTATAAAATCAGACCTCAATTTTTTCGCTCGTTTTTTTGCTTCTAAGTTCTTTATAGCATTGCGATCTGGAACCTTTTGGACTTTGTATGTCTTCAGTCCAGCATAAGCTTTGACTCTATGTGCAAAATTCGTAGAACATTTCACCGTACGAGCTGCTTTTCTTAAAGAAGTGTTAGGCGCTCTTCGAAAGAATCGCTCGACTTCTTTTGCCTTACCAATATCTGTAGGACCTTTTTTCCTCCCTGATCCAGGTTTTCTTTCAATGCTCAGGTTTTCCTTATACCGTCTGATGGCATTAGAAACCGTTCGAGGGTCAACTTTCAAATTTTTAGCTATTTTTTTAAAAGTCCATGACGGATTTTTTTGAAAAGTTTTAATTATATTTTCACGAACTTTTTTTTCGCAGTCCATTTTGATTGAAATAACTATTGAAAATTAATAATTTCTAAAATAATAGTATCTGACATATCTATAGAAACTAACTTGATCAAAAAATAAATTATTTCTTGCACTATGGATAAATTTTGTCTAAAATAGTAAATGCATATTTTTTTAGAACACTATTTAAGATACTTTCTCCATTATGTCAATTCTTAAATCAAATTTACTGCCCTCATCCTTAAGCAAATATGTCCAACTTGTATTTAATCAAAAAAAAAACATGAGGCCAAATAAAAATACAATATATTTCCCTATAAAAATATATTGTATATCGCATAAAAAGTCTATATTATATGTTTGTGCATTGTTATATTTGAATAAAATAAAATTTTAATATTTCTTTTGTTTTCGGGATACCCAGAATAAAACAACAAAAAAAATTAAAAACAAAAACACAATAAATGAATAATATAAAAATACAACAAAAAACTATTATTATTATCCACAAACAACTACCGTCATTTTTATACTCGTATTATACCTATTAAAATCTATAGGAACAGACGGACTTACGAATGAGACGGACATGCACAGTGGGATGGATGGATTTCAAATGTTTGTGTGGTTGAGGTTTTCTACGTTAAACTCGAGGTTTTGTTGGCCAGCAACAACAACAAAACGGTTTAAGTTGTATCATTACAACAAATTTTGTATTACTCAGTTTTTTTTTATCGTTGTTTGTGTACTCGTATATATATTTAGTTAAACAATGATGCTGGTCAGTTTCTGATGTAGTTTTCAAATTTGTTTTTTTTTTTTTTTTGTTAAAAATTTATATTTAGCATTTTATGGTTTGTTTTTATTTAAAACTATGAAATGAAACAAAAATGTCATGCCATATAATTTGAGTTTAAGTGTTTTTGTTTTATTATACCCTACACTAGAAATTGTAGGGCATAAGACATAAACAAATGTATAGGAGGAGACAAAGACTAAGAAAAAGACTAATACACAAACTAAGATATAAAGTAAGACATAGACTAAGACATAGACTAGATATAGACTATGACAGAGACTAAGACATAGACTAAGACATAGACTAAGACATAGACTAAGACATAGACTAAGACATAGACTAAGACATAGACTAAGACATAGACTAAGACATAGACTAAGACATAGACTAAGACATAGACTAAGACATAGACTAAGACATAGACTAAGACATAGACTAAGACATAGACTAAGCCATAGACTAAGATATAGACTAAGACATAGACTAATACATAGACTAAGACATAGACTAAGACAAAGACAAAGACTAAGATATAGACTAAGACATAGACTAAGACATAGACTAAGACATAGACTGAGACATAGACTAAGATATAGACTAAGACATAGACTAAGACTAAGACATAGACTAAGACATAGACAAGACATAGACTAAGACATAGACTAAGACATAGACTAAGACATAGACTAAGACATAGACTAAAACATAGACTAAGACATAGACTAAGACATATACTAAGACATAGACTAAGACATAGACTAAGACATAGACTAAGACATAGACTAAGACATAGACTAAGACATAGACTAAGACATAGACTAAGACATAGTCTAAGACATAGACTAAGACATAGACTAAGACATAGACTAAGACATAGACAAGACATAGACTAAGACATAGACTAAGACATAGACTAAGACATAGACTAAGACATAGACTAAGACATAGACTAAGACATAGACTAAGACATAAACTAAGACAGAGACTAAGACATAGACAAGGCATAGACTAAGACAAATTAAGACATAGACTAAGACATAGACTAAGACATAGACTAAGACATAGACTAAGACATAGACTAAGACATAGACTAACACATAGACTAACACATAGACTAAGACATAGACTAAGACGTAGACTTAGACATAGACTAAGACATAAACTAAGACAGAGACTAAGACATAGACTAAGACATAGACTAAGACATAGACTAAGACAGAGACTAAGACATAGACTAAGACATAGACTAAGACATCGACTAAGACATAGACTAAGACATAGACTAACACATAGACTAAGACATAGACTAAGACATAGACTAAGACATAGACTAAGACATAGACTAAGACATAGACTTAGACATAGACTAAGACATAAACTAAGACAGAGACTAAGACATAGACTAAGGCATAGACTAAGACATAGACTAAGACATAGACTAAGACATAGACTAAGATATAGACTAAGATATAGACTAAGACAAAGACTAAGACATAGACTAAGACATAGACTAAGACATAGACTAAGACATAGACTAAGACATAGACTAAGACATAGACTAAGACATAGACTAAGACATAGACTAAGACATAGACTAAAACATAGACTAAGACATAGACTAACACATAGACTAACACATAGACTAAGACATAGACTAAGACATAGTCTAAGACACAGACTAAGACATAGACTAAGACATAGACCAAGACTAAGACATAGACATGACTATGACATAGACATGACTAAGACATAGACCAAGACTAAGACATAGACTATTACAATCTATTTCCGTCATTTGTCCGATTTCTTGACATTATATTCGAAAGGGTATAAAAGTTTCGTCTTTACCGTTTGAAGACCTCTTAGATGTTTTATTTAAATTTCTATATTTTAGTCTATTTTATTTAATTCCCTTTTTTTATAGGATTTGTTTGTATGTATATATTTTTTGGGGGGGTAATTATTTGCAAATGAATTTTTAATAGAATTTGTCATTTCTGTTCATTATTTTAAGTTTAGTTTCATTATTCACAAAAATTAGCATGAACTTCCCTTTTTTTGTAAAAAAACAAAAATAAAAACTAATGAATGTAAATTTTAAATTTAAATTTTAGTTTTTGTGATTTAAGTTGTTTTAATCAAAATTTACAAAAAAAAGAAAAAATGCACTTTATCATTACATTTTTTTTCAACAAAAAATTAATTTCTTTATAATAAAAATTTAATGATTTCCATTAGCACAAATAAAATTTATTTAAACGGGGCAACATGAAGATGTCCGTCTGTCTCTCTGGTCTTTTGAAATAAATTCATTTTGAAATCAAAGAGAATAAATAAATAAATTCATTAAATTCATTTTTATTTATAATGAGAATTTTCAAAAGAAGCAAAAATGCATTTGCAGAGATAAAAAAAAATTACTAAATAAAAAACAAACAAATAAAAAAATATGTATAAAAATAGCAACAAAATAAAAAAAATATAAAAATATGTATAATTATGTATTTCTTTCTTTTTCTGTATTATTCATTATTTTCCTAAAGTTCATTGGCTAGAAAATGTGTTGTTTGTCTACTTCTCGTATATTATCATAAATTTTCATAAAAATGCAAAAAAAAATGAAATTAAATAGAAAAAATAACAATAAATAAATAAATAAATAAATGCGAAAAAAATAAAAACAGCAGCATCAGCAACAACAACTTCTTCATAGACACAGAAAAAAAAATAAAAATCGTAAAATGTGGAATGAAGATAAAGATTTTAGGAAAAAAATACGAAAACATAAATAATATTGTAATTCAATTTAAACGCAGCGAAAATTATAAAATTATGCTAATAAATACTATAAATATTATTAATTATTAAAGTCTTATCATTTATATGGGAAACTAGATGTTAAGACCCGGCGTTGTCCATAAATTTTCAAAAAATTCCTATTAAACCCAAATTTTCGAAAAAATTCCTATAAACGCAAATTTTCGAAAAAATTCCTATAATAGCAAATTTTTGAAAAATTTCCTATAAAAAGTAAATTTTTGAAAAATTTCCTTTAAAAAGTAAATTTTTGAAAAATTTCCTTTTTAAAGGAAATTTTTGAAAAATTTACTTTTTAAAGAAAATTTTTAAAAAATTTCCTACAAAAAGCAAATTTTTGAAAAATTTCCTATAAAAAGCAAATTTTTGAAAAATTTCCTATACAAAATAAATTTTTGAAAAATTTCCTATAAAAAGTTAATTTTTGAAAAATTTCCTATAAAAAGCAAATTTTTGAAAAATTTCCTATAAAAAGTAATAATTTTTTGAAAAATTTCCTTTAAAAAGTAAATTTTTGAAAAATTTCCAATTAAAGGTAAATTTTTGAAAAAATTCCTTTAAAAAGTAAATTTTAGAAAAATTTCTTATAAAAAGCTAATTTTTGAAAAATTTCCTTTCAAATGCTAATTATTGAAAAAAATCATTTGTAAAGTAAATTTTTGAAAAATTTCCTTTAAAAAGTAAATTTTTGAAAAATTTCCTATAAAAAGTAAATTTTTGAAAAATTTCCTATGAAAAGTAAATTTTTGAAAAATTTCCTATGAAAAGCAAATTTTTGAAAAATTTCCTATGAAAAGTAAATTTTTGAAAAATTTCCTTTAATAAGTAAATTTTTGAAAAAATTCCTTTAAAAAGTAAATTTTAGAAAAATTTGTTATAAAAAGCTAATTTTTGAAAAATTTCCTTTCAAATGCTAATTTTTGAAAAAATTCCTTTGAAAAGTAAATTTTTGAAAAATTTCCTTTAAAAAGTAAATTTTTGAAAAATTTCCTTTAAAAAGTAAATTTTTGAAAAATTTCCTATAAAAAGTAAATTTTTGAAAAATTTCCTATAAAAAGTAATAATTTTTTGAAAAATTTCCTTTAAAAAGTATATTTTTGAAAAATTTTTAATTTTTGAAAAAATTCCTATAAAAAGTAAATTTTTGAAAAATTTCTTATAAAAACCTAATTTTTGAAAAATTTCCTTTCAAAAGCTAATTTTTGAAAAATTTCCTTTCAAAAGTAAATTTTTGAAAAATTTCCTTTAAAAAGTAAATTTTTGAAAAATTTCCTATAAAAAGTAAATTTTTGAAAAATTTCCTATAAAAAGTAAATTTTTGAAAAATTTCCTATAAAAAGTAAATTTTTGACATATTTCCTATAAAAAGTAAGTTTTTGAAAAATTTCCTATAAAAAGTAAATTTTTGAAAAATTTCCTATAAAAAGTAAATTTTTGAAAAATTTCCTTTAAAAAGTAAATTTTTGAAAAATTTCCTTTAAAAAGCAAATTTTTGAAAATTATCCTATAAAAAGTAAATTTTTGTAAAATTTCCTTTAAAAAGTAAATTTTTTAAAAATTTTCTATAAAAAGTAAATTTTTTTAAAAATTTTCTATAAAAAGTAAATTTTTTAAAAATTTCCTATAAAAAGTAAAATTTTGAAAAATTTCTTATAAAAAGTAAGTTTTTGAAAAATTTCCTATAAAAAGTAAATTTTTGAAAAATTTCCTATAAAAAGTAAATTTTTGAAAAATTTCCTTTAAAAAGTAAATTTTTGAAAAATTTCCTATAAAAAGTAAATTTTTGAAAAATTTCCTATAAAAAGTAAATTTTTGAAAAATTTCCTATAAAAAGTAAATTTTTGAAAAATTTGCTATAAAAAGTAAATTTTTGAAAAATTTCCTATAAAAAGTAAATTTTTGAAAAATTTCCTATAAAAAGTAAATTTTTGAAAAATTTCCTTTAAAAAGTAAATTTTTGAAAAATTTCCTATAAAAAGTAAATTTTTGAAAAATAGGAGCACGATTCAAAATTTTTTTGTACCTTAATTAAGTGTCATTAATCTTGCAATATGTGGTTCCAACAGGACGGAGCCACATGCCATACAGAGGGCCCTACATTTGTTTTACCGAAAGAAACTTTTGATGAAAGAACTATTTCACGTAATGAATTGAGTTTTTTTATTGGGGGGTAATGTTAAGCTTCTTATCTACGTCGATAAAATCCACATTCAAAGAGTTATCGGCGAAATACGGCCAATCAAAATATATTTGAATGTTTAATTATGATATAAACTTGTTTCACTCTATAAAAAACACCCGATATATTGACTGGGACAGTATTGTCATTTCAACAAGAAATTCAAAAATACACAGACTTATTGATCTGCCCTCCTACTTATTAGTAAGTAATAACTTGGAATTTCAACAAGTAAGAAAAGCTATAGTCGGTCAATCTATCATACCCTTCACTACTAAGGTCAAATATGGACCAACAATTAAACAAGTTTTTCTTAAGTCTTAGAGACATACATACATATACTATGTGCTATTTTTTCAAAATTTCGAGATTTATATCATTTCCGGCTAAGGGCCTATTATGGAAGCTAGGGTCAATTGTGGAACGATTGTTACCAAATTTTGGTTATTGGTTCATATTTATAAAATATTTATTTGTGCAAAGTTTAAGTAATCAAATGCATTTATTTTCAGAGTTATTAATGTTTTTGTGCTTGTATGTTTATGTGTATATAAACGTCTTTTGAGAATGTGTCTTGTATGGGAGGTATGGTCAAATATGGCCCTATTTCTAAAAAATTAGGAACACTGATTAACGTTATGATAAGCAAATTTGTGCTGAATATTTTAATAATATTATAATAAAACTAAATTTGTGGCTGTGAAGGACCAAAAACTATTCCGGGAAGGCATCCCTTTGGGAGGTACCCGAAATAGTAATCCGATTTCACCCAAAAAGAATAGGGATCATCCTTGGAACAAAATATGAGCCTATGTCAAATTTCAGCTTACATGAATAACCGGCCAGCCAGCCAGCCAGCGGATCGACATTGTTAAAACAACTCAGGGAGTGATTCTAAGTCGATTGTAAAAGGTGGGTCTCAGACCTATATTTCACTACCTATGGTGGTGAAGGGTATAAAAATACTCGTTGAAAAAAGTATTATTCAAAAACTTACACAAATATTCGGTTTGTAGAAATTCGGTGTATTTTTAACCAGCAGATTTTAGTATTATTTTCTCACTCAATGAAACGAAAAAAGCGGCCCGTAGACTTCACTTACAGTCACAAAAATAGCAAAAATTAAGACAAAAAAAGAACGACTGGAAACACATTCACTTGTACTTCGACGATTTTTTGTAGTTTACGTGCGCGCATGAATAATTTACAATATTTTTTTTTTTTTGTACTTTTTGCAAACAATTAAATTTTTTTTTTTTTTAATTTTTAAAGCAAAACAATTTTTTTCCAATGGAGGAGATTTTACATTATAAAGTTTCTGTTTTTTTTTATTTAATTGTTTATAAAAGTTTTGCTTTTGAAAAAAACCTTGAGTATTTGCACCGAAAAAAAAAAACACACTTAATTTAATTAAAAATTTTATTATTTCAAAAATTCACAATTTCATAATTTTTTGCACTAATGGAATTTTTTCTGAGAATAAAAAGAAAAACACATATAACATACATATGTACATACATATGTTGTAGAGTAATGGAAAATTGTTAAGTTTTAAGGCAATTTAAAACAGTTTAAACAATTTTTTTAATTTTTACTTTTTTATCTCCGTTTTATAGAAACAAAATCGAAAATGATGAAGGTGGAGTATTTAAAGTATAAACTGCCAAAATACTACAATTTAATTGAAAAATCCAAAGAAAAATAAACTTCCCAGTCGTCGTTTGTGGTGACATTCATTCGAAACACTGGGTTAATCCGCACTGGGTTTTCATGAATCTCAAGTAGTGGAAGAGTTAATGTTTTTTATGTCAAAAAACAAAGAAATTTTTTTCAAACAATTTCAAAGTATTGCATTTTTTTCATCATAATCATGTTTTTAATCATCATTATTGCGATTTATTTTGTTTGTGCAAAGTGCAAGAGGGATAGAGTGAAAAAAGCGAGAGAGAGAGATTTTTGCACATTTTCATCTCTAGACAGGACTGCCAGATTTGCCGTTTTATTTAAAGATTTTTTACCTCAAAAATACTAAAGAGCCTATATCTGCTTAAAAATTGCCGATTTTTTAACTTATCTTGAAAACAAACCCCCATTAGGGAAGAACTTATCCTGCATCGATAATTTTAATTTAAAATATGGATTTGGTTGGGTAACCAAAGACTCTATAATATAAACATCTTGCACTTCCATACATTGATTTGCCGTTTGGTCGTTTTGAAAAGTCCCTTAAGAAAGAAAGTAAATCGCTTTTACTCTTATTCGGAAACAACTAATGGAGACGATTATCCAATAAGCTAAGGCACACACACGATCTCATGAAATGTATGCTTGTGCGTTTATGTGTTTTTCATTGTTCTTTATCCACTTTAATTTCACTTTTGGCAGAAATAAAATGTATGGAATGCAATATCTTTATACCCTTTACCACCATAGGTGGAAAGGGTATTATAAGTTTGTGCTGATGTTTGTAACGCATAGAAATATTTGTCTTAGACCCACCTTTTAATATACCAATAGGCTTAGAATCACTTTCTGAGTCGATTTAGCGATGTCCGTCCGTCCGTCCGTCCGTCTGGCTGGCTGGCTGGACCCCCATGTAAACCTTGTAATCAAACTACAGGTCGCAATTCTAAAGATAATTTGATGAAATTTGGCACAGATTTTTTGATAATGGGACCATGGCTATTGAAATTCGTCAATCGGTCCATTATTTATGGTACCTCCCATAGGTCCCACTTCCCGGAATTGATATATTGGCCACAAATATAAATATTTTTTCATTTAAATCAAATACTGCTTACGTCAACCAAAATCACTGTACCAAATTTCGTTAAAATCGGTCCACATTTGACCATAGCTCCCATACAAACTTTTCTTTAAAAACGCACTAAATGAGACAAAAATCACTAAAATGCTCGTAAATCTGAAGATAATGGGAATTTTAAGTTTATTTTTTACATACATAATTTTTGTAACAACTGTAATCAATTTGCCAAATTTCGAGATAATCGGTCCACATTTGACCCTAGCTCTCATATAAGTCCAAATGTCGGAAGCAGCTTAAATAAAAAAGTTTTGAGAAAATGTTTGTATGATGGCAAAATTTAGCAAATATTTGTCTTTATACAGAAAAAATAACACTTTTGACTTTAGTGGTGAAGGGTATCGTATGGTCGGGCTTGACCGCACTTTCTTACTTGTTATATTATAGAGTCTTTGGTGTAACACATTAATTTTTTTGTTAAAGCAGTTAGGTTAAGTAGGTGGCTAACGATATAGTCCCTAAGATAGATCGTGAATAAAACGAGTAGCCCGGATGATAAGCCATAAGATCTGCAGGGGCTATGCGGTCCCTTGGGTCCTAGAAGATGGTCAATTGGTGTTACCTGCGGGGGGTAGAGAAGAAGAAATTCTTGACTACCAAAGCAGATAATGCGATCATTTATATTCGAGTCCTAAGATAGGTCGTGAATAAAACGAGTAGCCCAGATGATAAGCCATAAGATCTGCAGGGGCTATGCGGTGACAGATGAGGTGAGTGACGTTATGACTACTTCTGCAGTAGTCATTACTTTGAGGATTAAGTCTCCTAGCATGTAATCCCATAATGCGTAGTCTGTGGTGCGGTAGAGATGCCAAGGATTGTAGAAGGCTTCCTTAAAGTGGGATAAAAAAGACCCGACGCACTTCCTTTCTCGATTTAGATTCATCCGTGTATATCTCCAGGAGCACATCTTTAGAATAGATTGAAGTTCCAGAAATGTTCGATGTACAAAAGTATTACAGCATTTAAGTGATAAAAGTCTTGGGTTTTTGTTTACTTATAACTATTGGATCTATTTTATTCGAAACACCCCTTATCCATCTTTTTAATAAATAATCTCAAATACAGTTTTCTCATAGATTACATACATAATTCCCACGACATTCCAATTGGAACAAGGGGGTGCCTGTCTTAGACAATGAGCTGCATCCGATTCTATTTGTAGATTCATTGAAAGGAACCTACGTTTTAACTCCGGCTCCGAACGGCAAATGCATTAGTTACAGAAGTTTTACATAGCCTAATATTAAATAGCCAGTGGCTTTTTGAAAATTTATTTTTATACCCTTCACCACTATAGGTGGAAAGTATGTAATTGATAGAAATATTTGTCTTAAACCCACCTTTTAGTATAAAAATATGCTTAGAATCACTTTCGATTTAGCGATGTCAGTCCGTCCGTCCGGCTGGACCCCCATGTAAACCATGTAATCAAAGTACAGGTCGCAATTCTTAAGATCATTTGATGAAATTTGGCACAGATCTTTTTTTTATAGTGGGACCATGACTATTGAAATTCGTCAAAATAGAACCATTATTTATGGTACCTCCCATAGGTCCCACTTCCCGGAACTGATATATTGGCCACAAATATCAATATTTTTTCATGAAGTTTAAAATTATACTTGAGTAAACTTAAATTACTGTAAAAAATTTTATTGAAATCGGTCCACATTTGACCATAGCTCCCATACAAACTCTTCTGTCAAAACGCACTAAATGAGACAAAAATCTCTAAAACGCTCGTAAATCTGAAGATAATGAGAATTTTGAGTTTATTTTTGGCATACATAATTTTTCTAACAACTGTAATCAATTTGAAAAATTTTGAGATAATCGGTCCATATAAATCCAAATGACGGAAACAGCTTAAATATATAAGTTTTGAGAAAATGTTTGTATGATGGCAAAATTTAGCAAATATTTTTCTTTATACAGGAAAAAGAATACCTTCGGCCTTAGTGGTGATAAGTATCGTATGGTCGGGCTTGACCGACTATAGCACTTTCTTACTTGTTTCAAGTGGGTCTGGCCGGGACATGGAACCTCTGGTATGATAGGCGGATGACTAACCTGCTATACCACGGCGGTTTCTCATAGATTAAGGCAAAAAAAAAACATTATCGGTCATTGATTTTGTTGGTATCAATGCACCTGAAAAGTTGATAAACTTGGACGATAAGTAATTATCAATATGTTAAATTTAAATAACAAATTGTTAAACACAGATAAATATACAAAATAATATAAGCGCAATAAAAAATTTAAATTCTGGAAAAACTTGTATGGAAAATCTATATAAAACAGAATTAAATTTTGAATTATTCCAAATGTATGTATTTCCCCTTTAGATAACAGCTTGACAATAGAGTTGGCAACCCTATTTGTATAACTAAACAAAATGCACATGAAAAAATGCAAAAGAATTTTGTTTTTAGTTTAAGTCAATTGACTAGAGAAGAAAAGAAAACCAAATTGAAATTACTCATACGTAATTTACTGCACAGATACTCGTGCACACACACACACGCACACTCACAAATATCTCAAAAATACACAAAGAGAAAGAGAGAGAGAAAAAAGAAGAATAAAGAAAAAACGGTACAACTAAATACTAACACCAACAAAACGACACAAGCATGCAAAGAAGCATGTGTAGTAAAAATGAAAACAAGAAAAAACAACAACATTAAAAACAGGTTTGTTTGAGCATGACCCAAAACAAAACAAAATTCATAATAATTGTTGCATTTACTTATGATTAAAGAGCCAACAGCGGGTGGAGAGGTAGTGGGTGGTTGTGTACATGTTATTAAGGTAATGAGTATAATAACCCTCAGGAGGGGTAGAGAAGGGGAGCTCACATACACACACATCTTCTTACTTGTAAGGTTATGTTTAGTGTGTATGTTTTTAACACAACCAAAATAAAATATGTAATTGTTTTCTATTCAATCACGCGTTTTTTTCTTTTACTGAAAGAGAGACTGAGAGCGTTTATTTTACTGTAAGAGTAAGAGAACTTGTATAAATACCCGTTATTATTAAAATAAAACTGTTAATGTTGTTTGTTTTTGTTTCTTTTTGTTAATTAATTTATTTTTAATGAAATGATTAATCATTTTTTAGAGTTAAATAAACATTTTTAAAAACTTTTAAATTCAAAATAAGAAAAATAAAATTTATTTTAAGAAAAATTTACCTGTTACAACGAAGCCAATTTAACTGAAAAGAAAAGAAAAAATTATGAAAATTTATTTAAAAGCATAAGTTTTAGATTTTTGTTTTAAATTATTTTAAATTTAATGTTATAAAACCACTTTTATTAAATGAATCATATATTTAATAAGTTTTCACTAAACGAGTTAAATTAAATGTAATTGTTTAAAATACGAGTTCAGTTTGAAAAGACACTTCTGTGCCATCTTATACCTAGCAATAACTCAAAAACGACTTTTTACTATTTTAAGGAAATTTTCCAAAAATTTACTTTTCAAAGAAAATTTTTCAATAATTTATTTTTTAAAGGAAAATTTTCAAAAGTTTACTTTATAAAGAGATTTTTGATAAATTTTTCAAAAATTTACTTTTAGAAGAAAAATTTTTTGAAAAATTTACTTTTTAAAGGAAATTTTTTCAAAAATTTACCATTAAAAGGAAATGTTTTTAAAAATTTAATTTATTCAAAAAAAAATTTAAAAAATTTCCTTTTTAAAGGAAATTTTTTAGAAATTTACTATTTAAAGGAATTTTTTCAAAAATTTACTATTTAAAGGAAATTTTTCAAAAATTTACTTTTTAAAGGAAATTTTTCAAAAATTTACTTTTTAAAGGAAATTTTTCAAAAATTTACTTTTTAAAGGAAATTTTTCAAAAATTTACTTTTTAAAGGAAATTTTTCAAAAATTTACTTTTTAAAGGAAATTTTTCAAAAATTTACTTTTTAAAGGAAATTTTTCAAAAATTTACTTTTTAAAGGAAATTTTTCAAAAATTTACTTTTTAAAGAAAATTTTTAAAAAATTTACTTTTAAAGGAAATTTAAATTTACTTTTTAAAAATTTACTTTTTATAGGAATTTTTTCAAAAATTTACTTTTTAAACAAAATTTTTCGAAATTTTACTTTTCAAAGGAAATTTTTCAAAAATTTACTTTTTTAAGAAAAATTTTTCAAAATTTAACTTTTTAAAGGAAATTTTTCAAAAATTTACTTTTTAAAGAAAATTTTTAAAAAAAATTTACTTTTAAAAGGAAATGTTTTTAAAAATTTACTTTTTAAAGAAAATTTTTCAAAAATTTACCTTTTAAAGGAAAATTTTCAAAAATTTACTTTTTAAAGGAAAGTTTTCAAAAATTTACTTTTTAAAGGAAATTTTTCAAAAATTTATTTCTTAAAGGAAATTTTTAAGAATTTTACTTTTTAAAGGAATTTAAAAAAAAATACTTTTCAAAGTAAATATTTCAAAAATTTACTTTTTAAAGGAAATTTTTGAAAAATTTACTTTTTTAAGGAAATTTTTTTAAAACTTACTTTTTATAGAAAAATTTTCAAAAATTTACTTTTTAGAGGAAATAGGAAAAAATTGAAGTTATGGCTTGCAAACTTATCCAACCACCCTCGTTACTACAAATTTCATATTATTTTCTATCCACTTTCCGGCAAGCCATCAAATTATGTATTTTAAACAAATTGCATTACAATATTTTATACTCTATATATAAACTCGCTCTCTCTCAGTTTCTCTAACTTTTTCAAATGAAAAAATAAAATAAAATGAAAACTTTAAAAATCATTCCGCTTTAAAAGTTCTTTTCAATTCTATTCCATTACAACTCACGTGTCACACTTCTACAACTTGTATAATAAACAAAAGACAGTCCACCAATCAGCATATGAAACCTAGATCACGTGCATTTCGGGAAAAAAAAGAATATATACGAAATAATACAAACAAATTTTAGAGTGTAGTCTAATGGTCTCGTCAAAACTGGCATAGAAACATTCTAACTACTCATTTCTATGAATAATTTTTCCCCCAATGTTTATTACTCTCCATATTCTTATTCTCTCTCTCGCTAGCTCAATTTTTCTCTATGTCATTTAAGCTTTTCCTTTGTGCACTGTTGCATGCTTTGTGTTTGTTTTGAATGTGTGATAAAAATCACATAATCAAAAATCATGAAAACGGGTTATATGCTCGCTCTCACTCTCTCTATTTGGGATGTTTGTGAGAACAATTTATTCTCTTTTTTTTAAAGAATCATAGCTTGATTGCTCAGTTGTGCTTTTTCAAACAAAATTTCTAATATACATGTACATATACTGTAACCAGCCAATGAATTAAGTCCACTGCTTAGTCAACTTTTTGTTTAACTAATTCGGTGGTCATTAGTCATCCGGTTCTTTGTGATTTTTTTAAAATTTACTTTTTTAGTTAAATTTTTCAAAAATTAACTTTTTAAAGGAATTTTTTCAAAAATTGACTTTTTAAAGGAAATTTTTCAAAAATTAACTTTTTAAAGGAAATTTTTCAAAAATTTACTTTTTAAACGAAATTTTTGAAAAATTTACTTTTTAAAGGAAATTTTTGAAACATTTACTTTTTAAAGGAAATTTTTGAAAAATTTACTTTTTAAAGAAAATTTTTCAAAAATGTATTTAAAGGATATTTTTTTAAATTTTACATCTTAAAGGAATTTTTCAAAAATTTACTTTTTAAAACAAATTTTTGAAAAATTTACTTTTTGAAGGAAATTTTTTTTAAATTTACTTTTTAAAGGAAATTTTTCAAAAATTTACTTTTTAAAGGAAATTTTTAAAAAAATTATTTTTTAAAGGAAATTTTTGAAAAATTTTCTAAAAAAAAGTAAATTTTTAAAAAATTCCTATAGAAAGTAAATTTTTGAAAAATTTCTATAAAAAGTAAATTTTTGAAAAATTCCTATAAAAGTAAATTTTTAAAAATTTTGTGTTAAAAGTAAATTTTTTGAAATTTCCTTTTAAAAGTAAATTTTGGAAAAATTTTCTTTTAAAAGTAAATTTTGGAAAAATTTTCTTTGAAAAGTAATTTTTTTTTTTAAATTTTGTATAAAAAGTAAATATTTGAAAAATTTCCTATAAAAAGTAAATTTTTGAAAAATTTCCTATAAAAAGTAAATTTCCTATAAAAAGTAAATTTTTGAAAAATTTCCTATAAAAAGTAAATTTTTGAAAAATTTCCTATAAAAAGTAAATTTTTGAAAAATTTCCTATAAAAAGTAAATTTTTGAAAAATTTCCTATAAAAAGTAAATTTTTGAAAAATTTCCTATAAAAAGTAAATTTTTGAAAAATTTCCTATAAAAAGTAAATTTTTGAAAAATTTCCTATAAAAAGTAAATTTTTGAAAAATTTCCTATAAAAAGTAAATTTCTGAAAAATTTCCTATAAAAAGTAAATTTTTGAAAAATTTCCTATAAAAAGTAAATTTTTGAAAAATTTCCTATAAAAAGTAAATTTTTGAAAAATTTCCTATAAAAAGTAAATTTTTGAAAAATTTTGAAAAATTTCCTATAAAAAGTAAATTTTTGAAAAATTTTCTATAAAAAATAAATTTTTGAAAAATTTCCTATAAAAAGTAAATTTTTGAAAAATTTCCTATAAAAAGTAAATTTTTGAAAAAATTCCTATAAAAAGTAAATTTTTGAAAAATTTCCTATAAAAAGTAAATTTTTGAAAAATTTCCTATAAAAGTAAATTTTGAAAAATTTCCTATAAAAGTTAATTTTTTAAAAATTTCCTATAAAAGTTAATTTTTTAAAAATTTCCTATAAAAGTAAATTTTTTAAAAACTTCCTATAAAAGTAAATTTTTAAATAATTTCCTTTAAAAACTAAATTTTTGAAAAATTTCCTTTAAAAACTAAATTTTTGAAGAATTTCCTTTAAAAAGCAAATTTTTGAAAAATTTTCTTTAAAAAATAAATTTTTTGAAAATTTCCTTAAAAAAATTTTAAAAAGTAAATTTTTGAAAATTTTCCTTTAAAAAGTAAATTTTTGAAAATTTTCCTTTAAAAAGTAAATTTTTTAAAAATCTTTTTTAAAGAGTAAATTTTTAAAAAATTTCCTTAAAAAAATAAATTTTTAAAAAATTTCCTTTAAAAAGTAAATTTTTAAAAAATTTCCTTTAAATATTAAATTTTTGAAAAATTTCCTTTAAATAGTTAATTTTTGAAAAATTTCCTTTAAGCAGCAAATTTTTTAAAAATTTCCTTTAATAAGGAAATTTTTTAAAAATTTTCTATAAAAAGTAAATTTTTGAAAAATTTCCTTTAAAAAGTAAATTTTTGAAAAATTTCCTTTAAAAAGTAAATTTTTGAAAAATTTCTTTTAAAAAGTAAATTTTTGAAAAATTTCCTTTAAAAAGTAAATTTTTGAAAAATTTCCTTTAAAAAGTAAATTTTTTAAAAATTTCCTTTAAAAAGTAAATTTTTGAAAAATTTCCTTTAAAAAGTAAATTTTTGAAAAAATTTCCTTTAAAAAGTAAATTTTTGAAAAATTTCCTTTAAAAAGTAAATTTTTGAAAAATTTCCTTTAAAAAGTAAATTTTTGAAAAATTTCCTTTAAAAAGTAAATTTTTGAAAAATTTCCTTTAAAAAGTAAATTTTTGAAAAATTTCCTTTAAAAAGTAAATTTTTGAAAAATTTCCTATAAAAAGTAAATTTTTGAAAAATTTCCTAAAAAAAGTAAATTTTTGAAAAATTTCCTTTAAAAAGTAAATTTTTGAAAAATTTCCTTTAAAAAGTAAATTTTTGAAAAATTTCCTTTAAAAAGTAAATTTTCGAAAAATTTCCTTTAAAAAGTAAATTTTTGAAAAATTTTCTTTAAAAAGTAAATTTTTTAATAATTTCCTTTAAAATGTAAATTTTTGAAAAATTTCCTTTCAAAAGTAAATTTTTGAAAAATTTACTTTTTAATGGAAATTTTTCGAAAATGTATCTGTCCCAATTCTTTTGTTATAAACTGTATTTCTGCATTAGATTTAATTTTATTTTTAACCATTGACGTCAGCATTAATTTAATATAGTGGATGGATGGATGCATGGATAGATGGGGATACATGGATACATGTGGCCAACAATCATTCATTTATTCTCTCTTTCTCTCTGCTAAAGCTATTTAATGGCTCTCCATTCAATCAAATTCACTTCTTATTTTTCTTTGAGTCATTCTCTTGGCTATTTAGCTGGAGTCCTTCATTTTGACATTTGGTTAAAATGTTGTTTCTTTCTTTTATTTATTTTTTTTATATTATTTATTATAAACAAACAATTAAGATTTTGTTGTTGTTTTGCGTTTGTATATTGTCTTTTAAGCAACAAAGTAGTATTTTAATTTATATCTCTTGAATAAATTTTGATAACAATGAAACAAAAAAAATATTGAAATTATTTTTTTTAACAAAAACAACAAAAATACTGTTTTATCGACAACGACAACAACTTTAAATAAAACAACCAAATATTAACCAAAAAAAAAAATGTTGTTTGCAAATCTTGACATTGAAAAAGCGAATATTTGACATTGAAATAAAATTTTAAATATTTTTTAAGAGTAACGTTTTTCTGTTTTTTATTTTTTTATTAATTAATTTATTTATTTATTTAAAAGTGGAATTTTAGTTGTTAGCGATTTCTTTGTTTATATTTTTGCGTGAATTTTTGTTGAAAAAAAAAACATGTTTAATCGATGATAAGAAACGTTTTGAAAAAAAAATTGTGATTTCTGAAATTAAATAATAACAAATTAAAAATTTTATAATAAACAATTAAGTTGTCTATTATTTTTTGCTTTAAATAATGAAATGCATCAAAGTGCATGTGGAATGTGTGAGGGAGCCTATTGTTAAGGTTTAAGAAAATCGGCAACATGGCAGATTAACCCTTGAGGGGGCATGGAGGAAAGAAAATAATAAAACAAATTTTGAAATTATAACAGTTTTTAATACTAGAATGATCAAGTTTTGGTAATAAACTGTTATAATGAAAAAGTTTTTTTTTAAGAAAACTGTTATAAGAAAACTGTTATACTAAGTACATTCCGAAACAATGTATTTAGAAAACTGTTATACTTAATAGAGAATCTGTTATACTAGCAAAATTTTTTATTGAAAGCTGTTATAAAACCAGATTTTTCTAATAAAAACTGTTATACTAACAAAATTTTCAACCGAAAACTGTTATAATGATCAAGTTTTATGAAATAAATTGTTATGATAATACAATTTTTATAGAAATTAGTTTTTCTAATCTAATTTCCAGTAAAAAACTGTTATACTGGTCAAATTTTTTTGTTTAGAAAACTGTTATACTAACTTAAATTGCTATTAAAAACTGTTATACTAAAATAATTATCTATTAAAACTATGATACGAACATGTTTTACATAGAAAATTGTTACTCTTACAATGTTTTCTATATAAAACTGTTATACTAATCATATTTCTAAAGAAAACTGTTATAAAGATAAATTTTTCAAGAGAAAAACTTTTGTAATGCTAAAAAATTGTTATAATGATTTACTAATAAAAAGGAAACTGTAATATTGCTGCAATTTTTCATATAAAACTTTTATTAGCAAACAAATTTTCTAAATGAAACTGTTATACTGATAAGTTTTTTTTTATACAAAACATACTGATTATATTTTTTTAGAAAACTGTTATACTGATAACGTTTTTTTTAAGAAAACTGAAATATCAATACATTTTTTTAACGAAAACTTTTATACTGATAAATTTTTATATAGAAAACTGTTATACTTATTGAGTTTTTCCTAAAAAGCTGTTATACTGATCAGGTTTTCTTTTAAGAACAATTATACAGATAATATTCTAGTTATAATGACAAAATTTTCTATATTAAACTGTTATACTAATAAAGATTTCTTTAGAAAACTTTTATGGAATTTTCTACAGAAAACTGTTATACAGATACAATTTTCAATGATAAACTATAATACTGATAAATATTTTGCAAATTTTTGAAAAATTTCCTATAAAAAGTAAATTTTTTAAAAATTTCCCATAAAAAATAAATTTTTGAAAAATATCTTATAAAAAGTAAATTTTTGAAAAATTTCCTTTAAATAGTAAAATTTTGTAAAATTTCCTATAAATATTAAATTTTTGAAAAATTTTCTTTAAAAAGTAAATTTTTGAAAAATTTCCTTTAAAAAGTAAATTTTTGAAAAATTTCCTTTAAAAAGTAAATTTTTGAAAAATTTCCTTTAAAAACTAAATTTTTTAAAAATTATCTTTAAAAATTAAATTTTTTAAAAATTTCCTATAAAAAGTAAATTTTTAAAAAATTTCCTTCAAAAAGTAAATTTTTGAAAAATTTCCTTTAAAAAGTAAATTTTTGAAAAATTTCCTTTAAAAAGTAAATTTTTTAAAAATTTCCTTTAAAAAGTAAATTTTTGAAAAATTTCCTTTAAAAAGTAAATTTTTGAAAAATTTCCTAAAAATACAAATTTTTGCCTTGGGAATTATTTGAATTGTCATTATTTTAACTTCTAGTTTCGATTTTGCAGAATGTCTACAGCTTATGACGCTGCCACTGCTACTAGTGATAACAAAAAGTCTTAGAGTATTTTGTAATTAAATGAAATTATGGCAATTTTCTTCATATTCTAGACAATTTTTATTAGGTCTTAGGAGAATAATTTCTGCATTAAGACTCTAATACAAAAACTAAATTTCTAAGTCTTATTCCAGAATAATCTAAAATTTCAAGATCCATTTCCAGAACTTTAATGATTTACTAAATTTTTCGAACATATCAAATTTTCTGTTTCCAAAAATTTCAAATTTAAAGTTGCCTTAAAAGTTGATTGTGTAGGGTAAGTCTTCAGTCTTAACAAATTCTTCATTTCTTTAATTGTTGTACTACCAACAAGAACATTCTTCGGTAGCTTCTGCCTTTTACTTTGCACTTAAATAGTTTGTAGTTGTTGTTGATAGATTAAAAATTTAAATTGCCCCTATTGTTTGTTGTTTGTTGCTGCTGCTACGAACAAGAATTGTGCAGTTGCAGTTGCCAATATCGTTTTGTTGCTGTTTGATTGCTGCTGCTACTGCTGCTGTCACAAATGGCTTCTTTTCTTGTTCATTTTACCCTCTTCAATATTTAATGGTGTTGTAAAAGATTTAAACAGTTTTGTAGTTGATAATTGCAAACTATTTAGACAAGTTGCAACTTTTAACGATTACTTACATGTTCTTTCGTCTATTTTGCCGGTTGTTTTCTTACAAGGAGTTGTAATTTTTTGATATCGAGCAATTTTAACCCATGAAGAGGAGGGGTAGCTAAGTAACCCTCTGCCTGTCTATATAAAAATGTAATATTATCCAGTCATAAAATATTAGCATAGCAACAAATAGTGTAGAGTTGGAAAAACTCATTTCACTTTATAGTTTTGTTTTAGACTTGTCAGAATCGTCAGCTTTGAAACGTTTCTAAAACTTTATTATAAAGATGAGGTGTCAGCACAACGAACAACTGGCAAAAAGTCAATGTACGACCTTTAGAAATACAATATAAAAAAAGAAACTAAAGAAAATCTCTAGTAAAACGAAAACCGCGAAAAACAATGCAAAACATAAAGCAAAATTTTAATTCAATGTTAAATTGGCAAAACCGAGTACAAAACAAAAATCAAGTATTTACAAGATTTTACTAGGTAAATGGGTATTAAGGGTTTACACGGATTTAACAGAAGACAAGAGCATAGAAAACTGTTATACTGAAGCAAAATTAAAAAAAAAATATTATTCTAAAATATGCAACAGTTTATCACTTTGTCATAATAACAGTTTTTATAGAAAATTTTGTCAGTATAACAGTTTTCTTGAGAATATTTTATCAGTATGAAAGTTTTCTGTATTAAAATTGTTCAGTATAACAGTTTCCTTAACAAAATGTTATCAGTATAACAGTTTTCTGTATTTAAATTCTTCAGTATAACAGTTTCCTTAAAATGTTTTCTGTACAAAACTCGATCAATAAAAGATTTATCTGCCTGAAATTTTATTAGTATAAAAGATTTCGTTAGAAAACATTATCAGTATAACAGTTTAAAAAAAACATTATCAGTTTAACAGTTTTCTATAAAAAACTTTATCAGTATAACAGTTTTCTTTAGAAAATTTGATCAGTATAACAGTTTTATTTAAAAAAAACTATTTGTATAACAGTTTTCTTTAGAAAAGTTTAGTATAACAGTTCTTTATCGTAACATTTATTATTGAGAATAATTTTTTATATAATAAAATCTGAGTAAAACAGTTTTCTATAGAAAACTTTGTCATTATAACAGTTTATTTTAGAAAATTTCGCCAGTATAACAGTTTTCTATATTGAAATATTTCAGTATAGCAATTTCTTTAAGAAAATATTATTAGTATAACAGTTTTATTTATTAAAATTTGATCATTATAACAGTTTTCTTTATAAAAATTTTATCAGTATAAAAGTTTTTGCAGGAAATTTTATCGTTATAAAAGATTTCGATAGAAAACTTAGTCAGTATAACAGTTTTCTATAGCAAACTTGAACAGTTTAACAGTTTTCTACAGAAAACTCAGTATAACAGTCTTCTATAGCGGACTTTATTAGTAAAATAATTTTCTTTAGAAAAGTTTATTAGTATAACAGTTTTATATCGAAATATATAGCACCAAATCTGAAGCACGAATCATCAGTATAACATGCAAATTTTATCAATAAAACAGTTTTATTTACAAAATTTTATTAGTATAAAAGTTTCATTAAGAAAATTTTATCAGTATAACCGTCTTCTATATTAAAATTTTTTAGTATAACAGTTTTCTTATTCTTTCTTCTCCAGGTAACTCTATTATTATAACAGATTTCAATAGATAACAATTTTTTTATGGAAAACTTAATCAGTATAACAGTTTTTTATCAAAACATTTATCAATTTAACAAGTTACTCTAAAAAAAATATTAAAATAAAATTTTTCTGAATGAAAGATTTATCAGTATAACAGTTTTCTATTGAAAATTTTATCAGTATAAGAGTTTTCTGCAGAAAACTTAATCATTAGAAGAGATTTCGAAGGAAACCTTTATAGGAATAAAAGTTTTCTATAGAACACTTAATCAGTATAACAGTTTTCTATAGAAAACTTGATCAGTATATCAGTTTTCTTTAGAAAAGTTTATCAGTATAATAGTTTTTATAGAAGCATTTATCACTTTAAGAAGATTCTCAAAAAATATTGAAATAACATTTTTCTAAAGAACAATTTATCAGTACAAAAGTTTTCTATTGGAAATTTTATCATTACTGCAGTTTTATTTAAAAAAGTTTATCAGTATAACAGTTTCCTTGAGAAAATGTTATCAGTATAACAGTTTTCTATATTGAAATTTTTCAGTACAACAGTTTCCTTAAGCAAATGTTATCAATGTAAGAGTTTTCTGTCGGAAATTTTGTTAGTTTAGCAGGTATTATAACAGATTTCTATAGAAAACTTTATTAGTATAACAGTTTTCTTTAGAAAAGTTTATCAGTATAACAGTTTTATCGAAACATTTATCAGAATATTTTAAAGAACAATTTATCAGTATAACAGTTTTCTATAGAAAATGTTATCAGTACCAAAGTTTTCTTTAACAAAGTTTTGTCAGTATAAAGGTTTTCTTAAGAAAATGTTATCAGTATAACGGGTTTCTATATGCAAATTTTTCAGTATAACAATTTGCTTAAGAAAATATCATCAGTATAACAGTTTTCTACATTAAACTTTTTCAGTATAACAGTTTCATTAAGCAAATGTTATCAGTATGAGAGTTTTCTGTCGAACATTTTATCAGTATAAAAGTTTACCAGTAGGAAACTTTATCATTATGACAGATTTCGATAGAAAACTTTATAAGTATAACAGTTTTATATAGAACACTTGATCAGTATAACAGTTTTCTAAAGAAAACTTGATCAATATATCAGTTTTCTATAGAAAATCTTATCAGTATAACAGTTTTCTTTAGAAATGTTTATCAGTATAACAGTTTTTATCGCAACATTTAATATTTTAACAAATTTCTCTAAAAAAATGCATTTTTATGAGAAACAATTTATGAGTATAACAGTTTTCTATTGAAACTTTTTTCAGTATTACCGTTTTCTTTACAAAAGTTTATTAGTATAAAGGAGTTTTATTGAAAACATTATCAATATAACAGTTTTCTATGGAAAACTTTATTAGTATGTATAACAATTTTTTATGGGATACAGGTTTATTAGAAAAGTTTATGAGTATAAAAGTTTTATACATAAAACTTTATCAGTATAACATTTTTCTAAAAAACTAAGTGATCTAAATTTCTTATAATTAATAAATTTTCAAAATTATGTTTTTAAAAAAACATATTTTTCTCTAAAATGTATTTCAACTTGTTTCGAAATTTTAATTAAAAAAGACACACCCATGTCAAAAAAAATATTGATTTATAACATCTGTTGGCAATAATCTTGATTTGCAAAGACAGATAAAAATTATGCAAAACAAAAAATTTTGAAATAAATTTTGAAAACAATTTGAAGATATTAAAAATAATTTTAATGTTCTTTTTTTTTCTACACACTCCTAAACCGGCCCATAAACAAGTCTTAAGACCAATTTGGTTTTGAGATATGGAGATTACGTATGTATTACTATAATAACGGTTAATTTTGGCAAGAGTTGACAAAAAAGAAATGAAACAAACTGAACAGGGTAACCGGAAAGTATAGGGAAAAAGAGTATCGAGAATTTAAACACTTCGACAATTTTATTATTGAGAAAAATTTTGAAAGAAAATTTTTTTTCAATAATATTTCATCTTTTAAAAAATCTTATTTTATTCGCTCACCCTGCCTTAATGCGAATTACTCATGTTTTGAACAAAATCTACAATCAGCTAATGAGTTTTTAAATTTTGGAAAATTAACAAGAAACAATAAAAATAAAACGTAAAGGCCACACAAAAAATATATTAAATTTTTTTGGCAAAATATTTTAAACAAATAAGTTTTACAAAAAAAAAAAATAAAAAAAAGACAATGTATGATTTTTTTGCCGGACGTAATCATCATTAAAACTCTGGTTTATATTTTTGCGGATAAAGACTATTTCTAACAATTAGGCAGCAACAATTTGAGGCAATAGTGCGAATATTCTGCGAACAATTATGATAATTTCAAACAGATCGAAAGACCAAAAATATACAAATTTGAAAAAAACGTGTTCAAAAGCAAAATTTTATAACTCTTTCAAAATGGACTAAAACTATTAGCGATTTAATCAAATCTGAAAAACTATGACGTAGTCTGTTTCTTAATTTTAGTCTACATCTTAGTTTATGTCCTAGTCTATGTCTTAAACCAAAGACAATACAATACTCCGTACATTTTTTCCGTCAATAAAAAACAATAAAAAACACATAAACGCACAAACATTCATTTCATGAGCACGTGTGTGGGCCTTAGCTTTCTCTTATTGGATAAACGTCATTATTATATGTTTCCGAATTAGAGTAATAGCGGTGTAATATCATTTTATGGGACTTTTCAAATGGACCATGCGGCAAATCATAGCATGGAAGTGCAACATCAGCTTTTGTATTAGTATACGAGGGTGGTCAGTAAGTTCTTGACTTTTTGAATTTCCAGCCTCTTAATTGAGAAATTTAAATTGCTCCTATCTGTCTGCTGATTCTTGTCTCAATTTGAACAATTTGCGACATTTAGTTTGTTTATGGCAGCCGTTGAAAGTTAGCGTTATGAGTAGAAAACAAAAAATTAATTTTGGTGCCGGCAAACTTTTCTACAGAAAACTAAGGCGATTCTATAAAAAACTAAGGCGATCGCCAACTTTTCTATAAAAAACTAAGGCGATCGCCAACTTTTCTATAGAAAACTAAGGCAATCGCCAACTTTTCTATAGAAAACTAAGGCGATCGCCAACTTTTCTATAGAAAACTAAGGCAATCGCCAACTTTTCCATAGAAAACTAAGGCGATCGCCAACTTTTCTATAGAAAACTAAGGCGATCGCCAACTTTTCTATAGAAAACTAAGGCGATCGCCAACTTTTCTATAGAAAACTGAGGCGATCGCCAACTTTTCTATAGAAAACTAAGGCGATCGCCAACTTTTCTATAGAAAACTAAGGCGATCGCCAACTTTTCTATAGAAAACGAAGGCGATCGCCAACTTTTCTATAGAAAACGAAGGCGATCGCCAACTTTTCTATAGAAAACTAAGGCGATCGCCAACTTTTCTATAGAAAACTAAGGCGATCGCCAACTTTTCTATAGAAAACTAAGGCGATCACCAACTTTTCTATAGAAAACTAAGGCGATCGCCAACTTTTCTATAGAAAACTAAGGCGATCACCAACTTTTCTATAGAAAACTAAGGCGATCGCCAACTTTTCTATAGAAAACTAAGGCGATCGCCAACTTTTCTATAGAAAACTAAGACGATCGCCAACTTTTCTAAAGAAAACTAAGGCGATCGCCAACTTTTCTATAGAAAACTAAGGCGATCGCCAACTTTTCTATAGAAAACTAAGGCGATCGCCAACTTTTCTATAGAAAACTAAGGCGATCGCCAACTTTTCTATAGAAAACTAAGGCGATCACCAACTTTTCTATAGAAAACTAAGGCGATCGCCAACTTTTCTATAGAAAACTAGGGCGATCGCCAAATTTTCTATAGAAAACTAAGACGATCGCCAACTTTTCTAAAGAAAACTAAGGCGATCGCCAACTTTTCTATAGAAAACTAAGGCGATCGCCAACTTTTCTATAGAAAACTAAGGCGATCGCCAACTTTTCTATAGAAAACTAAGGCGATCGCCAAGTTTTCTATAGAAAACTAAGGCGATCGCCAACTTTTCTATAGAAAACTAAGGCGATCGCCAACTTTTCTATAGAAAACTAAGGCGATCGCCAACTTTTCTATAGAAAACTAAGGCGATCGCCAACTTTTCTATAGAAAACTAAGGCGATCGCCAACTTTTCTATAGAAAACTAAGGCGATCGCCAACTTTTCGGGAAACATTGTTTTAATGATAGCAAAATTTAGGAAATGTGTTTATGACTTGAAAATGTACTTTTTATTCTGTTCGATATTTAAATAGTTTTTGCATCAGTTTTGTAGGGTAGTGGCTTAGGTCTAACATAATTGTCTAAAATACTTTCTTACTTGTTTTTTTTATAGCTTTATTTTATTTAATTTTATGTTCAAGCGTTAATTTTTAACAATATTTAGGTGAAGGCTTCAAGTAAATATTATTTGTTATTTATGTTTAATTTTTCTTTATGAACGAAATTAAATTATCTAACGATGTCTGTCCATTTATGTTATGGTTAATTGTAAAAGTTGTTTATTTTATTTTTTCATAAAGATTTTTTTGTTTTCTTTTTTTTTTTTGCACAGTCATGATCACTTTCTAGACCACTGTGCGTAGGCGTTTTACGTTGAAATTATGAAGACGCGTTTTGGCTGCTGTTTAATTGAGACAAATTATAATTTTGTGAAAGCATTTTATGAATTTCAAGATAAAGACGTCAGGCATGTCATTGACAAGCATTTTATTGAAATATTTGCAAAATATTTTTACATTAGTGCCATTTAGGTCATTTCGGAAAAAATTAAGAAAGCAACCATGAAATAAATTTAAAAAAATTGGCCAAGATTAGAATGAATTAAGAAGGAAATTACATAAATTTTAGATAAATTTTACAATGATACAAATTTCTCTAGTTAAAGGACTGTCCCGACAACCCTCGTATTTCATATACGTAACATTGGTTTCGATAATATAAGATATACAAATTGAACTTAAGACAATAATCTAAAAAAATAAACAAATTACAAAAATGTAATACAATTTAAAATCGACCACTAAAAAGCAAAAGGGTGTAACTGACAAACATTACAATATTAACCTTTTTGTTAATTTTTGTTATACCCAACCAAAATATGTCTATAATCAGAAAATAATTAAATTAAATTTTTGTCAGTTAAGACCTTTTGGATTTTAGGTAACTATGGAAGGGAGAGTATGTAGGTAAAAGCATGTGTAGTTAAATAAATAGTAAAACTATGTATAAAAAATTAACAATTTGTTGTCTTTTTTCATATATTTTGTAGGACCATAAAACCGCAAATGAAACCACAAAATATTTTTTGTTATCGAGACAAACAACTGACAACAATAGTTAAAAAAAAAGCTAGAAAAATAATATTAAACATTTTACAAGTTAGCAACAAATGCAATTAAGTCTTCCTGCTATCAGTAACTTCTCCCACATTTATCTTCTAATAAAATTTTTTAAATCATAATTAGGTTAAAGGCACTATAAAACCAAGGGTGTCGACAATTTTCCACGGAAAACTAAGGCGATCGCCAACTTTTCTATAGAAAACAAAAACGATCGACAACTTTTCTATAGAAAACTAAGGCGATCGCCAACTTTTCTATACAAAACTAAGGCGATCGCCAACTTTTCTATAGAAAACTAAGGCGATCGCCAACTTTTCTATAGAAAACTAAGGCGATCGCCAACTTTTCTATACAAAACTAAGGCGATCGCGAACTTTTCTATAGAAAACTAAGGCGATCGACAACTTTTCTATAGAAAACTAAGGCGATCGACAACTTTTCTATAGAAAACTAAGGCGATCGACAACTTTTCTATAGAAAACTAAGGCGATCACCAACTTTTCTATAGAAAACTAAGGCGATCACCAACTTTTCTATAGAAAACTAAGGCGATCGCCAACTTTTCTATAGAAAACAAAGACGATCGACAACTTTTATATAGAAAACTAAGGCGATCGCCAACTTTTCTATAGAAAACAAAGACGATCGCCAACTTTTCTATAGAAAACTAAGGCGATCGCCAACTTTTCTATAGAAAACTAAGGCGATCGCCAGCTTTTCTATAGAAAACTAATGCGATCGCCAACTTTTCTATAGAAAACTAAGGCGATCGCCAACTTTTCTATAGAAAACTAAGGCGATCGCCAGCTTTTCTATAGAAAACTAATGCGATCGCCAACTTTTCTATAGAAAACTAAGGCGATCGCCAACTTTTCTATAGATATATGTATAAGCCTATCGCTCAGCATATGATGATCGCCAACTTTTCTATAGAAATATATATAAACCTATCGCTCAGCTGATATGATCGCAATTGAGCCTATCGCTCAGTTAATATGATCTTAAATGATTAAAATCTAAAATTCTGATGAAATAAAGACATTTCTTAGAAAATTATCTTTAGATTTTGAACTTATGCAGAGACTGGCTAATTTTTGGCTTACGTGCCAAACTTCATGCACTTTCACAATCCCGAAGCGAGTGCAAATTTCATACGTAAAGAAATATTTTAATTAAGTGTTTTTAGCCAAAGGTACTTTGGCATAAAATTATTGTTTTTGTTAAAATTATTATGAAGAAAATTATGAATTAAATACAAAACAATCAAAATCATTTAGCTCTTCGAGAGTCAAAATAAAAACATTTCTCAACTGATCATTTAAACAATTTAATTGAGTTTCTAAGACTCTTTCTGTGTAGCCTTTCTCTTTTGTAAATGTTTGTATGGATTTTGTTGCTTTGTATGATTTCATACAAAAACAAATACACAATTTCTGTGTTTTTATCCCACTGTTGCAATGCGCATGTTGTTTGTTTGTATGTTCGTTTATTAGTGTTCAATTTCAATTGTTTACTCTTTTGAGTATATATTAAACTTGTACTCTTTCTTCGATGGTTTTCATATAGAATTTATTGTTGCTGATCATTATTGTTGTATAGGTAAGTTCGATCGACTAAATTTTTATTGAAAAGTTGGCAATCGCCATAATTTTCTATAGAAAAGTTGGCGATCGCCAGAATTTTCTATAGAAAAGTTGGCGATCGCCTTAATTTTCTATGGAAAACTTGGCGATCGCCTTAATTTTCTATAGAAAAGTTGGCGATCGTCTTTGTTTTCTATAGAAAAGTTGGCGATCGCCTTAGTTTTCTATATAAAAGTTGTCGATCGTCTTTGTTTTCTATAGAAAAGTTGGCGATCGCCTTAGTTTTCTATAGAAAAGTTGTCGATCGCCTTAGTTTTCTATAGAAAAGTTGTCGATCGCCTTAATTTTCTATAGAAAAGTTAGCGATCGCCTTAATTTTCTATAGAAAAGTTGGCAATCGCCTTAATTTTCTACAGAAAAGTTGGCGGTCGCCTTAATTTTCTATAGAAAAGTTAGCGATCGCCTTAATTTTCTATAGAAAAGTTGGCGATCGTCTTAATTTTCTATTAAAAAGTTGGCGATCACCTTAATTTTCTATAGAAAAATTGGCGATCGCCCTAATATTCTATAGAAAAGTTGGCGATCGCCTTAATTGTCTATAGAAAAGTTGGCGATCGCCTTAATTTTTTATAGAAAAGTTGGCGATCGCCTCAATTTTCTATAGAAAAGTTGGCGATCGCCATAATTTTCTATAGAAAAATTGGCGATCACCTTAATATTATATAGAAAAGTTAGCGATCGCCTTAATTTTCTATAGAAAAGTTGGCGATCGCATCAATTTTCTATAGAAAAGTTGGCGATCGACTGAATTTTCTAAAGAAAAGTTGGCGATCGCCTTAATTTTCTATAGAGAAGCTGGCGATCGCCTTATTTTTCTATAGAAAAGTTGGCGATCGACTGAATTTTCTATTGAAAAGTTGGCGATCGCCTCATTTTTCTATAGAAAAGTTGGCGATCGCATTAATTTTCTATTGAAAAGTTAGCGATAGCCTTAGTTTTTTATAGAAAAGTAGGAAATTGTAACGATCTTAGAAATATTGTCAAAAATTTGTTACTATCTTGGAAAGATCGTCAAAAATTTTCTACAGAAAATCAAAAATTGTTACGATCTTAAAAATATCGAAAATATAAAAAAAGTCAAACGGAAAAATCGACAACTGCAAGATCTATTATAGCGATCTTAGTGAGATAGCAACAACAAGAGACTGATTATTTACTCTCTTTAAAGAACGAGAAATACTAGAATAATAAAACGTGAATAGAACCCAACTACAAGGTCATTTCAAATGCAGTTCAACAGACTTTTATCTTTTCTGAATTTGTTGTTCTATTTGCAAAAACGCCATCAAAGTGTTGGCGCGGAAAAATCGCAATAAATAATAAAAACAAACAAATTTTAACTGTTACGTTCAAAAATATTTAAAAAATATTATTATCAGTTAGCGAAATTGACAAAAAAAAATCTCAAAGAGCGCCAAAAACTTTCTTATATGAAAATTTATAAAAATATTGTTATATTTTATAGAGAGGAATGGTTTCCTTGACCATAACCTAGAAAATAGAAAAGTTCTATAGATAAACAAATATGTATGTACGAATATATATACAATATATGTATTTCAAATGCAAAAATTTTAGATTAATATTTTTTTAATTTATTTGTGATGATCAAACAAAAAATTATTAAATAACAAAGAATTGTTATTATTTCTATTGAAAATTTCTTCAAAGAGTTTTTTAGTTTGTCAGCAGTTTTTAATATTATTGCAAGATCAACACAATCTTCTTTTTTTCTATCTGTATCAAAAGCCAATGAACGCTAAAGAAAATAAAAGATCGCACGCTAATCAGTTGATTAAATAAAAACTATAGGAACAAATGAATAAAGAAAACTATTAATAATTAAAAAGTCAATATTATCTCCATAAAAAAAATATACTAAGAAAAAAGACTTCTGAGCTTACTAAAACTTGGCGATCGCCTTTGTTTTCTATAACAAAAATTGGAGATCGCCTTTGTTTTCTATAGAAAACTTGGCAGTCGCCTTGGTTTTCTGAAGAAAAATTGGAGATCGCCTTACTTTTCCATAGAAAAATTGGAGATCGCCTTAGTTTTCTATAGAAAAGTTGGCTGTCGCCTTAATTTTCTATAGAAAAGTTCGCTGTCGCCTTAATTTTCTACACATCACCTTATCATCACCTTAGTTTTCTATAGAAAAGATGGCGATCGCCTTAATTTTCTATCGAAAAGTTGGCGATCGCCTTATTTTTCTATCGAAAAGTTGGCGATCGCCTTAATTTTTTATATAAAAGTTGGCGATCGCCTTAGTTTTCTATAGAAATGTTGGCAATCGCCTTATTTTTCTATAGAAAAGTTAGCGATCGCCTTAGTTTTCTATAGAAAAGTTGGCGATCGCCTTAGTTTTCTATAGAAAAGTTGGCGATCGCCTTAGTTTTCTATAGAAAAGTTGGCGATCGCCTTAGTTTTCTATAGAAAAGTTGGCGATCGCCTTTGTTTTCTATAAAAAAAGTTGGCGATCGCCTTAGTTTTCTATAGAAAAGTTGGCGATAGCCTTAATTTTCTATCGAAAAGTTGGCGATCGCCTTAATTTTTTATATAAAAGTTGGCGATCGCCTTAGTTTTCTATAGAAATGTTGGCAATCGCCTTTTTTTTCTATAGAAAAGTTAGCGATCGCCTTAGTTTTCTATAGAAAAGTTGGCGATCGCCTTATTTTTCTATAGAAAAGTTGTCGATCGCCTTAGTTTTCTATAGAAAAGTTGGCGATCGCCTTAATTTTCTATCGAAAAGTTGGCGATCGCCTTAATTTTTTATATAAAAGTTGGCGATCGCCTTAGTTTTCTATAGAAATGTTGGCGATCGCCTTAGTTTTCTATAGAAAAGTTAGCGATCGCCTTAGTTTTCTATAGAAAAGTTGGCGATCGCCTTAGTTTTCTATAGAAAAGTTGGCGATCGCCTTAGTTTTCTATAGAAAAGTTGGCGATCGCCTTAGTTTTCTATAGAAAAGTTGGCGATCGCCTTAGTTTTCTATAGAAAAGTTGGCGATCGCCTTAGTTTTCTATAGAAAAGTTCGCGATCGCCTTAGTTTTCTATAGAAAAGTTCGCGATCGCCTTAGTTTTCTATAGAAAAGTTCGCGATCGCCTTAATTTTCTATAGAAAAGTTCGCGATCGCCTTGTTTTTCTATAGAAAACTTGGAGATCTCTTACACAAGATCGTTACAATTTTCTGTAAAAAAAAACTTTCATGAAAAATCTTACATAACTTTTGAAGGTTATGACATTTATGACACATATGAAAAAAAAGAACAAGATTTTCTCTTTCTCTCAGCGTAATGCAGTCGTTGCAAATTTGTTTTTTTATTAATGCAATTTAGAGAATTTCGAAAAAGGTGATATTTACTAAAATTAAAATTTTTAAACAAAACAAAAACCATAAAGCAGAGCAAAAAAAGTGAACGTCAGATCGTTGTTACCTATTTGTAGATCAATTTTGTGTGCAGCACAAATGTGAGCAAACTTTTTCAAGGCCATCTTCACAAATTTAATTCTATATTTTTTTTATATTCTAAACAAAATTTAATAATAACAAATTTATATTAGAAAATTAGGAGGTAGTAAAATCAACCACAAACAACATGCCACCACCAGCACGCGCTGTTTGAAAGAGAAATATCTGAGAGCTAGGCCACTCCGTCAGTTAATCAGTCACTCAATAGCAGCTAAATTCATATGACTAATGCTAAATTAAATAAAGATTTAAAAGAAACTTTTATCGAGTGAACTTTAGATTTATTCCATAGCTTTTTTGGTTTGAGGTGATCGTGCATTAAGTCTAAAAGAGAACTTTTGCGAGTAAAAATCTCAACCACATGATCATGCAAAATGTTTCTCTTTCTCATTTTTTTTACATGTGCAGCTGATGCATTTTGATTATTAATATTTATGTTCTTAATTAAGTTTAATTTAAAAATAAAATTCTCAACGCAATCACATGCCAAGTTGTTTGTTTGCTTAAGTAGAAGAATATTTTTTTAATATACCCTATAACAGGTCCATAAAGAACCATAACAAGATTAGGAAAATATTATTCTTTAATCCTACTACTTTCGTTAAATTCTACAGAAAATTTTGGGATCTTTCTAAGATCGTTAAAATTTTCTTAATAAAAGCTTGCGATCTCATCAAGATCGCTACAACTTTCTATAGAAAATTTGGCGATATTTTTCAAGATCTCTAAAGTTTTCTAACGAAAAGTTTGCGCCCTCCTCATAATACCAAACTGACAATTATCGTAAGAAAATTTGAAGATCTTTTTAAAATCGTTACAACTTTTCAAAGAAAATTTGGATATCATTCTAATATCGTTATAATTTTCGATAGTTAATTCTGCGATCTTTCTAAAATCCTTATAGTTTTCTATCTATATTTCTAAGATCGTTTCCTAATCGCCTTAATTTCTATAGAAAAGTTGGCAATCGCCTTAATTTTCAACAAAAAAGTAGGCGATCACCTTAATTTTCTATAGAAAAGTTGGCGATCGCCTTAGTTTTCTATAGAAAAGTTAGCGATCGCCTTAGTTTTCTATAGAAAAGTTGGCGATCGCCTTAGTTTTCTATAGAAAAGTTGGCAATCGCCTTAGTTTTCTATAGAAAAGTTGGCGATCGCCTTAGTTTTCTATAGAAAAGTTGGCGATCGCCTTAATTTTCTATAGAAAAGTTGGCGATCGCCTGAATTTTCCATAGAAAAGTTGGCAATCGCCTAAATTTTCTATAGAAAAGTTGGCGATCGCCTAAATTGTATATAGAAAAGTTGCCGATCGCCTTAATTTTCTATAGAAAATTTAGGAATCGCCTTAATTTTCTATAGAAAAGCTGCCGATCGCCTTAATTTTCTAAAGAAAAATTGCCGATCGCCTTAATTTTCTATAGAAAAGCTGGCGATCGCCCTAATTTTCTATAGAAAAGTTTGCGATCGCTTTAATTTTCTACAGAAAAGTTGGCGATCGCCTTAATTTTCTATAGAAAAGTTGGCCGATCTTCTTTATTTTCTGTAAAAAAAGTTAGAGATCGCCTTAATTTTGTATAGAAAATTTGTCGGTCTTTCTAAGATTGTAACAACTTTCTTTAAAAAATTTTGAAGAAATTTCTATTGAAAATTTTCGTCAAAATTGTCTATATACAATTTTAGCGAGCTCATGTATGATCTCAACAAGATCATTACAATTTAAAGAGCAAATTCTGCGATCTCATCAAGATCTTTCTTATTTCATAAAACAAATTTTACGTTCTCATCAAGTTCTTAAAAAATTTCCATTGACATTTTGGACATTTTATCAATTTTGTTTAAATTTTCTATAGAAAATTTTTTTAAATTTTTTTTCTCACAGTCTATTTTCATTGATGTGTCATATCACCATCTCCAATTGCAAAGGTTCTTTTTATGTTTTTTTTTTGTGGTACATTGTTTTTTGGATGACCCGCATTAAATTGTTTTTTTTTTTTGTCGGTTTTGTTAACCTGAATTCTAATGATATTTAATATTTTTATTTTTCTGTATTGAACAGCAACAAACAAAAAACAAATGTAGAAACTTAATGCCAAAACATGCAATCGCTTGCAAAAATAAAATAAATTAAATTGAATAAAATATTTCAAGTGATATCTCAATATCGTGTTAAAAACAATCAATTGATATGTCAAGTTTTGCCTAATTTGACAGATGGAAACAAATTAGAGATACTAAAATTTTGAATTTTTTCAATGATATTGTTCTTTTATAGAAAATTTTTAGATCTTTTGAGGTCTTATTACATTTTTGTATAGAAAATTTCTCGATAACAAATTTATAAATTTCTATACGTTAAATTAACTGTAACAACTTTGGAGATCTTATCAAGATCATTCTATAGAAAATTTGGAGATCTCATCAAGATCGTTATATTTTCTTATAGAATATTTGTGGATCTCATCATGATCGTTACAATTATAATTTTCTATAAAAAATTTGACAGCATCAACATCTTTTACAATTTTCGAAGAAATTTAAGAACGATTACTAAAAGATTTACATTCTCATAGTTAATCGCTTGACTCCACAAAGTTCACATAATCTAAGCATGAGCTTCTTCGCACCGAAACGTCTCGAAAATCTTTCGACCAACGATATTTGCGATTTAAAAAATGCATTTACAATTATAACGCCACCAAAACAGAGATGAGTACTTTGTGGATCTCGTTTTTCCACGACCATTAAAAGCATCCTCAGCTGCCATTGCTCATAGTCGATGGATACTGTGATAGGGAATTTAAACTGGATTGACACAGATTTCTCAAAGATATATTTATTATGTGAAACAGACTTGATATTGCCTTGAAAATTTCAAATGAACTAGAATCTCTTCACATGCCTCTAGCCTCTTGCAAGCTAATACTGCAAGAAGAATCATCCACAATTTCTTCACTGAACGTAACCTGAATATAAAACCAACTAAATCCTCTGTGACCCTATTTACCACCTGGACAAAAGAAGTAAGCCTACAACTTGGCGTCGAGATAGATGGTGTACCAATTCCCACAGTGAACAACCCGAAAATCCTGGGAGTCACACTCTACAGCCTTTTTACTTCGTCAGCACATGCCACAACTGTCGCGCATAAATAGCGATGTAGAAAGGAGGTCCTAAAAGCACTAGCCGGCAGTACTTGGGGAATGGACAAAGAAACCTTGCTGTCTACCTATAAAGCGATTGGTCATTCAGTGGCAAATTATGCTGCTCCGCTGAGGTCAGCGTAGCTAAATGCAGCCCTTAGAACTATAACAGGCTGCCTACAAATTACGAAGATATGCACTTAATCCTTTAGATCATACCTCGTAAATGGCAGCATTAAACAACATTTATAAAGACGACAACAACTAAGCTATTTCAGGTTATCGCATGAATGTTGTATTAGGAGGTCGTTTACTGCAGAAGAAAAAAACAACCTGCCGGAAGACAAGATTCGTTCTGGGTCAACTGAGATCGAGTTGGAGCAACAGATTAAATATCTTTTGGACCCGCATAGACCGTGATGTCCTCAACATATTGTAGTCAGGGTGCTCATGATACCCCCACATTTTCAACTGTATCGCTAACACTACTTTATTTAGTCCTGAGGATTTGTGGACTCATCCAGAAGAAGTAACACAATTTCTTGACATTGATCTCTAAACAGATCCCCCATGAAAACAAATTATAAAATTGTAAATGTTAGAGCTGTTACAACAACAACACGGGTAGTATAAGCGTTTTTTTAGTTCTTCTTATTTTCCAGCTTAGGCCAAAATAGCATCTGTTGGCAAGTATGATTCAAACGTAGAACAAAACTTATGTCCTTATTTATGTTGACGGCGGTACTAAGGTAAACAAATTCTTTTACAACTATAGTTTACAACGATCACATGTGGTATAATTTTCTTGTGGACTGTCCGCTTGTAACTGACGCTGACTAACTTTGAGCTCCGGTTGAAACAACATTCGCTGGGTTGACAATCCTTTCGTGATTGTCGTGGGAACGACTATGCAGCATCAGTTTTGAATTCTTTCATTAGCGAAACATAATGGCGAAACTTGCAAACAATCCAAAATAATGCAATCCGAATTGGAACCGGATGTGTCAAAATCACAAATGTGGATCATTTACATGATGAAACCAGTTTACTGTCGGTCAGACAACATAATGTGTTCCTCACTTGACAGTTTCTGATGGGCATGTCACCAGCCTAATCATTCTAACTATCAGATATTGATGAAGGATCCGCTTCCTCAGCACATACGGACTTTGACCGATTGTCCATAACTGCTACCGTGAACATATTGTTACTGGCACTTTTAACCGTTGCCCAGCCTGTCTTCAAAGCCCCCACGACACTGTTCCCTTATTTGACTGTCCAAATAGGCCAACTGATTTGCACCCAGTTAACCTATGACATAGGCCGATAGAGGTGGCCCAATTTCTCCAGCTTCAAACCTTACATATTTTGCACAAATACCAATAGTTAATATACATTTTTTACCTATTTTAACATCTTAACTGTGACAACAACAACTTTGAGCTCTTATTTCTTTGTAGACCCGGGCGATCTGGATAGCAAAGTTATTTGCAGATCCCGATGTTTCAACCGGGAAAGCCGGTAGCATTCTTTTTGCTGGCTTCCATGACAACAGAATGAATTTTATAGTCTAAAAGAGTCGCCACACTAACCCAGCCTAACCTAGCAATTGCTCCAATCGTTATGATAACTATGGTCCTAAATTTTTACAACGTAGGTTTTGGCTGGGCAAATTATCACAATATATAAACTATTTTTATTAGGATGATTCGTATACATGTCTTCTATTAGTAATTATTCACTTACTTTTTCAAATAATTTAATTTTCTTGAGTTGCTGGTGGGCTGGATTATAATTTTCACTTAATTGGTTAATAAAGCAAAGAGTTCCATTAAATATTACTTCTTATATTGATTTTCATTGATTTTTTTAAACTTCACTTAATTATTTTATAATTTTTGCTAATTTTTTGCACAAATTTTATTTTTCTGCTAATATTTTTCACTATTTGATTTTTTTCTTAATTTGTTCTTCTCTATGTCAATTTTTTCAAACACAAAAAGAAGAGAGCGAAAAAGAAAAACCGTAAATGAAATTAGCTTTTTTATATAATTTTTCCAAGAAATTTTACAAAAAATGACAAATTCAATATATTTTTGAAATAAAAAATAATTAAATAATTGTTTACTTCAACTTTTAAAAATATTTCTGAAACTTCTTTGTATTTTTTGTCGAAGGGTAAAAAGTTTTCATAAAAAATTGTTATTTTTCTTGCAAAATATTTAAAAGCGGATGTAGTTCGTCGCAAGCACGTGGTTCTAATTTAAACAATTATAATTTTTTATAATTTTCCAATATATTAAATCCTTTTTTGTCAAAAACAAAAACTTTTTTGCTAAGGAACGAGAAAAATCCACTTACAGCCGGTAAGCAACAGCACAACTTTTTGTTACGGTACCTTTTACAAAATAAAAAATATGCAAAACCAACAACAAGTCTTTTGTTTTTTTGTTGTTATTGCAAAAAAACAAGAGAACAAGCAAAAACAATTGAAAATCAAAACAAACGCACGTGCGTATGAAGAAAGCTCTCCAAAAGCTGGGATATAACAGATGTAAATAAACAAAAAGAACAGTGATGCCACTTTAATATATTATATTGATGGTAAGACAGTTTTGCATATCTCTAGTTCATAAATGTTAACTATTTAACGGTTTTTTGGACTTTAAATTTTATTCTTTTGATATTTTGACCAACATTTTTTATAATATTTTTAATTTAAAAATTGTTCAATATAACGTTGTTGACATCAATTTTTTCAAATAAACTTTTTAAATTCAATGATTCAAAAGCATGATTTTTTAGTTTGTGAACAAACGGGCTAAAGTTAAGATAAAATCATGTTTTTTGTTTTATGATTTTTTTTATGAATTATTTATTAATGTACTGACAATTTATTGATAAAAGCAAAAAAAATGTTTGTGGGAACAACCCATTCCCCGACTCGTTTTGATAGTTGGTTAGGTCACCATCTTCAGGAGGAGTATTCCTACTTTTAGACAGACCGAAAAATTCGCATTATTACCTATTTTACAAACACAATCATTACGTATTATGTTTGTGAATCAAAGGTAAAAGCTCCGCGAATATCATACGTCATAAAACACATCAAGCAAAAAAGAGTAATGTAAATGTTTAACACTTTTTTCAATGATTTATGATTCAAAAATCATAGTAAAATTTTTCTTTTACATTTTATTAAAGACTACTTTTAGTTTAAAACTTTTTTATGAAAACATTTTCAGTAAGTAATTTTTTCTGTAGCTTATTTTATTATATAAATTTTTTCATTGTAAAATTTTTCCAAAGAATATATTTTTTCATTTATATATAAAAAATTAAAAATTATTCCTTAAAAAATTTTTTCGTAAATAAATTTTCAAAAAAAAATTATATATTTTATTATTCCTTAGAAAATTTTGTAATATGTTTAAACTTTTTTATAAAAACTTAAAAAAATATTTTTTTAAGAACAATTTTTCTTGGCAATGTGTCAAAAAATTTTCTATGAAAAAACTTTTTTTCGAAAAAAAAAAAATTAATTTGTCGAAAAAAAAAAATTGTTTTAAAATAAAGTTTTTTAAAAAAGTCGATATTCATTTTTTTAAAAAACTTTTAATTGATTTTTGTTTTGTAATAAAAAAAGAAAATTTTTCGATATTAACTTTAATTTAATTCCAAATTTTTTTTTTATGTTTACAGAAAAAATATTTTGATTTAAAATTTTTATATCCATTTTTTTATATTAATTTTTTTCTCCAGAAAATTATTTGCTACATAACATTTTTTTATAGAAATTTTTAGACAAAAGGTGTGTTCATAGAAAATTTTGTTTAAACAAAAATTCTTCCTAGAATATTTTTCAATATAAAAATATTTTCAAAAAAATTTTTTGTAGTTTAGTGACTAACAGCAATAAATTTCTGTTAATTTTAATAAAAATTTATCATTTGACTTGCCTGAGTGATATTGTATATTACATGGTCGGGCTTTTGCCGCCTATAACATTTTCTTTCTTGTTTTAAAAAATAAATATAAAAAATGTATTTAGAAATAAAAACCTGCTAAGAGTTCAAATGAATGCATGCGAAAAATATCATATTTTGATTCAGTTTTGTCCAACTTTTATCTATTTATAAAGCTTATATGAAAATTCAGCCAGAAGAACGTAGTTAAAGTTCAATAAGTGAATCTGAATTGATTTACAAACATCTTTACAATTGTATACCCTTCCCACAAATTGAGATGTAGGTTATGCATATTTTTAAAATACACTGCATTACCACTAATATAGTGTAGAAACGACCGTAACAAAGTTGGGTTGTAAAATAAATCTGGCAGCTCCAAAATAACTAAGCGGTTCTTTTTGTTTACAAATTGTTTCCATTTACAATAATTTTATTTGGATTTTTTTAATATTATTAATTTATAAAAATAAATAATAATGGCTAACAATATACCCATCCTTACCGACACGGAGGCAGAAACCAGTATGGAGCAGGATCCCGTGGAGAAGATACATACAAGAGCCAGCAATGCCCATGTCAATCACAATGCAACCAAAAGTCTTTTTAACATAACATTCGAAAATTGTGAGTTCCAAAACATTTTAATATATAACCAAGAGACAGAGAAAATGATATTTTACTTAAAAAACATCATATCTGTGCGGACAAAAAAGTTTTTCTTTTTAAATTATTTTGTTGTTTTTGCAGTTGATGAACAGAAACATGATGAAGGTATGGAATTTAAGGAGTAAGTATTGTAAAAACTGTTAAATACTTTCCTGGAATCATTTTGGCATGATTAATATTTGACTTCTAAAGTCCATTAGTTCCTAAATAATGTTTCTAAATCAAGTTAAAACCCAATCTCTTTTAGTTGCGAAAAGCGTTTGCATCAGGAAATGAAGGACTGGAAATCTTTTCTATATACGACATACAAAGATTTAAAACAATCCAAAGAAAAGCATCCTATCGTAGACAAAAGTATATTGCCTCCAGAAAAGTTGGACTATTTGGAAAAGGCTGAGAATTTGCAAAATTTCATAAGAGAATCTATTGAGTTCCGGCAAGAGGCTTTATTGTTTATGGAATATGATTATGCCGAATTAATGGATATGGTAGAGAGTATGGAATCGATGTGTGAACATGAGCTAGAAATAATTAAAGTCAACAAAATAAACGAATGTTTGGCAAATATCAAAAGAAACAAGATGATTTAAAAAAGTTTTAATGCTAAAAACATATGGAAAAAACTAAAAACAATAAAAAAAAACTTTAAAATATTAATTGTTAAATAAAAAAACATGTACATCCTTAACACTTAAGTAGAAGACTATAATTTTTATTATCTATCATTCCTTGCCCCAGGCAGCTAAATATTTCATTAAATCAGTCAAGCTCTCAAAATCTGTGCGACTGGTGGGAGGCTCAGTGCTGGTAATTCTTGGCAAACCTTGACCCATCTTCAAGCGAAACTCCTCCATCTATCAAAAAAGGCAAAATAAACATAAAGTCTTTAATAAATCCATCTAGACTTACATTCTTCGCACCCGACAGCTTCCAAACACCAAAACAAAAAGCTCCTGTACCCAGTACTGCATAAAGAGTTCCCCAACCTAAGGCGCGCATAGCTAAGGCTGAACCCTCGTCTAGAAGTATTAAGGATTTGGTACCACCCTTTTCAATTAATTTTGCTTCCGACTTTTTCGCCTGACCAACAGAGCGTGAAAATCCAAATAATGCCGATATTCCTCCAACCAAACCTAAAAATGCGGCCGCTACAACAAAAGTGTTTTGTAATCTTTGAGGTTCTTTCTTAAATTTATAAAAATACGCGTAATGACTTTCTTCTCATACCTTGTATTCTGTATTTTTTGTCCTCACTCATAGACGCCTTCGGTTCACTCATCTTTCTTTATTTTTTTAGTGTTGTTTGTTTTTTAATTTTCCTTTTATTTAAAAATATTTCCTTTATTTTTTACTGTTTACATTTTTTATTGTTGTTTTTGTAGACCAAAATGTCATTGAATGAACCTCTACCGCAAGAGTGTTAGTGAAGTGTGTTCAGTGATTCCAAAAGATGTTCATCGTTCAGTGTAAGACTGTAGATAAATCATAACAAAAGACAGCTGATGTTGACAATGTAAATATTGCAAAATTTTGAGGTTAGTTTTGCAACAACGAAAATACACAACAAAATGTCGAAATTAATATTAAACGCAATTAGGAATTCACGTAATATTAGTAATAATATTAACAAAATAACAGGCAGGTAAGAATAAAATAGACAGAATAAATATAAAGTTAAAGAAAAGTGATTAAGTTTCCTTAGTAGCAGTGTAGTAGCAAAACGATGCCTAATGCAAAATGTATGGAATGTTAGAGCACAGAATGCTTCGAAGTTATTGGAACCACCTACTAAAAATGCAGCAATTTTACAAAATTTCCAAAGATCTATGTTTATACAAACACAAGATACACCCAATCCAGACAGTTTGAAATTCTTACCGGGTGTAGAAGTTTTGGGTAAGGGAAGTACTTATGATTTTCCCTCAGTATCGGCAGCCTATTGCAGTCCATTGGGTAGGTCTTAGCTATAATAATTAATTTTATACATCTAAATATGATAAAAAACCATTACTTTAGCTAAACTTTTATTCCGCATTGAGGGTGTACGTGCTGTATTCTTTGGCGCCGATTTTATTACAATTTCCAAGCAAGAAGATGCCGAATGGGGTGTTATTAAGCCAGAAGTTTTTGCAGTCATCATGGATTTCTTTGCCAGCGGCTTACCCATTTTGAATGAAGCAAAACCAAACACAGATACTCAAATCGAAGAAGATGATGATGATATTGTTATGATGATTAAAGAACTTTTAGACAGTCGTATACGTCCCACTGTGCAGGAGGATGGAGGTGATATTATATTTATGGCCTATGATGATGGTATTGTTAAGTTAAAGATGCAAGGTTCCTGTTCGTCTTGTCCCAGTTCCATTGTTACGTTGAAGAATGGTGTAGAGAATATGTTACAGTTCTATATACCCGAAGTTAAAGGTGTTGAACAGGTTTTCGATGCTGTGGATAAAATAACGGATAAGGAATTTGAAAAATTTGAGAAAAATCTCAAACAAAATGACGGCAATGTTACAGATAGTAAACAGCAATAGGACGTATTACTATTTAATGAAATTAATTAGTTTCATTGTTAATATAATAAAATAACTGTAGCAAAATAAAGTATTGTATGCTATAAAAAAGTACCTTTAATATTATTTAGAATGTTTTCTATGGCAACATTTTCTTTATCAAGAAAGTAAGAAATATTATTGTAGGTCAATATCATCATATGATATGATCATACTAAAGTCAAATGTAATTAAATGTTAACGTTTATTTTAGAAAATATAGATAGATACATTATTTTACAAATGTTTTTTCATACAAACATTTTCTCATTGGGTTTTATATATGTAAGTCCCAATTGTTGCATTTAATTGTTTTTTGACAGTAGGATTTGTATGGGATCTATGAACCGATTTCTATAAAAAAAATTTATATCGAAAAATCGTCTATACAAATTTGTATGAGAAATTTTCTATAAAAATTTTTCACAAAAAAAAATTATATTAAAAAATTTTCTATAAAAATGGTTATATTGAAAAATTATCTATATGCATTTTAGCATCGATATTTTCTAAAAAAAAAAATTATATTGAACATTTTTCTATAAAATTTGTATATATATATGGAAAAACTTTCTAAAAAAAGTAAAAAAATGTATATCAAAAAATTAAAAAAAAAATGTATATCAAAAAATTAAAAAAAAAAATGTATATCAAATTTAAAAAAAAAAATGTATATCAAAAAATTTTCTAAAAGAATCACTTACTGAAAAAACTTTTATATCGAAAAATTTCGTATACATACAAATTTTCTATACAGATTTCTATAAAAAAATTTCTATGAAAAATTTTAGTGATCCCCAAATTTCGTTAGATTTCCATTTAAACGCACAATAACAAAGTTACAGCCATTTAAAGTTTTTTTTTGTTTTTATTTTATTTATTCTTCAATTATATAACTTAGCACATAAAGCCTTATATAGTTATTAAAAGCTACTTGATATAAATAATTTTTGTAAAAAAATTCAATTTTCAATGAAAAAATTAAAATTTTTTTTTTAAATTTTAGTGATTCCAAAATTTCTTTAAATTTCCATTTAAACGCATAATAACAAAGTTACAGCCATTTAAAGGTTTTTTGTGAAAAATTTCGATTTTCTACGAAAAAATTTAATTTTATATGAGACATTTTAGTGATCCCAAAATTTCGCTAGATTTCCATTTAAACGCTTAATAACAAAGTTATAGCCATTTAAAGTTTTTTTGTGAAAAATTTAAATTTTCAATAAAAAAATTTCAGTTTTTCTGAAATAAAATAAAAATAAATAAAATAATAATAAATAATAAAAAATTTTCACATCGAAAAATTTTCTATAAAATATCAAAAAGTTTTCTATACAAATTTTGTATATCGAAAAATTTTCTATAAAAATATTTTGATCGAAAAATTGTCTATAAAAATTTTTATATCAAAAAATTTTCCATACAAAATTTTGTTTCAAAAAAATATTTAATAAAAAATTGTGTATCAAAATTTTATATTAAATTAAAAAATTGGATGAAAAATTAAAAATAAAACTCTTAGAAAATTTTTAGAAAGATAAATGTAATTTTCTTAAATTTTTTTTGTATTTTGTTGACTGTGTCGGCATCTTTAGTGCGATCATAACGCTTTATATATCAGTCTTTACGGCTCTGTAAGGGCTACATTTCTCTTTTTTACTACCACGTCAATTTCTAGTCATAATTTTTTAGAATTCGATTCGTACCCACCCTAATCAAATCGAGGACAAATCTAGTTTTTAAAAGTTATGACTATAAATTGACGTGTTAGTAACTACAAAAGAGAGAAATGTAGCCTTTACAGAGCCGCGAACACCGATATATAAAATATTATGTTCGGACTAAAGATGGCGACACATTTAACAAGTTCAAATAGCGACACAGTGAACAAAAAAAAAAAAATAAAATTGTTTTAACATTATCTCTGTGGCTTGGTGCTAAAAGGGCCAATGTCATAAAAACTAGTTTTGAAAAAATTAGAAATTAAATTTTTATAAGATTTTGTTTTCCTTACAGCTCAGCTAATTTCCAAGTTTCGGACATAAAATTTGGGTAAGACAGTATTATGATCCTATAGAGGGCATGGTTAAATCAATTCTTTGAAAAAGATCCAAATTAAGAAAAAATGTGACATTGGCCCTTTTAGCACTAACTAATTTTTACATTTTATATTTTTTTCTGCGACATTGGTCCTTTTACAAGGAAATATTATTTAGCCACTGTTTGTTATGTTTCTACAAATATTATTGAATTTAGAGGATATATGTATGTTTATATCAAATAACTTATAATAAATATATCTAATAAGATATGGTATAAAATTGTTTAAAAAAATGTGAAATAAATTGTTGACATTGGCCCTTTTAGCATTTAGATTTTATTTCAAAATAAAAAATTGTATGTAATAAAAGGGCCAATGTCAACATTGGCCCTTTTAGCAATAACAATTTTAGAGTGACATTAGCCTTCAATTTCTTATGAAGCTGTTCTGGGATCATCTAAAGATTGGCTGTTGGAACAAAATAAAAGAAAGTAAAAAAAAGACATTGGCCCTTTTAGCACCAAGCCACAGATCTTTAATCATAGGGGGTGTCTGACAATTTTTTTTGTATGGAAGGCGAACCGCTCTAATGTACATATGTATATTGAAAGTTTTTATCAAAAACTTTTTATTTTCGGAATTTGCAGATATATATCAAAAAATTTTATATAAAAACTTTTTTCGATATTTTTTTAATAAAAAATTTGTTGAAAAATATGTTTAAAAATTTTGATTTAAATCATTTGTTGTTGTAACTGTGATAATACTGGTAATACTTTAGAATTTAAAGTCGTTCCGATGCGAAAAACCGATTACGCTTCAAATTAATTTCTTCGTCTGGTGCGCCCTATTTAATTTTTTAGAAGGCGTGGTTAACCTGCCAAATTACCGATATCAAAGCCAGAAATTGAATAATAAAACTTTACTTTTTACAAACAAACATTTTATATGACTATTAAAGTGATTTTTAATTTAATTATTTTTATTTATATTTTTTAAAGGCTTAATATAAAAAACAACTATCCAAGTACTAGTATTTGGTATTTTAGTTACTTAGTAATCGATAGTAAGTAATCAGTTACTTGATGATTGCACAAATCTAAAAGCGAATCAGCCATTTTATATTAGTTTGGTTTTGGAAAGCCAACGTCGTTCCTCGCTTTGCTGCAAATATTTTTTAAATAAATTAGTATTATTAATTTATTTAATATTAGTAGATACATACATATATATATTAGTAGCAACTTAATATATAAATTATATATTTATAACGAATAACGTAAAAGCAACAATTACTTTTTTCGTTCAAGTAATAAATATAAAAAAGCAAAGGAAGGAATAAATAAAATTCTCACCAGACACAATTTTTATTGAAACTACCTACGTAAGTGAAAAAAAATCGATTTTTCATAAATTTTTTTTCACACACAAAGAAGTAACCCGAAGACTTACAGAAGTAAAAAATATAGAAAGCGAGGCGGCGGCTTTGGTTTATAAAAATAAAAGGAAATAAGTTGTATAAAATAAAACTTTTAACTGGAACTTAAGTACAAGATTCTAAACTAAAAGTTTTTAAGCATCTTATTCTTAAAAGAAAAAACAAAACTGCAAAGTTAGGTAAGTTCATAAATATTTCATCATTTTCTTTTTTTCGATAGTTTTTTTTCTTGCTTTGATGTACAAAAAAAAATCTTGTGTGTATAGAGATAAAAGGGTTGCCAAGTTTTTGGGAATTGTCGGCAATTGCTGTTTTGTTTGGTAGAATGAGTGACGGGTATTACCACATGTCGTGAAGTGTAAACATGAGGGTAGTTTGAAAGATTGGCATCTCTACGAAAAATATGCATGTGAAATTTTCTTATTGGTAGAGTGGATGTTTTCATATATATAATTTTTCTTGATTTTTTTTTCCGATAAGAATAGAAATAATAAATAAAAGATAATTTCAATTATAAATTTATAAAAATAAAATTGTGGGTTACAAAATTGGATGTTTACATAGGTAACTTGCATACCGACAAAATATACTAGCCAGTAAAAAAAAAAAAAAAAAACGAAAAAAGCCGAAGATCAATCAATAAAATTTGCGCATTCAACCGTAGACAAAGGTTTTGTAAAATTCATTATAAGTTATTCCGAAAAGGGTGTGTGGCGTTGTTCTATGAATATATGCCTGTAAAAAACTCAAGATGTAGAAATGGCGAATGTTTGAACGTAAAAACTAAGATTTTAATTCACCAACATTAAGAAGAAGTGCAAGATAAGTGGGATGGTGATCGACCTTGGTTGTTGATGTAACAGTATGTCTTATAACAAAGCGTAAAAAATATGTCACTAGTGTTCTCCGTAATCTAGGGCTCCTCTGAGTGTAGTTCAATATTGTGTGTTCATAAGGAATCTCGAGTTAGGGAAGTCGAGTTTACTGCACATTTCTACATTTGGTCAGGTGTTGGGTATTTTAGGATTTATTCTAGAACAGTTAGAATCAAGTCTAATACATACAATATCCTGATATTAAAAGTGCATGTAATATCATATGACATTCCAGAAGAAACTGATTTGTTGACATTTGGCTATGTTACTTAAGGTAGGACCTTCATCTCCTCATGTAGACGGTATTCTGAGGATATGTTTAAGCCTGGTGCTGTCCTGAGGGCTGTATATTGACAGCTCTGAAGTTTGTTTTCTACTGCGTGTCGCTCACATCTCTCACTAGATTCCGATATAAAAGGATGGTGGAAATCGAGGATAACAGAAGAAGATCGCTTACACTTGGAGACACATTTGTGCAGCATAGTTTGCCACTGGCTGACCAATAGCTTTTTTTTTACACATTTTTACTCTCGTGACTTGAAGACTTTATTCGACGAGTATAAGTATTTTTACATTATCTACTAAGATTTAAATTCCAGTGATACCTTCCTTCGTGTGCAGGAATAAGTAAGGAAATAGAAGTAGTTGATAGTAGAAGATAGAAAAGTAGAGACCTATTTAAGCCATCTAGGTCCCATTGTAAAACCTACAACATCGTGCTGAAGTTCCTCATGATATCTGTCAAATAGAAGTTTAACTCCCTGATTCTGAAGCATATGTCAGTGACATTAACATAGGATATGCTCAACTGATTCGGACGAATACTCGCTTGAGCGCAGTTTGCAGATTCCTGAATTGCTCCATCCCACCTGATTATCAGCTATACAAATTTAACAACTTGGTGTTTAAGGTGTTCTGTTTGAAGATCTAGGTTAAGAAATTGTGAATTAGGGTTGGTAAGTAGTTCAGTTGAAAATATGGGGTATCGTAAGGACCCTGACAACATGATGTCCAAACGTTTGTGAAAGTACGATCTACCTGGAACAAAATAATGTTAAGTCTGTTGTTCTATCCAGATCTTATAACATTCACACGAAAATCCGCAATAGCGATGTTTATGTCGTCAATATAAACACGTTAAACATATCACATAGCTATCTAAATGAATAAGTTCCCTTCTGTACAGCAGATCAGAGGAATTGTTTATGAAATCATACTCCCTGTCACCACAGCTTCTGCAAGTCATCTCATGACAACCGTAAGGATACATCGGGTCGAAAATTTGTCTGAAATGAATACTTCCATTAAGGGGATACGTGTTATGTTGGTGTGGTTGATGCTCCAGTTATTGTAAAATTGTTTCTTCTCATGAGAGTAGGGAATAGAAGAACTAGTACCAATTGGAACCTTCACTTTGAGGCTGAATAATTTGTGATATAAATGAAAGTTGTAGAAGGCGAAATAATAGCACTACTGTCAGGAATTAATATGTTTATAGCAGCGTTAAATAAAAACAATTTTATCTAGAAAATAATTATGTTCTTTCCTAACTTTAGAAATAAATCAAGCATCTGTAACTTTAAAACAAAAAGAAATATTTGTTTATAAGCATATTCGTATTTCGATAAAATCATCAAAATGTATCCCAATGGTTATACTGCTACTGCTCCAGGTGTTGGCAACCCAAATGCCTATAATGCCAATGGCAATATGAATAGTGGTCCTCGTCCTGATCGTCCACAATATCAACGTAATACAAATGGCGGTTCTGGTAATGGGGGCTCCTATGGCGCAGCCAATAATATGAGCGGCGGTTATGGAGGTAATCCCCAATCGACACCCTATGGAGGCGGTTACCGCAGCAACTTCAATCCCATGATGGCTAATGGTGGTCAAAATTTCTATAATAATGCTACCGGAGGCTATAAGCCACGTGGAAATAATCCCAACTTTGTTCCACGTTATCAGAAGCCACAAAATAACAATGGTGGTGGCTATCAGTCGAATAACACCTATAAACCGGCCATCAATTTGGGCGCTCTTTCCAAGGAAGAACGTGCCGAGCTACAACGTGAAAAGGCCAAGAATCCTGGACGCACTTTGAGCAAGCCAGAATGGGAAGACTTACAGCCATTCAAAAAGGATTTCTACATTCCCCATCCAAATACTTTAAATATGAGTGAACAGCAAGTATCTGACTTGCGTAATGAATTACAGATAACAGTTTCTGGCAGTGAAATACCCCATCCCATTGGCTCGTTTGAAGAATGTACTTTACCCGAATATACTATTGAGGAAATGAAACGTCAAGGCTTTACCAAACCAACAGCCATTCAAGCTCAAGGTTGGCCTATTGCTTTGTCGGGACGTGATTTAGTAGGTATTGCCCAAACTGGATCAGGTAAAACTTTAGCCTATATGTTACCAGCAATGGTACATATTGCCAATCAACCGCCTCTACAACGTGGTGAGGGACCCATTGCTTTGGTTTTGGCCCCCACTCGTGAATTAGCTCAACAAATACAATCGGTTGTTCGTGATTATGGTCATTTGTGCAAGCCCGAAATACGTCATACTTGCATCTTTGGAGGTTCTTCGAAAGTACCACAGGCTCGTGATTTAGATCGTGGTGTAGAGGTTATCATTGCCACTCCAGGACGTTTGATTGATTTCCTTGAAAATCGTACCACTAATTTGCAACGTTGTACTTATTTGGTCTTAGACGAGGCTGATCGTATGTTGGATATGGGTTTTGAACCCCAAATTCGTAAGATTATTGAACAGATACGTCCCGATCGTCAAGTAGTCATGTGGTCCGCCACTTGGCCCAAGGAAGTACAAGCTTTAGCCGGTGATTTCCTTAATGAATATATTCAAATCAATATTGGTTCAATGAATCTATCGGCCAATCATAATATTCGTCAAATTGTTGAGATCTGTCAGGAAAATGAAAAACCTCAATTGGTCGTGAAGCTATTGAAGGAGATTTTGCCCAATCAGAATAATGCCGCCAACAATAATAATAAAATTATCATATTTGTAGAGACGAAAATCAAAGTGAGTATAGAGGAGCTATAAGATATGAAAATAATGTTCTATTCTAAAATTTATATATGAATTTCATTCTTCTTTCATTCTAGGTTGAAGAAATATTGCAAATTATCCGCAACGAAGGCTACACTGCCACATCCATACACGGCGACAAAACGCAAGCTGATCGCGACTCAGTATTGAAAGATTTTCGTAACGGTAAATCCAATATATTGATTGCAACTGATGTGGCTTCGCGTGGTCTCGATGTGGAGGACTTGCAATATGTCATCAATTATGATTATCCCAATTCGTCTGAGAATTATGTACATCGTATTGGTCGTACCGGACGTTGCCAACAACTGGGAACTGCTTATACATTCTTTACTCCCGACAATGCCAAGCAAGCAAGAGAGTTAATTTCTGTATTGGAAGAAGCTGGTCAACAGCCTTCCGCAGCACTACTGGATATGGCACGTTCCATGGGCGGTGGCAACAACAATCGCAATAACAACAAACGTTGGCAAACACCCAACCAGAATAATCAACAGCAACAACAGCGCAACAATCCATTGAATTATCAAGCAAATGGAGGTCAAAGTGGTGGTTATACACCGAAACCACAGTATCAGCAATATAACAACAATAATGCTGGCAGCAGTGGTGGTTACCAACAACAGCAGCAGCAACAAAATGGTGGTGGCAAACCCGCAGGTATGGGCAACTGGAATAACCGCAACAATAGTGGTGCTCCCCAAGAAGGCGGTAGACCTTATCGTCCACGTGCCCCCTTCAATGCTAATGGTGGCAATGGACCACGTCCTATGATGGGTGGCTATGTGCCTCACCCCCATATGGCTCCTCATATGCAACAACAGGCTGGTGGTTATATGGCTCCTCAGCAATACCGTCCCCGAGGACAATATATGCAGCCCAATGGTAATACACCACGTTTCCAACAGTATCAAAAACGTGACTATCAACAACAAAGTGGTCAAAATAATGCTGGTCAATATAATAAACAAATGATGGATCAAAACAACCAACAAGACGCCAATTCATTGGCTGCCCAACAGCAACAAGTTGCTGCCAATATTGCAGCTGCTGTAGCTGCTGCTGGTGGTCAAGTAGGTGGCCCCGCTGAGTATCCCAATGTATCTACCCCACCAGCTGGAGCCCTTTATGCTGCACCAGCCCAATCACCACCAGCTACTGGTGCCCCCACTTACATGTATGATGCCAGTGGCATGTTAGCCGCTGCAGCGGCTGCCGCTGGAAATCCATATGCTGCTGGGCAATACGGACCACCACCTACCGCTTATTATGCCGCTCATCCCCATCAATTTGCGGCAGCACCAAATGGTGGTGTGGCCGCTAATGCCAATGGAGCCAATCAAAATGCTGAGCTAATTGCCCAACCACAACAGTAAGTTGTTGCTAAAAAGGTACATTTTTTCTAACTCCCCTTCATATATAAAATATATATTTTTTTTTGCAAACAAAAACAAATATTATTAATATTAATAATTAATCAATTAAAATTACTATAAAAAACATAATTTTAAAAAAATATCAATTAATCACACAACTCTACTAATGGAAAAAACGAAAAAAAAATTGATTTCTTTTTCTCCAAAAAAAAAAAAAAAAAACAAACAAAATGAAATTATTTAAAAATTAATTTTAAAACTTTTTTTCATATCGAATGATAACTAAAATGATTTGATATTCAAAAAAAAAAAAGGAAAAAAGTTTGAAATTATATAACAAACAAAAACAAAAAAGGAGTTTTTCCCTCAACAATTTTAAACCTTTAAAGAAGGAGAACAGCATTTATTTAAAAACAAAAGACATTTTTAAACAGATGCTGGTCATCTACGAAAGAAAACTCCCTTTAAGAAAATTTAACATAAAACGAAAAACGAAACAAATCAACATTTCCCCAAAACAATTTATCAATTTTTCCTTTTAATTTTTTCTCTATCTCTCTCTATATTTACTTTAAAAAAGAAAAACATATTTTTAAAGAAATTAATTTTTTATGAAATAAAAATTTTCACTATTATTAGTTTGTTTTTATAACAACAAGGCTTTAAACATTAGAACTTTTTAAATAATTTTTAACTGAGCGGAGCTTGTGTTAAAACGAGTAAAAGAAATTTAATTAAAAGTTAGAGTTAAGTCGTTAAGTCGACTTAAGACACTTTTAAACCTTGTGTGTTATAGGAGAAACCAAGATACATATTTATTATATTGAAGGTAGTTTTGCTTGATTTTAAGGGTTTTTAAAGTGTGTGACATTTAAAAAAGTTTTTGCCACTTTATAAAATACAATTTGAAAATTTTTAAGTGAAGATTCTAGAGAAAACTCAATTGCTTCCTAAAATCATCTTTTTCGGTTATTGCTTTTGACTAAAGTTTTAAAGACTCAGATGTGGATGCTTTATCGTTCGAAACTTCAGCTTCTAATTCCAGCTTCCAGGTTTGATTTATTGGCAAATTTCCATAGCAATAAAAACATTTATTTCAAAATACACATTTTTAAATTGTTTAAAAACTATTTTATTTTTATTTTGAATTAAAATACACAAAAGCAACTTTCTTTTTAAAAACTCCAAAACCCTTAAAGTTGTCAGAAAGTGATTTTAAATTTAGAAACTCAGAGTAGAATTACCTTCATTATACGTATACCTTGGGAGAAACAACATACAAAATTAATTAATGATAATAATTATAACAATAGTAATAACAAACAAAAAATTAAATAAATTTTTCTCAAGAAAACTGAAACATGATAGAAAAAAAATTTTAATTTTGCCAAAACAAAAGTGAATTACTTAATTGTTTTCTTTTCAATTTTATTATAATTTCATTTTTTGTTTTATATTTAAATTTAAACAAATAAAAAAAAAAAATAAATAAAAATACTTTTAATTTTACAATGAGTAACAACAAAGAAAAAACAAAAAATACAAAACAATTTTATAAAAATAATTTGATTTAAAAATTAATTAATGAGCAACAAACTTAAAATCTTTTTTTTTTTGCATTTAAGTATTAAATAAATTTTGTGTTTTCTTTTTACAACAAAATGAAAAGCTTAACAACTTTTAATAAACATATATTTTATTTTACAAAATTAATAAATTAATTGATGCATTAAGAAATATTAAATAAAATGCATTAATTATTTAACTTGCCAAAGCCGCCGCCGTAGCCGTAGCCTTTTGTCATTATTATTATTATTCAATATGTGTGTGTTATAAATATATAATTTTTGTGTTTGAGAACTAAATTAAATTACAAAATTAAACATTTTTGCAACAAAACAAGAAAAAATGTAATTTATATTAATAAAAAATTGTAATTTAAAACCAATTTTATATAAAAAGAACGCGTATATAGAAAGATAACAACATTTTCAAAGATTTAATAAATAGTATATCTTAATGATGTAACAAATTAAAATTAGATCAAATCAAATACAACAATATAACAATGCGCCACATTCATCCATACAAATTAATTTAAAACGAGAGAAAATTTCTTTTTTTTTTAAACTCTTTCTAAACCTAAACTTCCTTTTCTTTAAGGTTAGATGGTTTAAAGACAGACACATGTCGAGATTAGAGCAATAAAACTCTTATTTGTTTTTTTTTTTTGAGAGAATGAACATCTTTTAAGATAAAACTGTTTTGTACTGTGTTGTATTATCACGTTTTATAATGCGTTTATCGTTTATTATAACTCTTTATAATGTGGTTATAATGCTTTGATACGCACTTTAAAGTGATTATTATGCATTGTAATGCATTATAATGTGATTATAATGCTTTCGAACGCGTTAAAATGTGATTATAATATATTGTAACTCTTTATAAGTCATATAATGAGATTGGCATCTATTAAAAATCATTATAATGTATTAAGAAATGTTCTATAAAACATTAATTATAAAAGCATTATATAATATATTAAAATTCATTATAATGTGATTGAAATGTGTTTTAATGTATTCAAATGCATTATAATTCGACTGTAATGTTGTATAACTGATCAAAATTCGATTATAATGTTGTATAACTTATTATAATAAATTATAACGCATTATAATTCGATTATAATGTTTTATAACTCATAATAGGGCATTACAATACAAATATAATGCATTTGTAAGTCCGTTGTAAAGTACAACTATAATGAATTATGTATTATAGTGCAATTATTAGGTATTACAATGCTATTATAATGCATTATGTGATTATAATACTATTAAAACATATTATAATTATTATTATAATGTATTTTGTATAATAATGCAATTATAATGTATAACAATGCAATTGTAATGCATAAAAATGCTATTATAACGTGTTGTAACAAGTTTATAATGCATTAAATTGCGATTGAAATGATTATAATGCATTATTATGAATTATAATGCAAATAAACTGTTTTGTAATGCAGTCATAATGTGTTATAATGATATTACAATGTGTTTTAACGCTTTGTAATGCGATTATGATGTATTAAAACGCTATAATGCGTTAATAATGTTTTGTAATCAGTTATAATACATGCAATGCACCTCTATTTATAATGTGTTATAATGCATTATGTGATAATAATGCCATTGAAATGTATTATAATGTATGTAGAATAATGCAATAAAGCAATATAATGCTATTATAAAGTATTGTAATAAGATTATAATGTATTAAATTGCGTTTGAAATGTTTATAACGCTTTATTATGAATTATAATGCAATTAAACTGTTTTGTTATGCAGTCATAATGTATTATAATATTAAAATATATTTTAACGCATTGTAATGCGATTATGATGTATTAAGACACTAAAATGCGTTTATAATGTATTGTAATCAGTTATAATACATACAATGTGCCTCTATTCTATTATAATGTACTATATCTTCCCAGATGGATTCTCTCAATTTTCTAGATCGACATTCCTTTGAAAAATAGTTCAAAATATTTTTGTTTTATATATTGTCGACAAAGTTCTAATATTTTTAATTAAAGTTGGGGGACTGCTTATTTCGATTCGAAAAAAAATATTTTCGAAACACAATGCTTTAACCATACATATTCGAACAGTTTTATTTTCGAATCGAGATACGCAGTAAACCCCCCAGCTTTCAAAATCCTCAAGTTTTATTGCTTCTATATCTTTACAGAATAAGAAAGAAAAGAAAAATATCTCCAAATACATTCTACTATACACACATTATAACAACTAAAGAAAAAAAATAAATTATTTAACTTTTTCTTTTTTTAATTTATAACCAAATCAAACTCAAAAATAGGAAGAATCCTTTTATGTGTATGTGTGTTGTGTTTTTTTGAAAAAATAACAAATAACAAAAAAAAAAAAAAATTCAAAACATTTTGAAAAGAACTGAAAAGAAAATTAGGCGCGAATAATACAAAGAAAATTCCAAACTTATTCAATTAAATTTTACAACACAAAAAAAATATATTCAAAATATTTAAATTTACAAAAAAAAAAATTTAATTCAAAGTATAAAAAACAAGTCAACTCTTTTGAATAGCAACAAGTTTTTAAAATTAAGTTTTAATTTTAAGAACCTCAGCTAGATTCAAGTTTCTCAACAAAAAAGTCTTAGTCTTAAGGTCCAACCTAAAGAGTGGAAACACAAAACAAGAACGATTAATATATATTTTTTCAAAATCGTTTTCTATTGGTTTTTATTTCACAAAAAAAATGTTGGTGTCTTATAAAAAAAAGAAATGAAAAGACTTTGATTTTTTGTTTAATTATTTACTTTATACCTTGAAAGTTTTTAGAAAAATAAAACGAAAATGTTTTTTTTTCTTTAAGGCTTGTTCTAAACAACAAAAACGAAAAAAAAAATATTTTTTTTACAAATTTTAGTATTTAAATATAAATAAAAAACCAACAAACACGTATGAACAAATAAACCAAGATTCGAATTTAATTTGTAAATCTTAGATTTATAGCAAAAACGAAAGGCAAAAACAACCGATAAAAGAAAATATATTTAATTATTAAATTGTTTTCGTTGTTTCTTTTAATTTTTCCAAGTCCAAGAAATTAAATAAAAATTTTAAGAATTTTTTTTGGTTTATAATTAATATAGAATTTCTTTTTTTTTCGAACGAAAAATAGAGAAATCTTAGAATTTGGTTTTTGTAAAACCACGAAGAACTTAAAAAAAAGAAAGCAACAAAAGAAAAAAAATACAACAAACAAATTATTAACCACAACAAACAAATAATGAAGGATCTCGTATTTTTAATTATATATTGTATAGATATTTTTTAATATTTACTACTTTACTCGTATTGATAATAAATGCTGTTAGTAATGTTTTTGTTTTTTGTCTTCTAAACAAATTTTCAAAAAGGAGAAAACAATATTTTGCATTTATTATACAATAAATAAAATAAACTTTTTTAAATTAAATAAACAAAATGAAACAAGAAACTATTAAAAAGTAATAAATAAAATCAAGAAACAAAATGTGATGTGATATAGACTTAAAAAAAAAAACAAACAAACAAAAATGATTTAAATGAAATTGAAAAAAAAAGAAACTTAAACATTTTTATGGATGACATGAGGCACATTATTAACTTATTATAATTTTAACTTTATTAAAATTAAATTACTTTTTTTTACTAACTTTTACATAAATAATATAAACACTATGCAATTTCGAAAAAGCGATATCCTGTGTTAGCCCCAGATTCTAAAAATAATTCAGTTGCGCTGAAGTCAAGTAAATGTAGTTTTTCTGTTTTCAAGAAAACAATTTGATCGGAATACTTGATATATGTGAGGTTTTGTGTGATAATAACGTAATGTAATGCGATTATAATAAATTATGTATATTATAACGTATTATAATTCTTTGTAACGAATTGTAGTTATATTACAATGCGTTTATAATGCTTTTTAATTCATTATAAAGCGATTATGATGTGTTTTTAAAACCCATAATTATAACGCAAAATAATGTATTATAACGCAAAATAATGTATTATAACGCATTATAATGATTTATACCTCATTATAATGTAATGATAATGCTTTATACAGAATTATAGTGAAATTATAATACATTATAATTCTTTATAATGTGTTATAACGCATTATAATGCATTGTAGCGAATATTACAAGGCGTTATAATAGCATTTCTAATGCTTTATAACATATTATAACCCATTTTACTGTTATTATCAAACATTGTAATGATTTATAACGCATTACATTAACATTATCAGATATGTGATGGAAAACGATCGTTTTCAAATCGATCGATTTCAGATATATTTTTGAGATAATTTCCGGTTATTTTCCCAAAAAATTCAAACCAAATGAAAGATAAAATATCAGTCAAAAGGATTAAAGCCAAAATTTTCATTTTTTTTGGGGAAATAACCGAAAATTAGCTGAAAAATATGTCTGAAATCGATCGATTTGAAAACGAAAAATGTCCATCACATACCTGTATAATGCAATTTTGATTCGTTAAACAGATTATAATGTATTATAATGCAATTTTTATGCAGTATAGCGCATTATTCAGCGATTATAATTCATTGCAATGCAATTTTAAGCATTATAATGCGATTATAAAGCATTATAACAATATTCTAAAATGCGATCGCAATTATTTATGAAACAATTAACACTAAAAAAACACAATTTGCCTTAACACCAAGGAGAGGAGGGCTCACTTTGTCGCAGAAAAGATTTTACATAGAGTAATTTGATAACAATTATTGTTTATTTTGAATAATTTCTCTTAAAATAAACGAAAAAAGCTAATTTTTGTTAACATATTCAAAAGCAAATAAAAGTCCAACAAGAGTCTACAAACTTTTGTTAATAAATTAATAATTAAAAAACGAAGAAGAAATTAATTTAATATTGTATCGTATGTAAATCATAGCAAAATTAAACATAAAAACACTGCAAAACCACAACAAGAAAATTAAAAAAAATTACTTATATGTGATATTATTACATAATTCCAAATAAATTGTTTATTAACAAAAAATAAAACTATTTAAGTTTTTTTAAGAAAATTAAAACAAACAAAAAATCAAGCATACAAAATTTGAAATTTAAAAAAATTCATTATCTTTTTTTTATTTTAAATTAGAAACAAAATTTTAAGGTGCTAAATTTTTTCCTAAAACAACTTAATCTAAAAATAACAAAACCCCCCCAACAACTCCTTGAAAAGACTATACAGAAAAAAGTTTCCTTTTTTTTTGTTGAAATGAAATAAATTTATTTAAAATATGTAATTCAATTTTACATACATACGATATTATTATATCCCAAAAAAGGCAACTGAATGAATGAATATAATCTAAAATATATAAAATTTTATATTTTTTGTATTAATTGTTGTTCTCATTGATTATAATAAATTGAATTAAACCAAAAATCATTTAATTTTCTTTTTAAAAAGACATTCTTTTATAAACTCTACAAAAAATCTTCCTCATTAATTTCTTATTCCATTTTAAAAAGAATCTAATTTCATTTGTTTTTTCTTTTTTCATTATAATTATTATTTTTTATTATATTAAACAAATCCATTTTGTTATTTTTCTTTTTAAAACGAATCATTTAAAAAACCAAATGTATTAAAACAAAATCACAAAACCTTTAAACTCAGCGCAATTTATATCAAATTTATGTTTTAAAAATCGGTTTAAAGAATTTTCATATAAAATATTTATAAAATATGATTAAACATTTTTTGTTTTTACTTAATCTCTCTCTGTATTTCTTTAAAATTACTCATTGTATATGCAATAATTTATTATTTTTTATTATTATTATTATTACACCAGAAATAACCGAAAAGAATCTAAAAAAAACTCAAACAAAATCAATATTAAAAGAAAAAATAAAACTGAATTTTTTGTTATTTTTTTAAAATATACTTTTTATTTGTTTTTATTTCACTTTTTTTTAAGTTTTTATAGTAAAAATACAAATTTTGACATAACATCATCTGGAGTACATTAGGATTTTTAATAGGAAAATCTTCATAAATTCGTCTATTCTTAAAATAGGAAAATTTTCCAAATTTTACTATTTTTCGAAAGGAAAATTCTTTCTATATTTTTAGTAGGGCCCACTAAAGAAATTGTGCTTTTTTTAAACATAAAAATTTCCAAAATTTTACAATATTTTTAAAAGGAAAGTTCAAAATTTCACTACTTTTTAATAGGAAAAATCTTACTATTTTAATAAAAATAAGTTTTGTGCTAAAAATTTATCCTTCGGGGTACGTTAGACTTAAGCTCCTATAAGACCAATTCCGAAAATGATAATTTTGTTGACAATCGGTCCATATTTGAACACAATAATGGGGGTTCGACCAACTGTAATACTTTCTACTTGTGTTGGAATTGCATATCGTGGTACTGTCAAACGATTTTACCAGGTAATGCCTGGGAAACGTAGTTAAGAAAGCAATATAGACCGATGATATTCACACCAAACAGTAACTTTCTACTGACTATAGAAAGATCTATAGTCGTGACTATAGAGAGAAATAAAGTCAAGACTATAGAGAGATCTATGGTCGAGACTATAGAGAGTTCTGTAGTCGAGACTAAGAGAGATTTCTATAGTCGAGACTATAGAAAGATCCATAGTCTCGACTATAGATATATCTATAGTCGAGACTATAGAAAGATACATAGTCGAGACTATAGAAAGATCTATAGTCGGGACTAGCTAGATCTATAGTCGAGACTATAGAAAGATCTATAGTCGAGAATATAGAAAAATCTATAGTCGAGAATATAGAAAAATCTATAGTCGAGATCTATAGTCGGGACTAGAGAGATCTATAGTCGAGACTATAGAGAGATTTATCGTCGAGACTATAGAGAGATCTATAGTCAAGACTACAGAGAGATATATAGTCGGGAATATAGAGAGATCTATAGTCGAGACTAGAGAGATCTATAGTCGGGAATATAGAGATATCTGTAGTTAGGTTAGGCAGGATGCAGTCCTTGTCCGCGTCACTTGGGTCCAAAAAGAGGTCCCTTTGTAATTCCTGCATGGGAAAGAAAAGAAAATTTCTAAACTACCAATAAATTAGAGGCTCAGACTAGAGCCATCCAATAGCACAAATAAAAGAGCTTATTTTACTTATGTTTGTGTTCGAGATCTCTGATAAATCATGCAAAAAAGGGTATCCCAGATGGAGTGTCCTAATATCAGCAAGGGCTGGGCAATGGCAGAGGAAATGAGTGATTGTTTCTTCCTCCCCCATGTTTTGACAGCTTCTGCAGTAGTCATTGCTTTGAAGATTAAGTCTCCTAGCATGTAAACCTATTAAACAGTGTCCTGTGAGTACTGAGATGAGGGTGCGTAGTCTATGGCGCGGAAAGCTGACCAAGATTGCAGAACGCTTACAGTCGTAAGTTGGCCATGTGAGTCTGGTCGTGAGTGAACAAGTCGTTTCTGTGAACAGGTCGTTTCTGTGGACCAGTTGGTCTGTGCGGACCTAAATATCTGTAGTAGAAACTAGAGAGATCTATAGTTGAGACTAGAGAGATCTATAGTCAGTCAGAGACCTATAGTCGAAACCTTGGAGAGGTCTATAGTCAATATAGAGTGATCTATAGTCGAAGTTATAAGGAGATTTATAGTCGAAAGTATAGAGATCTATATCGAAATTATAGAGAGATCTATAGTCAATATTGTAGAGAGATCTATAGTCGAGACTGGAGAGGTCTACAGAGAGATCTATGTATATTCGATATTGTTTAGGGATCTATAATACCATAGAGAACTCTGTAATCGAGAAAATAGAGTTATCTATAGTCGAGACAATAGAGAGATCTATAGTCGAGACTTTAGAGAGACCTATTATCGATACTATAGGGAGATCTATAGTCGAGACTAGAGAAATCTATAGTCGAGGCTATAGAGAGATCTAAAGTAATAGATCGATCTATAGTATGAGACTATAAAGAACCATAAAATTAGACTAGAAAATCTATTAACTAACCCTCCAATTCATAAACAAATTCTTATAATTTGAAATTTGTATAGAAAATTTGAATTATAAGCTTGCTATAGCTTAATTTCTTGATTATGAATTAGGGGATAGGACTATAGAGAGATCTAAAGTCGTGACTATAGAGAGATCTATAAACGATACTATAGGGAGAAATATAGTCAAGACCATAGAGAGATCCACAGTCAAGACTACAGAGAGATCTATGCATATTATAGTAAAAAAAAAGAGTAACCTTTAGTCGAGACGTTAAAGAGATGTTTAGTCGAGTATAAGTGAACTAAAGACGAGACTGGGAGGTTACTCTGTAGTACGATAAGAACATTTAAATGTACGTATTCGAACAAATTGTACTACACAGTACGAAAGTACGGAAAATTTTTTTTTGGAGTTATGAAATGAATTATAGCGAAGTCTTGAAAGTGATCTATAGTAGAGGCTATAATGATGTAAAATCGGAATAATAGAGTGACATTTAGTCAAAACTATGGAATAAGCTTCAACAAGATGACCAATAACTGTTAAAATTCAAAAGGTCCTGTTGGACCTATAACTGTTTTTTGAAAAACTTCAGATGTTGCGAAATGATAAATGTCAAAAGATATTGCGAAATGATAAATGTCAAAAAAAAAAAAATACAATTAAAATTGCATTTGAAAGTTATAGAAATTTTTTCAATAACAACAAAAATAAAAAAGGATATATAATTTTTTTATTTGCGTATGTTTTGTTTAAAGACAAAGACAAAACTAAAACAAACCCCAAACAAATTTGTGTGATAAACTTTAGACTAAACTTGCATAAAATGTTATTTAAATTAAAAGGAAAAATACAAAATAATCAAACAAAATTTAAGTAAGAAAATATAAGAAACAAAAAACTTCTTGTAAAGATAAAAATATATAAACCAAATGCGAATTGGGAAAATAAAGAAAATATTTTTACTTACGAAAATACAAAGTTTTCTCTATTGGAAAACTCTAAACAAAATAATTTGAAAAAATAGCATTTTTAAAAAAGAAACTAAAATAAATTTAGCCTAAAATTTGAAAAGTTTCACACAGATTCATTAAATAAAAAATTATAGTTAAAAAAAATAAACATTTTTTATGAAAATTTTCAAAATTTTTCTCTTTTTATAGGAAAGTTTTAAAAATTTTACTATGTTTTTAGAAAAATTTTCAAAATTTTACTATTTTTATAGAAAAATTATAATTAAACAAAAAAACTCAAATGCAATTACAATTTTTTTTATATTTTTAATTTTATTTTCATCTATTTTTTATTACTATAAATTATAATTATTACATTATAAAGTAAAGAAATGAAATTATGTAATTTAGATTTCAAAAAACAAGAAAACTTAAAATTATGTCAAATATAATGTAATTTCTATTTAAGATTTTCCATTAATTTATTGAACTTTGTAAAATTTATTTTAAGTAATTTTATTTTTTAAACAATAACAATTTGTTCCACTAATAGCAAATGTTGAAATTAACAAAAGAAATGTCTGTCTGTCCCCTAACAGTCAGTGAAGAAAGATTTTAAAAATTTTACTAAAATCTAAGACAGTCAACGAGAATTTATGTTATTAATAAAAATATGTGTGTTTTCAAACATAAATTCCACTAGAATTCCAAGAAACATATAAAAGAAATGTTTGAATAATTTTATATGCAATAATTAACAAACAAAATCATATAACATGAACAAGATAAGCAACAACTTAAAAATAAAAAAGTATTACATAAATTGTAACTTTTTTTGGATGAAAAAGTTATTTTGCATAAATAAAATCTGAAGAAAAAGAAACCAAAAAAGTCAAATTTGTTTTATTTTTTAATAACATTGAAAAATCTAAAAACAGGAAAATTTTTAAAATATAACTATTTTTAATAGAAAAGTTTTTAAATTTTACTATTTTTTAAAGAAAAATTTTCAAAATTTTACTATTTTTTTAGTCCAATTTTTTAATAGGAAAATTTTTAAAATATTACTATTTCTCAGTAGGAATATTTTTAAAATTTTATTATTTTTTTGTAGGATTTTTTTTTTTCATTTTACTATTTTTTTATACGCAATTTTTTAAAATTTTACTATTTTTTTATAGGAAATTTTTTTAAATTGTACTATTTTTTATAGGAAATCTTACTATTTTTTAATAGGAACATTTTTAAAACTTTACTATTTTTTAGGTAATTTTACTATTTTTAATAGGAAAATTTTTAAAACTTTACTATTTTTATTTTTTTTATAGGAATTTTTTTTATAACTTTAATATTTTTAAATAGGAAAATTTTTAAAATTTTACTACTTTTAAATAGGAAAATTTTTAAAACTTTGCTATTTTTTTATAGGAAATCTTTTTAAATTTTACTATTTTTTAATAGGAAAATTTTTAAAACTTTACTATTTTTAATAGGAAAATTAAAATTTTTTTTTAGGAAATTTTACTTTTTTAATAGGGAAATTTTAAAAACTACTATTTTTTAATGGGAAAATTTTATAAATTTTACTGTTTTTTAATAGGAAATTTTTACTGTTTTTAATAGGAAAATTTTACAATTTTTTTATAGGAAAATTTTTACTATTTTTTAAAATTTTACTATTTTTTAATAGAAATTTTACAATTTTCAGCTTCTTCCGAGCATGCACACCCACATCGAAACTTAAAAAATCAATTATTATTAAAATGGTGGGTGCAATGTGATAACTTTGACTATTCTAAAAAAATCACTACCTCCATCCCTGTACTTCTTAGTATGTCGCTATGGCATCACTGTTAAGTATATCTTAGTGATATAAAGTAATACTTTTGAATACTTAATATAAGATACGCCATATAAACCACTTACGGAAACGGCTTAACTACCAAAAATTAGGCGGTTTCTCTCTGTCTATTCGTTAATTGAAAGCATGAGATCTCCTAAACGAAAAGAACTAGGGCAGAACGCATTTTTTAGATTTAAGAAAAAAATGTTCTCATAAAAAAGTGATAATTTTTTAGTAACTGAGTCATGTCTATGCTTTCCATAATCCCTTTCAATTATAATTTTCCATCGGCTCTAGAGATTTGGGATGTAGAGACCTTAGCTGGACGTCCAGAACGTTCGACATTTCCGTGCTTATGGGGCCATGGAAAGAATGGTGCAGAGTCGAAACAATATTTATCAGGAATAGCTTTGTTTTGAGTGACCAAATGAAAATCACTTTATGCATTTGCTACTCATAACACAATTGGGTCAACAAAGCATCATAACACAATTGGGTCAACAAAGCATCAGCGAAGAAAATTCTAAAAAATAAATTGTTTAAATCGTTTAGTTGTTGAGCAAAAGGGCTTAACTATCGGGGTTTTCAACAGGGACGCTACAAAAGTACAGCGACAGGGATAGCAGACGACGCCATATTTCTTGCTGCTCTTTTGACATTTATCTTCAGTAAGATTTGCCTTCCTGATGGAAGGAGTCGAAATTATTAAAATTTACTAACGAAATTCGGAGTCGGTGGCCTCTACGATAAGAGCGCGCATCATCTTCAGCAATGAGGCTAATTTCTGGCTAAATAGCTTCGTCAATAAGCAATCCACACGTACTCCATGAGTCATCATTATTATCCGGCGGCGTCATTGGGCCACACTTCTTCCGTGATGATCAAGACCGTCACGTTATTGTGAATGGAAATCGCTACCGTTCAATGATAACCCAATATTTTTGGCCCAAATTAGATGATATGGGCTTGGAGGACAAGCCACACAGCGAATGTCACAATCAATTCATTTAAAACCAAGTTAGGGGAACGTGTTATCTCACGGAATGGTCCAGTCGATTGGCCATACGATTTGACGCCGTTTTTTATCAAAAATATAGAGACGGATCTAAAAATGTTACCAGTTTATTTTCGAAACATACATAATTAAATGTAAAAAGATAAGTTTAAATGAATTTGAAATAGGACACATAGTGTTTTATTTAAAAAATAACCCCGTGACTCCTAGACAGTTAAGGATATTTCAATGAAATTTTTTATTTGTTGAAATAGAGATCCATGTGACTCCTTTTTGGTTGCAGAATTTGTATACCATATAGTTAAGCCCTTTTGTTTTTAGTGAATAAAATCGCTGTTTTTGATCCTATGAATCTAAAATTTTGTATATGGATGTATTTTTGTGTTAGTTATGCCTTTTTGCATTTCAGGTGACAATAAGCAATCAGTTAGAGTTCTTCGCTGTCTCATTGGAATGTTCGTACAGACCCACAATGGGCCGCAGACCACCACTTGAGAACCTGTCAACTAGAGCAATACAATAAAAAAATGGTATTAAAATTAGGTAAATTTCGCCCATGTTTTGTTATAGCTTCCATATAAATCCACCCTCGGAAACCTGTTAAATGCTTATAAATATAAAATTATAGTAGCAATGACCACAAAATTTAGTACAGAAAAATTGATTGCAACTATAAGACAGCATATTAAATTTTTTGGGAATCGGTCCACATTTGAACATGGTTTCCATATAAATCCACCTTTGAAAACTTGTTAAATGCTGATAAATATTAAACTATAATAGCTTTTACGAATATCGGTTATCGTGTAAAATTTACGGGAATAGGTCCACTTTTACACACGGAAAACTTAGTTAAATGTTTAACTTTTAGTCCACATTTTAAATTAGCTGCTTTTTTTGGAGATATGTTTATAAATTTTATAGAATTTAATAGTGGGTATATAATACTCGATTTTTTTTGTTGTAGTTTTTTAATTTATAACGATAGACAATCGCAAAAATCTATTTAATAGTTAACGTCACCATCCTTGGAATTGAGTACTTCCATGGCCAGTGCTGGCTACTGAGTACTTAATATTTTTGCAACACTAATAAAATCTGTGTCACTGACTTCAGCAGTAGAAAAATATTTAACAGAGAAATAAAAACGTAGAAAAAAGCATATTTGTGTTAAAATATATAAATAAAAGTATTTAATTTTGCAAACAATAAAACTATAGAATAAGTTAGCAATTATAACCCACCAGTGACTGAAACTCAACTAAACACAAACAAATCAAAATGGTTAAATTATTTGCCTTAAGTGTTTTTTACAAAGGGTCTGCGGAAGCTCGTATCTTGAAATCTACCTATGATTTGTCCTCGTTTTCTTTTTTCCAAAGAGGAACCGTACAAGAATTCATGACGTAAGTTGTGTAAACTTGAGGGGGTCTTAGAGAAAATTATCTTTATATGTTTTATACCTATATTCCAAATAGATTTGCCTCAAAAACCATTGTCGAAAGGACACAGCCAGCAATGCGTCAATCCGTTAAACAGGAGGCCTACATGTGTCATGTCTATGTTAGAACAGACAATTTGTCAGGTGTACTAATTGCGGACCATGAATATCCACAAAGGGTGGCTCACACACTGATTACCAAAATCCTAGATGAATTTGCGGCAAAAATAGCCCCAGAACTCTGGGAAACGGCCAATGAAAGTTCCATAGATTTTCCAGCCTTACCCTCATTTATGGCAAAATATCAGGATCCCAAAGAGGCAGATGCTTTGACAAAAATGCAAAATGATTTAGATGAGACCAAGATCATACTGAAGAATACCATCGAAGCAGTACTGGAACGGGGAGAGAAAATAGATGATATGGTCATTAAATCGGAAAATTTATCAATACAAAGTAAAGCGTTCTACAAGACGGCGAAGAAGACAAATTCTTGTTGCAATTTTAGTTAAACGTTTATTTTAAGAGATAACAAGCCGGAGATGATGATTATATTGCTGATGATGTTTGTGGTTAAGCACGATGTCTAAAAGGTTTTTTTGCTTTTTTATTTATACATAGTAGTATTGAGCTTTCAAAAGAATTGCTTAGAAATTAATTAGCATAAAGTCGATGAAGGAATTTAATAATTGGTTAAAAACAAAAGAAATGCAGACTATTCAAAAATAAACTATGAAAAACTTTACAGTGAAAAAAGTATTTGATATTGCAAGACACTCTACAGAGGATGCAATATTTTCAAAATTCCTTTTTTTTAATAAAAATTATATTTTAAAGAAAATATTGATATTATTTTTCAGACATACTATTCTAAAAACATGGATAAATATTAACATGCTTGGGATGGACATGCTAGAAAGATTTACCCCTATTACCACCTAATTCATTAACGAAAAATAATGTGATGTCAAAGTTATAAATCAAATTTTTCATACAAAATTCCTTTAAAAAGAGTTTGATAATTTTAAAATTCGTTTATGAATTAGGGGGTTAGTTTATAGTATTGTATATAGAAAATTTCTCTATATAAATTATTACAATACATATTTTTTTTATGAATACTTTAGAGGAAGTGCTTGTAATGTGGCTTATCAAATCGGCTGAAGAAAGTAAAGCAAAAATATAGCAGATTGTTATTATCTTCATTCTCTGAGAACAACAAACTATTACGTGTATTTACGTTATTATTTTGTTGTCAGTTTAAGATAAAATTTAATATACCACATTATTAGCCCATCAGTGATGCCAACCAAAGATTTTACTTTGTGGGAGATTCGATATTAAAAAGTAGTAGATTCCACAAAATTCACTTTGAAAAAGTGGTAGATCTACCACTTTTATTATCATATTATTATATTCAAAGTACAGATCGCAATTCTAAAGATAATTTAATGAAATTTGGCACAGATCATTTCTCATTTTGACAGTGGGACCTGGCTATTAAAAATTCATCCAAATCGGTCCATTATTTATGGTACCTCTCACAGGTCCCACTTCCCGGAATTAATATATGGGCCACAAATATCAATATTTTTTCATGAAATTTAAAACAAATGCTGCTTATGCAAACTTAAATCACTGTACCATATTTTGTTAAAATCGGTCCACATTTTGACCATAGCTCCCATACAATTTCTTCTGTCAAAACGCACTAAATGAGATAAAAATAACTAAAACGCTCGTAAATTTGAAGATAATGAGAATTTTAAGTTTATTTATGTACACATAATTTTTGTAACAACTGTAATCAATTTGTCAAATTTTGAGATAATCGTTCCACAGCTCTCATATAAGTCCAAATGACGAAAACAACTTAAATATATAAGTTTTGAGAAAATGTTTGTATGATGGCAAAATTTAGCAAATATTTATCTTTATACAGGAAAAAGAACACCTTTGACCTTAGTGGTGAAGGGATCGTATGATCGTATGGACCGACTATAGCACTTTCTTACTTGTTTTATTCTAGAAAAATGATGCCAGAAATTTTCAACATGTATACTTTCTTGTAGGAAATGTTATATTTCCAAAAGCCTCCATTCCTGATCTAATTCGATGCGATTAAGGGGCATAATTCGAAAAAGAAGAACATGTTACAAAAACTATATATATTTCTTTGTAACAGCGGTTCAATTTTTTACATTTTACACAATTTTTAAAAAGCTTAAAAAAGTGGTAGTTTCTACTTAAAAAGTGGTAGAGTGTAGAAAGATGCCCAAAAGTGGTAGATCTACTACAAAAGTGGTAGAGTTGGCATCGCTGTAGCCCATACCACATTACCCGCACTTACACTACTACTACAAATTTTTCATATAAAAATTAAATTTATTGAAAAACAATGGATTTAGGTTACACCCACAAAAATTTGTTACATAGTCCATGTCTAAAAAACTCTAACGTTGAATGGGTTTTTAAACATTTTTAGTTTAATTAGTTTATAATATTTTTTAAATATTTATTTTGCTGTTAAAGACATTTAAAATATTACCACTAAACCTTATTTTTATTATAAAGAAAAAATCTGCTTAAATAAATATGTGTTTCATTATAAGTTTGTGTAATTTTTGTTAACATTTAAATTGTTTAGTACTAAAAAATGGAATAGATATCAGCTAAATTTCAACAATTTTTTCTAAAATTAATTAACGAAATTAATTATTATATTAAAATCATAAATATCATTCCACTTCCCAAAAGCATATTAAAGATAATAAATACTACCCAAATAATTAAAACTATTATAACCCACACTATTTCATTGTGTATAAAAAAAAACAAAACTATTATAATACAATTAAAAATATCACTGATGAAAGTACGGACTATTTATAGGAACTTTTAATATAAAAAAAACAATAAACCTTTACACAAATTACATAAAAACATTTACACAAATTACATAAAATATAAAACAAAAAGAAAGAAAATGCATGCTAAACACTATTTTTAACTTCATAAATAAAATATTTGTGTCTTTATATATAAATGTTTAATTAATTTAAATTAATTAATTTTATTATAAACAAAAAACCGACTACAACATTAATTTCTTTTGGATGTTCGTTTTATTTAACTGTAATGTTAACAAAATAATTAAATAATCTCAAAATATAAAACTAAAAACGAAGTTATTAAATTAAAGTAAACAAAATTATACATATACTTAATTATTTGGTATCTTTTATTTAAAATTAAATTTAGGAAACGTGTTTGCTGGGATACGTGACATGCATAATTTTAGGGTTACAAATTTTAATACAAGGGTTGGCTAATAAATCATTGATTTTTTAAATTTTCCGTCTTGATATTCAAATTGATCCTGTCTATGTGTAACTGTCAGTTGGTATCTGTCTATATTTTAACAAGCTGCTAAAGGTCTCTCGCTGAAACAATAAAAAAATCACGGTATGGTCTTATACGATTGTAGATTAAAAACGAGAGAGATTGTCGAAGACAAAGATATTTCATTTGGCTCATAGGCTTGGGTATAATAAAGCATTGTTTAACCGTAATATGGACTAGTTTTTACGTTTCGAAATAAAGAGAGAGAGACTCGAGCTTTTGAGAATCACGGATGCTTACTACTTAGGACTTGGGGCCAAATCGCCACATTCGATATCGATCGAAATGTAAGATATTTCAGAAGCATTTGTGTAGCATATTTTTAGAATAATCTAAATAATATATAACATATACGGTTCACTTAATTGTAACTTATTTGTCAAAAGTTTCCTGAAAGTAAAATAATTTCATTTAACTAAATATTTTGACAAACAAACGGATATGTTTATCACATTTTATTAAACTTTTAGCAAATTAAAAATCTCTGAGGTATGTTACACAATATGTTTGTTCCCGTACTCTAACGAAACTACCCAAAACAGTCCGAAGTTGTCAGAAATGACTCAAAAAACAACAATTTCAATTGAAAAATTTGTACGGGAACACGTTTGAGTAAGTTTGGGTTGTTTCGTTAAAGTACGGGAACAAACATAATATTTGCTTAAAAGTCTGGGGCAAATTACCGCTTTCGATATCGATCGAAAACTCAGACTTTTAAGTAAATATTAGTATACTGTAGGGATGTTCAAAGCTACTTCGATGCAAAAAGTTTATTGAAATTTGGTATCCATTTTGATTCGTTTTTAAAAACATACAGTTCAATTAAAACTCTTTTACTATTGGTCATCTTTTGGCAAATAACTAAAAAAAAAAAAAAAGTAAAATGAGCATCTTTTAAATAATTTTGATTATCTTTAAAGTAATGTTTTGAAAACATCTAAGATTTCGATCGATATCGAATGCGGGATTTGACCCCTCGTGTTTTATTTAACTATATTAATATACAAACATGCATATACATACGTATATGCATCATTCAATTTGCAAGCGGTCCATATGTTTAGCCTCAATTTCTTCCTACCTTAACATTAAATAAAAGTACATAGTGTGCAGTCAAATTTCTTACACTGTTCTAGAATATAAATTCGCCTTACGAGAAAATACTTTAATTTCCATAAGCCCTAAAGTATGCAGTTAAATTTCTCACGCTTTTATTTTCACTAAGAAAAAAGTAATAGTGTTTACACGATTGTAAGATATCTGATAATTTCATTGTAAGGTGGTTGTGTGACAATGTGCTGACAATACTTTAGCTGACAACGTTGTCAGCAAAAAATTGTAAGTTTACACGATTTTAAGAAATTTTCTTACAATTTTTCTTACAATATTGTAAGATCTGACCATCATGTAGACATAGCATAAGCAAAGGCGCATTCATGAATTCGCCTTAAGAAAAAAACAACACGATTGTCAAAAAACAGCTGTAAAAAAAACATTTACATCACACAGTGATGTAAATAAATAATATAACTCTTCTCAATTTTTTAATGGTTTCACAATTATCACTGAATAATGTTTTAATTCTTTCAAGACACTGTTCCACTAAAAAATCAAAACAAATGAGTAAAATTTTAAACAAAAAGAAGAAACACAAAAACAAGAAACTGACCAACTGGCAAAAAAAAAAGTGAAAACATTTACGTAGAAAACTTCAAAACCAAAGCAACAGAAGTTGCTTTAAAATTTAAATAAAGTGCATTTAATTGAACTCAAATAATGTTAAAATAAGCATTTAGGATAAGTGCTACAATAAATTAAAATACGGCAAATGTTAGTGAAATGTGTTAAAAACTTAAGAATTGTGATTAGCAATTTAAAAATATAACAAACAAGTGGTTGGTATTGAACGGCGATAAGATTAAAGCTAAATTGTTTATTGCATTAAAGCTATTCCCTCGACAACTGGTTCTACGCACCGGAATGACCCGAGAAATCTCGGCCAAGGGCTGTCCACTCGGCAACATTATATTTAATTAAAGCAAAGATTTAAGCTGTTGACCATATTTATTAGTGTATGTAGTGTACCAGGAACGTACGACAGTCATCTGGCCTAAAGGAGATAAAATATTAACTTATTGGAGACTCAGTTTAAAAAGGAGGGACATATGTACATACTTAGTAGATGCCACTCTTTTCTCGGTTTATTAAAAAATTTGCTAAAACTTAAACAATTGTTATTGAACCATAATCAAATTATAGGTATAAGTTATTTGGCCATGTATTAAACCAAATATGTGTCTTTTTGATCATAGGATAAATCCACAAATCTTCAGGACTAAGTGAAGTTTAGTCATACAGTTGAAAATGTGGGGTATTATGGGGACCCTGATATTTAACCAATTACTCCATACCTAAGTTCTCTCAGAGCGAGTCTAGTTGCACAGCCTCCTAATACAACATTCATGTCATAAACTAAAATTAGCGTATCTATAAATGCAGCTCAACGCTACCAAGAACGAGGGCTTGATCTAAAGGATTACGTACATATCTCTGTACGTTGTAATACCTACATACCTATATGCGAAATGACATGTTTTGCTTAGCACCCAGAATAGAGCGAGAAGTGGGTATGCATTAGTAGTGTTTAATAGGAGAAGAGTGAGTTCTGTGAGTGCTAGGGTGTAAAACGATTTGGATATAAGAGCTCCCTTGGGAACCGGCTCGGACCTCCCGGTGTTGTTAGGAGGTTTGCCGGGTTTTCTAGTTCATCCACGAAGTCCGACCAGAGACTTTCTGGTACCACGGTAGTCAGGAGACCCTTGAGTTTCGGTTTTAGCCTTAATGTTGGTGTAGCCCATCTGGAGGCATCATGGTGGTTGTGTTTAATACCCAATATCGCGGGTAGAACATAAGTACGATGTGGAGTTCTATAGCAACCGGGTGCCATAGATCGGAAGAAGTTAAGATTGGCTCCATCCCATCAAAGGGGTGGAGCCAATGTCGAAAAAACATTGTTTAAAATTGGCACGGATTTGTGCACATATATCCGGGCACTGTGGATGCATTTTATTACCCTGTTTTGAGAGCGCCGTGGATTAGGACTGAACCGTAAAACCTTGACATGCCTCTTAGGAAGTTTCCAACTGTGTGATAATAAAGTTTGGGTTATCTTTCCCATCCCAAAAGGAATTTGAGAGTTGTTATTTGAGAGACTAACTTCACATTTCCTTTCATTTGCCTGCATTCACCCATAAGTAAAAGAAGGCGAACTTATTTTTAGGGAAAACATTTTCCATAAAAACTTTTGGTTTTTTTCCAAAGAAATCAGTTCTCTACAAATAACTAGATTTAGCACACGATTTTTATTTTTTCAATTTTTTAATGACTTTATCATTCCATTTTCAGATTTATTTAAACGGCAATGGCAGAATTAACGGAATACATAGACCCAATTTGGCGAGGACTTGATATGCGTAAACTAAAAGTGGATGAAGCTTATTTGTTATTAAAGACTTTTTATCATAACGTTACGTATTTGTATAGTCTCTCCGACGAATGCTATACGGTATGACTGTTTTAATTTCTAAAACAAAGTAAAATAAATTTACAATTGCATTAATTATATTGTTTTATTATATAAACTGCTTTTAGTGTCCCTATACCAAAGTGAAAGCTTTACATAAACAAAGCAATGACAACATTACAAGTGGCGCAGTCAATATAAATGTGGCTCATGGTTTAAAATTTAAATTGTTGACCAATGATGTGGGACGTTATGCCTTTAATAATGAGTAAGTTAACAAGCAACAAAATTTGTTTTATTTAATTAAATTTTTGTATATTTGTAGTAGCTCTTTATGTGTTTTAAATCCCACAAATCTTAAAGAATTCGGTGTTTACAATTTGACTTTATATGAAAATGGTACTTGCGCTTGGGATGTTGATAATCCAGGAGTTAATGTTAATTTATGTAAGTTTATTTTGGGTTAAAGTATATTTTTTATTCTTAATTACAATTTTATATTGCTTTTATTACAGCTCTTCTGTCTGTCTTTGTTTTGGTGGCATTAATTTTGTCTGTTTTGAAAATAACCTTGTGTGCCTGGCGTACGTATCGCTATGAGGAAGTTTTGGCTAATGCTGCGGCGAATGAAGCTCCTGTACCCGAGCCCTCAATACAGCAGCGAAAACGTATGCGTAGTCTGGACACCTTTAGAGGGTAATACATTTATTGATTTATCTGAGCTCTGGGTTTTTTGATTTATAATATTTTATATTTTTTTATAATTTTCCATATAATTTTAGTATGGCTATTGTCTTAATGATATTTGTTAATAGTGGCGGCGGTGATTATTGGTGGATTGAACATGCTCCCTGGAATGGTTTACATTTGGCTGATATTGTATTTCCATCTTTTCTCTGGATTATGGGAGTTTGTATACCCATCTCGGTTAAGTCGCAACTGGCTAGAGGAACAACAAAACTACGCATATGTTTGAGAATAATATGGGTATGAAAATAATTAATAGGACATGTATTTCTATAGAAAAATGCTTCCCAAACACAAATTTCTATAGGAAATTGTGTCGCAAACATGAATTCATATAGAAAATGTATGTCCCAAAAACAATTTTTTACTAATTTCTATTAGTATAAAATTGTGTTCCAAACACAAAGTTCTTAAGAAAAATCTATCCCAAAAACAAAATTATATAGAAAATTGTGTCGCAAACACAAATTTATATAGAAAATTATGTCCCAAACACAATTTTGTCCCAAAAACAAATTTCTATAGAAAATTGCGTCACAAACACAAATTTCTATAAAAATTTTGTCCCAAACACAAATTTCTACAAAAAAATGTGTCACAAATAAAATTTCTATAGAAATATCAAACATTTTTATAGAGAATTCTATCCTTAACACAAAATTTCTATAGAAAAATGTGTTCCAAAAACAAATTTCTAAAATTGTGTCTCAAACACAAATTTCTATAGAAAAAAATGTGCTTGTGACACAGAATTCTATAGACATTTTTCTTGTGTCACTTGCGTACTTTTAGAGATCTATAAAACTTTTTTTAATCGGTTTATGTTTAAACTCTATAAATGGACCTAATTTGGAAAATCTAAGAGTTATGGGAGTTTTACAGCGATTTGGTATTGCTTATCTGATATGCGGAGTAGTTCACACTATTTTTGCCGAAAAGCAACATATAGAACCTCAGGTACTTTTATATACAAAAACTTTTTGAGAATGCATAAAAATAGTACTGTTGTATTTTTAGATATCTTGGAAACGTGAAGTCTTTGATTTGATATTATTCAAAGGAGAAATTTGTTTAATGTTAACACTAATTGTTGTGCACTTGGCAATAATATTTGGACTCAATGTACCAAATTGTCCCAGGTGTGTTAAAAATTTACAGGTATTTTAAAATAGATTTTATCATATTTTTTTTTATATAATTCCAGAGGTTATCTGGGTCCCGGTGGCAAACACCAAAATGCTTCATATACTCAATGCATTGGTGGAGCTACTGGTTATATTGATTTGCAAATATTAGGCAATAATCATATATATCAACATCCTACTGCAAAATATATCTATGATTCACAGGCCTTTGATCCAGAGGGAATATTTGGTAAAAATGCTGTACATTTTTCAATAATATTAATTACATTTTTGTTGTTTATAATAAGGTTGTTTATTAACTGTTGTCCAAGTGATGTTTGGAGTTTTGACTGGTGTTATTATTCTTATTCATACAGACTGGAAATCGCGCATTACACGCTGGTTATTGTGGTCTATGCTGTTGACCATTGTTACAGCTATTTTAAGTGGTTTCACAAAAGAAGAAGGAATAATACCTTTAAATAAAAATCTATGGTTAGTATTTTGACATTTTATGAAGTTTAAGTATCTATTCACTAAGCTACTCTTTGCAGGTCCTTATCATTTGTCTGTGTGACCAGTGCCTTGGCCTTTATTCTTCTCAGCTTGCTTTACTATATTATTGATGTGCGTCACTGGTGGACGGGTTATCCCTTTGAAGCGTGCGGCATGAATGCCATTATAATGTATGTCGGCCATACTATTATGCATAAAATGTTGCCTTGGCATTGGCGACTTGGTGCCATGAATACTCATTTTGTTTTACTTTTGGAAGCAGTTTGGAATACTGGGCTGTGGATTGTCATAGCCTTGTATTTGGACCATATCGAATATTATTATAGTGTATAGAAAGAATAATTTTTTATTCCAGTTTTTATCTGTTTTGTACATTTTTTTTATTATATATTTTTAATAAAATTAACTAATTTACTGTTCATATTACCAGGGGTATTACACTTTAATCGAATAATGAACCCGTCAATCGAATAACGAACCAGTCATGGAATATCCACACTATGAAAGATTTGTTTGTCTATAAATAATTTCTTTGTCTGTTTCGTTCATAACATGCTTACAAACAAATCCGTTCTGAAATTCAATTTACTCAGTTTTGATTCGTTTGACCCTAAATTTTCATTTTATCGAAAGCTTTTTTGTCGTTTTTTAATTTTTATTTTTTTCACTAGAAAAAATTTTAAAATCATTTAATAATATACCAGGCGAACAGAAATTTAAGAAAGGTGGAATCTTAAACAAAATGTGAAAATTTTGGATAAAAACAAAAGAATAGTTTCAGGATTAATACAAAATTGTTTATATGAAATTATCAAATTTAATTGTCTAAGCCTAAAACTATGCTTTTTTCTGTAAATGTTTACGTTACAAAAATATTTATAGAAAAATTTAAAAATTTTCCATTTTTCATTAGAAATTTTAAAAATTTTCCATTTTTATTGAAAATTCTCCATTTTTATAGAAAATTTCCAGTTTTTATATAGGAAATTTTTAAAATTTTACATTTTTATTTTAAATTTTTCAAATTTTATATTTTTATAGGAAAAATTTCCTATTTTTATAGGAAATTTTGAAAATTGAAAATTTCCTATTTTTATAGGAAATTTGGAAAATTTCCTATTTTTATAGGAAATTTTGAAAATTTCATATTTTTATAGGAAATTTTGAAAATTTCCTATTTTTATAGGAAATTTTGAAAATTTCCTATTTTTATAGGAAATTTTGAAAATTTCCTATTTTTATAGGAAATTTTGAAAATTTCCCATTTTTATAGGAAATTTTGAAAATGTCCTATATTTATAGGAAATTTTGAAAATTTCCTATCATTATAGGTAATTTTGAAAATTTCCTATTTTTATAGGAAATTTTGAAAATTTCCTATTTTTATAGGAAATTTTGAAAATTTCCTATTTTTATAGGAAATTTTGAAAATTTCCTATTTTTATAGGAAATTTTGAAAATTTCCTATTTTTATAGGAAATTTTGAAAATTTCCTATTTTTATAGGAAATTTTGAAAATTTCCTATTTTTATAGGAAATTTTGAAAATTTCCTATTTTTATAGGAAATTTTGAAAATTTCCTATTTTTATAGGAAATTTTGAAAATTTCCTATTTTTATAGGAAATTTTGAAAATTTCCTATTTTTATAGGAAATTTTGAAAATTTCCTATTTTTATAGGAAATTTTGAAAATTTCCTATTTTTATAGGAAATTTTGAAAATTTCCTATTTTTATAGGAAATTTTGAAAATTTCCTATTTTTATAGGAAATTTTGAAAATTTTCTATTTTTACAGGAAATTTTGAAAATTTCCTCTTTTAGAGGAAATTTTGAAAATTTCCTATTTTTATAGGAAATTTTGAAAATTTCCTATTTTTATAGAAAATTTTGAAAATTTCCTATTTTTATAGGAAATTTTGAAAATTTCCTATTTTTATAGGAAATTTTGAAAATTTCCTATTTTTATAGGAAATTTTGAAAATTTCCTATTTTTATAGGAAATTTTGAAAATTTCCTATTTTTATAGGAAATTTTGAAAATTTCCTATTTTTATAGGAAATTTTGAAAATTTCCTATTTTTATAGGAAATTTTGAAAATTTCCTATTTTTATAGGAAATTTTGAAAATTTCCTATTTTTATAGGAAATTTTGAAAATTTCCTATTTTTATAGGAAATTTTGAAAATTTCCTATTTTTATAGGAAATTTTGAAAATTTCCTATTTTTATAGGAAATTTTGAAAATTTCCTATTTTTATAGGAAATTTTGAAAATTTCCTATTTTTATAGGAAATTTTGAAAATTTCCTATTTTTATAGGAAATTTTGAAAATTTCCTATTTTTATAGGAAATTTTGAAAATTTCCTATTTTTATAGGAAATTTTGAAAATTTCCTATTTTTATAGGAAATTTTGAAAATTTCCTATTTTTATAGGAAATTTTGAAAATTTCCTATTTTTATAGGAAATTTTGAAAATTTCCTATTTTTATAGGAAATTTTGAAAATTTCCTATTTTTATAGGAAATTTTGAAAATTTCCTGTTTTTATAGGAAATTTTGAAAATTTCCTATTTTTATAGGAAATTTTGAAAATTTCCTATTTTTATAGGAAATTTTGAAAATTTCCTATTTTTATAGGAAATTTTGAAAATTTCCTATTTTTATAGGAAATTTTGAAAATTTCCTATTTTTATAGGAAATTTTGAAAATTTCCTATTTTTATAGGAAATTTTGAAAATTTCCTATTTTTATAGGAAATTTTGAAAATTTCCTATTTTTATAGGAAATTTTGAAAATTTCCTATTTTTATAGGAAATTTTGAAAATTTCCTATTTTTATAGGAAATTTTGAAAATTTCCTATTTTTATAGGAAATTTTGAAAATTTCCTATTTTTATAGGAAATTTTGAAAATTTCCTATTTTTATAGGAAATTTTGAAAATTTCCTATTTTTATAGGAAATTTTGAAAATTTCCTATTTTTATAGGAAATTTTGAAAATTTCCTATTTTTATAGGAAATTTTGAAAATTTCCTATTTTTATAGGAAATTTTGAAAATTTCCTATTTTTATAGGAAATTTTGAAAATTTCCTATTTTTATAGGAAATTTTGAAAATTTCCTATTTTTATAGGAAATTTTGAAAATTTCCTATTTTTATAGGAAATTTTGAAAATTTCCTATTTTTATAGGAAATTTTGAAAATTTCCTATTTTTATAGGAAATTTTGAAAATTTCCTATTTTTATAGGAAATTTTGAAAATTTCCTATTTTTATAGGAAATTTTGAAAATTTCCTATTTTTTTAGGAAATTTTGAAAATTTCCTATTTTTTTAGGAAATTTTGAAAATTTCCTATTTTTATAGGAAATTTTGAAAATTTCCTATTTTTATAGGAAATTTTGAAAATTTCCTATTTTTAAAGGAAATTTTGAAAATTTCCTATTTTTAAAGGAAATTTGAAAATTTCCTATTTTTAAAGGAAATTTTGAAAATTTCCTATTTTTAAAGGAAATTTTGAAAATTTCCTATTTTTAAAGGAAATTTTGAAATTTCCTATTTTTAAAGGAAATTTTGAAAATTTCCTATTTTTAAAGGAAATTTTGAAAATTTCCTATTTTTAAAGGAAATTTTGAAAATTTCCTATTTTTAAAGGAAATTTTGAAAATTTCCTATTTTTAAAGGAATTTTGAAAATTTCCTATTTTTAAAGGAAATTTTGAAAATTTCCTATTTTTAAAGGAAATTTTGAAAATTTCCTATTTTTAAAGGAAATTTTGAAAATTTCCTATTTTTAAAGGAAATTTTGAAAATTTCCTATTTTTAAAGGAAATTTTGAAAATTTCTATTTTTAAAGGAAATTTTGAAATTTCCTATTTTTAAAGGAAATTTTGAAAATTTCCTATTTTTATAGGAAATTTTGAAAATTTCCTATTTTTATAGGAAATTTTGAAAATTTCCAATTTTTAGTGGAATAAGGAGTCCATAAAATATTTTGCCTGAAAAGAAGAGTGGGCTGTTGGGGAAATATTGTCGTGTATGTTTGGACCATTAATTCAACCGGGAGCCATTTTAGCATAGTAACACTCTAACTTGTTTTTATTGAAAACAGAAATTGAAAGTTTTTGTATTATATACATATTCGACCTTTTTTGTAATATATTAGAAATGATTTTATCGAGCTTGAGGTCCAATGTTTGGCAAAATTTTTATTTATTCAAATATTTTAAGGGAAATATTGTTTCGTGATATTGCCCGATGGTGTAGCGAAATATTATAATAAATAAAATCATTTTTTTTAATTTGTTTTTGTATTAAAATCAATTTTATGTTTGTTCCTGTACTTTAACGATACAAACAACCCAAATTTACTCAAAAGCGTTTCCGTACAACATTTTTAACACAAATTGTTGTTTTTTTCTTTTGAGTAATTTCTGACAACTTTGGACTGTTTGGGGTAGTTTCATTAGATTTCTGCAATTTATAGACCACAGCTAATTTTCTGCGTGTTTTTGATACATTGTAGTCTTTTCTTTAGTGAAAAATTATCGCATTACGCATTTGATAGAAAATTTTACGCATATCCAAATGTGTGTAACGTGTAATCTAAGAAATATAGCTTAAAATTTAATTTGAGAACCAACTGATAAGTGGCATCCGATGCTTGGTCACTTATGCCATCTATTGGCAAAAATGAGCAAATACTTTAAAGATGCTCCAATATTTTAAATTTTTCTTAAAAAATCATTTATTAAAAACTGTTTTGTCTTTTTTTGTTTATTGAAATAGATTTTATAGCTGCCTTATCAAATATGTATGTAAGTATAAAATTGATAGAAAACATTTTTTCGTGTATTTTTATAAACATAAATACATAGTATGTCTTAAACCACTTTTTTAAGAATTTGAAAAACAAATTACACAGTAGTTTAAAAATACAATATTTTCAAATACGAGGGTTACAATATATCGGGAATTGGCAAAACTCATGTCAATAGCTAAGAAATGGTAAGACCATAATTAAGTTTGAAATTTTTTTAGCATAACCTTTTTTTATTTTAGCTATTGACATTAGTTTTACCAGTTGCTGTTGCTATAAATAATAACCCACGTATGTACATATTCGAAATTTTAATATAAAAAATAAGTTTTTTTGTTTATTAATTAAATATTATTAAAATATTTGTTTGTTTAAATTCCATTTAGTTTTTTTTTTTAAGTTAAAATTAGTTTATTAAATGTTATTTCAAATAACTTCTTTCATTTCTTTAATTATTAATAATAAAGTGTTAAACTATTAAATTAGTTAAACACGAGTTTTTTGTTTAATTTAAAATAATTTGTTGTAAATATGTATATAAATTTTAAAAGTTTTCTTATATAAATTTATAAATTATTAAAAAACTATTAAGTAATAATTCGGTTTGTTTTTGTATTTTTATAATATTTCCTACACTGCCGCTCATTAGATTAGGTTAAGTGCTTTTTTCTTTATTTAAGAATTAAAAAAAAACAAGTAAGAAAGTGCTATAGTTGGTCAAGCCCGACCATACGATACCCTTCACCACTAAGATCAAAAGTGTTCTTTTTCCTGTATAAAGACAAATATTTGCTAAATTTTGCCATCATACAAACATTTTCTCAAAACTTATATATTTATGCTGTATCCGTCATTTGGACTTATATGAGAGCCAGGGTCAAATTTGGACCGGTTATCTCGAAATTTGGCAAGTTGATTTATGTATGCAAAAAATAAACTCAAAATTCTCATCACCTTCATATTTATGAGCGATTTAGAGATTTTTGTCTTATTTAGTGCGTTTTGACAGAAGAGTTTGTATCGGAGCTATGGTCAAATGTATAAGCAGTATTTATATTAAATTTCATGAAAAAATACTGATATTTGTGGCCAATATATCAATGCCATGAAGTGGGACCTATGGGAGGTACCATAAATAATGGACCGATTTTAACGAATTTCAATAGCCATGGTCCCACTGTAAAAAAAAAATGATCTGTACCAAATTTCATCAAATTATCTCTAGAATTGCGACCTGTACTTTGATTACATCGTTTACATGGGGGTCCAGCCAGCCGGAGGGACGGACGTTACATACATCAGCACAAACTTATAATACCCTTTTGGTGGTGAAGGGTATAATTAAGCACATTTGTAAAGAAAAAGTTAATTATTTGTTCTATGAGTTAATTATTTGTATTCGAAATTTAAATCATGAAATGCTTAGAAAATTTTATAATAAAAACTTAAACTTTTGAATGTAGACCAGTGTTATGAAGAAAGCAGTAACCTTAGTCTAAGGAACGGCAGTGTAAGATTTTAGCAATCTATAACTTTAAAACTAAAAAGTATTTAAAAATTGTTTTAAAATAATTATTAGGAATTTTAAGTTTACAGAAAAAAATTGGCATGTATGTTTTTATTTAAATGTCTATTAATGGATTAAGATAAAGTTGTATAACTTTTAATATAACTCATTTAAAAATTATTAAAAATTAATATTTTTGCGTTTTCTCTCTTCGTTTTTATTAATATGTATATTAAATTTAATTTTGATTTAAGTTAAATGTTTGTTGCTTTTAAAGTTTTCAGTCATATCAAAAAACAAAAAAAAAAAAGTTAAATGCATTTTTAAAAATATCCCTAACAAAAAAAAAAAAAGGATTATCTGTCTGCTTAAATCCTTAATTTCTTTTATCCTCTATGATATTGTACAATCACAACACATTAATGTATAGTAGAGGCATTTCACTACCTTTTCATCTTCCTCCCTAACGGAGTTTGCATCTGTGGAATTTTCTTTCATGGGCACACCATCGAGTTGATCCAATTCCTTGGCATGTTTCTTCTTTTTCTTTTTCTTGGGCTTAGCTAGAATTTCACGTTCCTGTCTTCCTTGTAGGATATCATCGACGAAATCCAAATTTTCCGAAGGTATTTTTTGACTTACATGATCATCTGCTGTTATACTTTCAATGGAATTAACATCGCCCTGTTGTGTGAGAAAAATAAAATTGTATTTGCTTTAGTTTAAAATAAATTTATTTAGCATTTAGTTGTTAATTGAAACATTATAATGACTTAGATGTTGTTTGTTATTAAGTCAATGAATTTATTACACAATTTGTTATTATATTTTGATTTAACTCACAAAGAAATCGTTAATTTTTATATTGTACACAATATTTAAAATCTGATTTAATCGATTATATCGTCATTTTAAAGACCTAATAACCTATCTGCAAAAATTTCAAAATTTAATTTTTTTTATCGATTATTATTCGCTATATCGAGCCCTTAGATTTAAATAATCGTAAGCGACATTCCTTTAAATATCTCTTAAACCATTAGAGATATACTACCATATATACATACATATAAGCATATTTTTCTTTCTTTCTTAAGTAGTTTACGAAAGTTATACGGATCAATAGGGTTTACATACAATGGTGCTCAACTTTTGCTCAGTGTAGAGGCCACTGTGCGAAAAATAGACATGTTTGTAAAAGTTGGTCGAAAACTCCAACTACCCATTGGCCGGTTTCTGCATATTGCGCCGCAATCCGCCCAGTAGCTTAAAAGTTATTGAAGTAAAACTAAAAAACTTAACATACAATACTTTGCATCATAACTTATAAACCATTTGGAAAAAATTTCCGTCTCGCGTCTTCGTCATCAATTTCGTTGCCATCCATGCCCCAATGACCCAGAACCCAATACAGTTTAATCCTATAACTTAGTGAAAGCTATATTAGCCAATCTACATTTTTCGACTAGTTTTAAGGTGATGCTTTGAACCTTCAGCGCCTTAAGGGCAGCCTGGCTATCGACATATATTGTCACCTTAGTTATGGTATTAGCGATAAGCTCTATGGCCTTCCATATAACAAAAATTATGCCTGGGAGCTATTACCGTCATCTTCTGGCTCAAGTCTTGGCTTAAGCCATGTCTCGCGTCTTCGTCAGCAACTTCGTTGCCATCGATGTCATAATGACCCAGAACCTAACACAGTTTAATCCTACAACAGAGTGAAAGCTATATTAGGACCAATCTACATTTTTTGACTAGTTTGGAGGTGATGTTTTGACCCTGCAGCGACTTAAGGGCAACATAGCTATATAACAAAAAAATTATGCCTGGAAGACAATGCAAACATCCACAAGTCTATAAGATTTCTTGATGTTTTGCTCCTTCTGAAAAACACCAGACCCAGCGCCAATGTTCATTTTAGAACAATCTGTGAAGTTCGAAATGCCTTAAAAAAGCGATGTACGACCCTTCCAGTCGGTTCTATTAGGATTTACGACCTCCGCTGCAATGAACAGTAGCTCCTTGATTAAATAGTCGGACCGTGGTAAGCCTGACTCAATAATCTTTTGTGCTCTACTAACGTTGTAACCGATTTATGTAGCTTTACTAGACTTCTGGTTGCCAAACCCTTTATGAAAAGGTCTAATGGGTATAATAACAACATAACGTCAAGGGCTGCCTGCAGAGTGCTTTTTAAGTCACCGATTATACCAATACTAGCACAACGCAGAACCTTTTAGTTAAAAATGGAAATTAAGTTAAATACGGAAATTTATAAAAATAGAGTCAAAATCAAAAATTTTGGAACGAAAAATACGATTTTTTGACCTTGCCATCTTCGGTTTCGAAAAATATAAAGTTCTTGAAAAATTTCTCGCACATTTGCACATTACCCTTTGGCTTTATTACTAGATAGACTTTGTTTTAATTATTGCCCGACAAAGTAGGTTTTTTTGAACCCAATTACAATTGAAAATTAATGAAAAACAAAGCCGACGTAATGGAGATGGGCATTCTCCCGAAGTCATATGCCATTATAAAATCCCATATTTCTACTTTACATTAATAACAATAAAACTGAAAAAAAGTTACTTCTAACCTAAAAATTACCCACTCTTTAAATTAATATTTTTCTCACCTGATTATTATTATGATTTCGATGGTGATGTTTCTTTTTATTGGGCGTATTGGCGACAGAACCATTTTGCGATTCGTTATTTGTTTTGTGCGGAGATCCAGATGGCGTTACTTGAGAAGCGGTTGTCGTGCCAGACGACAAACCATTTAAATTTTCTTGCGATTGAAAATCTGTCGGCGGTGAGGGTAATGAATAAATATCAAATTCATTTGTAACAATATCCTTGCCGGCCAATAGAGAGAAACGATTTTTCTGCAAAGAATTTGAATCCTAGGATTAAATAAATAAAAAGAATTTCAAACGTTAGTTTGAATAAAAGAGATGATTGACAGATGGCGATCTTGATGATAAGTTAATTACCTCCATTATTTCGGCAGTTGTCGTGGTAGTAACTATCACTGGGATGGGTTGATGAGATTTAGCAGGCATTGTATTATATGCAATTGTTGTTGTTGTAGTAGTAGTATTACTATCAATGGACGGTTGCTTTCTTGTTGTATCACTATTAGTACTAAGTTCTTGTAATTGTTCCAAAGGTGATTGAGGTGGTGAGATTAAAGGAGCCGTTGATGTTGAACTATTCGGTGTAGTGGGTGAATTTTGTTGTTGTTGTATATTACAACTGGAAGAATTTTCACTTGTGGCATCAGATAAATTGTTATTAGTAATATTAAGAGATTCCAAACATTGTGCCGTTGAGGGAGCTGCAGCAACTGCTGTACCTGCACCTGTAGCAGCAGCGGCGGTAGCACAGGCTAAAGATGATAAACCTGATGTAGAAGGACCATCTAGTAGAGTTATATCGGGATCTCTAAAAGTGTAAGAAAAAATAACAATTATTTTAAATAAAATTTCTTATAATTTATACAATTTTAACTGAAAAAGTGTAACGAGGGTATATTGCACTAGATTTTCAATTTATTATCAAATACAAATATATCTATGTAAAATTTGGCAAATTTGAGGTTAGGAAGCTGCCATCCTTTGCCATGTATTAAAAGAACTAATAAAATATTTAATATAATATAATAACAAAAGGAAGACCTAGTGGGTAAAGATAATTCGTGTACGCTGAGTTCTAGTTTTCGAGACAAAGCGGTAAAAAATTAAGTAGGTTGCGAATAAATATTCGCGTAACTCGAAAACTAGAGCTCACATAAGCATCATTGAATTCAGAGTACTCGATTTATTTTTACCCACTAGGTCTCCCTTTTGTCGTTAAAAAAAAGTTGTCAAAATCGAGCACAGTGTTATTAAAGTTTTAAAAAAAATTCTTATGGGCTTGAAAAAAAGGCAAACTTTGAAAGTTGATCCTCGAACTGTTTCAAATACCATTAAACGGTATAAGAAAGACCTAAGAATTGAAAGAAAACCTGGATCAGGAGGCAGAAAAGGTCCAAGAAATATTTGTAAATCAAAAGAAGCAGAAACTTTCGAAGGGCGCCTAACACTTTGATCAGAAAAGCTCTAATAGTTATGTCCACAGAGCCAAAGCTTATGCTGCGGTAAAAATATACAAAGTTCAGAATTCGCAATTCGGTAAAGAACTAAGAAGCAAAAAAAAAAACAAGCAAACAAATTGATGGCTGGCGAAACATACGTACCTACTGGCAGACTTTTCTCAACTTCCCGGCCAAAATTTTTAAGTTTCTGATGAAAGAGACAATGTGGCAAACTTTCTGCAGTTGTAGCAAAATAAGCGAAACATAAACGCAGAAATTTATATAACGGAGTGCCTATGAAACGGCTTTACCTTTTTTGAGACAACACCTATTTTCTTTGGTCCGATTTGGCATCATGCCATAAGAATAAAAGGCACTTGAGTGTCTCATCTCATTTTTTGTACCACGAGAGGCAAATCGACCTAAGTGTCAAGAACTTCGGCCTGTGAAAATGTACTACGCTTTTCTAAAAAAGTTATTGAAGGAAAGTTGTCCCTGAACATGTCCTCCAAAAAGTTGACAAAAGCAATTATAAAATCTTGAATGAATACCGAATAATAAATCAACATTTATCAACATAAATTTGCGTATTTTGAATAGATTTTATATTGCACGGTTTGAGTTTAATTCAACTTAATGTAACTACAAATTTCATGCGGAACACTCTTTAAAAACTGTAGACAGTAAATAGTTTTGATTGTATTTAAAGAGTGTTCTAAAAAAAATATGCATTTACTATTTTAGACAAAATTTATCCATAGTGCAAGAAATAATTTATTTTTTGATCAAGTTAGTTTCTATAGATATGTCAGATACTATTATTATTAATTATTAATTTTCAATAGTTATTTCAATCAAAATGGACTGCGAAAAAAAGTTCGTGAAAATATAATTAAAACTTTTCAAAAAAATCCGTCATGGACTTTTAAAAAATAGCTAAAAATTTGAAAGTTGACCCTCGAACGGTTTCTTATGCCATCAGACGGTATAAGGACAACCTGAGCATTAAAAGAAAACCTGCATCAGGGAGGAAAAAAGGTCCTACAGATATTGGTAAGGCAAAAGAAGTCGAGCGACTCTTTCGAAGAGCGCCTAACACTTCTTTAAGAAAAGCAGCTCGTACGGTGAAATGTTCTACGAATTTTGCACATAGAGTCAAAGCTTATGCTGGACTGAAGACATACAAAGTCCAAAAGGTTCCAGATAGCAATGCTATAAAGAACTTAGAAGCAAAAAAACGAGCGAAAAAATTTAAGTCTGATTTTATAAAAAATACACCTGTTGTGTGATGGATGATGAAACATACGTACTGGCAGACTTTTCTCAACTTCCTGGTCAAGATTTTTATGTTGCTGATAAACGGGGCAATGTTCGGCAAGAGTTTCGCACAAAAAACAAGCAAAATTCCCTAAGAAGTTTCTCGTGTGGCAAGCTATTTGCAGTTGTGGCAAAAGAAGTAAAGTATTTGTGGCATCTGGCACAATAAACACAGAAATTTATGTAAAGGAGTGCCTACAAAAACGGTTGTTACCCTTTTTAAGAGAGCACAGAGTGACTACATTTTTTTGGCCCGATTTGGCATCATGCCATTATGGAAAAAAGGCACTTGAGTTGTACTCAAATAATAATGTAATTTTTGTACCACGAGAGGCAAATCCACCTAACTGTCCAGAACTTCGGCCTGTGGAAAGGTATTGGGCTCTGGTAAAAAAGGAATTGAAGAACACAGAAAAGATTTCCAAGAACATGTCCGATTTTAAGCGCAGGTGGAACACATGCTCCAAAAAGGTATCAGAAGCAACTGTAAAATCTTTAATGGGAGGGTTTCCGAAAAAAGTCGATAATTTTGCAAAACCCGAGTACTAAGTAAACATTTTAATGCTAAATGATTTTATATAATATGTCATTATATTTGCGTATTTTGTAGAGTTTTTATATTAAAAGGTTTGATTTTTATTTAAGAAAATCCAACTACAAATTTTATTTAGAGCACTCTTTAGTAAGTCCAAAACGATGATTTATGTCGAGCCCTTAGATTTAAATAATCGTAAGCGACATACCCTTAAATATCTCTTAAACTATTAGAGATAGCGTAGTACAGTATGCATATTTTTCTTTCTTTCTTAAGTAGTTTTCGAATGTGTAAAAATCTTTTCGATAGGTTTATATTTACGAAAGTTATACGGACCAATAGGTTTTACATACAATGGTGCTCAACTTTGGCTCAGTGTAGAGGCCACTGTGCTAAAAATTGACATGTTTTAAAAAATTGTTCCAACTACCCACTGGCCGATTTCTGCGTATGGCGTACAATCCGCCCAGTAGTTTCAAAGCTATTGAAGTAAAAGTAAAAAACTTCACATGCAATACTTTGCACCATAACTTCTGAACAATTAAGATTTTTTGGTCGGTTACGATCAATATTTTTCCTGTCGCTTGTGATCATTTTAATCTAAGGACTCGATGTGTTCAGATATAATATAGAATTGATTCGGAATTTAGTGCAATACACTTTATTTAAAATAAGATTTAAAATTACTTAAACTTTTTTTGTGGAACTTAATAAAGTTTTACTTTAACTTTGACACACTCTTTATTAAATGATGTTCTATTAGTAAATGTCGGTCGGAATGAGATTTTTCGAGTAATTTTTACAGATTGTTTAAAACTGCTGTCATTATTTTTTTATGGTTTTTATTATAAAAGATTATCTTAAAATTTGCGTGTTTCTGTTTGTGTTTTTTATTTTAAATTAAATTTTTCATTAACGATGATGTCAGAATAATGTGAGAAGACTTCTGTATGGTTTTATTTTTAATAAAGCGTATATTATTAATAAAAAGACAACTTTGTTTTAAGTTCAATTTATTGAATACAATTTCAAAACTTTATAAATTTGTTACTTTAATTTAAATTCCGTTGAAATGAGTAATTGTTTTGTTATTTTGTTGGTTTAAATCCGTCAACAGGTTGTTAGAATTTAAAATTTTTCGACACTCGTTCGTGTTGGATTATTAATGAAATAATGAATGAACTGACTGAAGTTCCAGTAAATGACTAAAGTTCAACAAAAGTTTAAATCAAACAAAAAGTAACAAAAGAAATACGACAAAAAAGCAGGGTTAGGAATGTGTTTTTTATGAATTAAGCTTTTTTAAATAAAATTTTCATTAAAGGCAAATTTTTTATTTTAAAGGAAATTTTCAAAAATAACTCATATTCTATTTAATTGTTAAAAATCATTTTAAAAACTGTTTAAAATAAGCAATATTTTCATTCAGAAAAAATTTTCCGTAAAAGGGGAATTTTTTATAATAAAGAATATTTTTCAAAATAACGCAAATTCTATTTAATTCTTAAAGAACACATTAAAAACAGTTCAAAATTAACAAAATTTTCATTTAAATAAAATTTTCCTTAAGGGAACAATTTTTATAATAAGGGAAATTTTCAAAATGAATGACAATTCTATTTGATTGTTAAAAATCATTTTTTAAACTGTTCAAAATTAACAAAATTTTCATTTAAATAAAATTTCCCTCAAAGAGAATTTTTTATAATAAGGTAAACTTTTAAAACAGATTAAAATTACTTAAATTTTCACTCAAATAAAATTTCCCTTAAAGGGAAATTTTTTATTATACGGAAAATTTTCAAAAATAAAGCAAATTCTATTTAATTGTTAAAAATTATTTGAAAAACAGATTCAAATTAACAAAATTTCCCTTTAAGGGATTTTTTTATTAATGGTGAATTTTAAAAACTTTGATAATTTCTGTTTAAGTGTTTCAAAAACAGTTTAAAATCAACAAATATTTCATTCAAATAAAATTTCCCTTCAAGGAAAATTTTTAATTTAAAGGGAAATTCTGAAAACTTTAAAAAATTCTGTTTATTTGTTAAAAACTATTTTAAAAGCAGTTTTAAATTAACAAAATTTTCATTTAAATAAAATTTCCCTTTAAGGAAATTTTCTAATTTAAAGGGAAATTTTACAAGCTTTAATAAATTATGTTCAATTGTTAAAAATTATTTTAAAAACATATTAAAATTAACAAAATTTTAATTTAAATAAAATTTCTCTTGAAGGGAAATTTTTATAATATGGGAAATTTTAAAAAATAATGCAAATTCAATTTAATTGTTAAAAATTATTTTTAAAACATATTAAATTTTCATTCAAATAAAATTTCCCTTAAAGATAAATTTTTTTAAATAAAAGAAATTTTCAAAAATAATGCAAATTCTATTTAATTGTTTAAAATCATTTTGAAAACAGTTTAAAATTGAACAAATTTGTATTCAAATAAAATTTCACTTAAAGGGAAATAAGAAAAATTTTCAAAAATAACGCAAATTATACTTAATTGTTTCAAATCATGTTTAAAACAGCTTAAAATTAACAAAAATTTTCATTCAAATAAAATTTCCCTTAAAGGGAATTTTTTAATAATAAGAGAAATTTTCAAAAATAACCCAAATTATATTGAATAGTTAAAAATCATTTTAAAACAGTTTAAAATTAAACAAATTTGCGTTCAAATAAAATTTCCCTTAAAGGGAAATTTTCTTTATAAGAGAAATTTTCAAAAATAACGCAAATTCTATTTATCGCGTTAAAAACAGTTCAAAATTAATGAAATTTTTATTAGGTGAATTTTAATAATAAGATACATTTTCAAAAATACTACAAATTATATTTAATGGTTAAAAATCATTTCAAAAACAGTTTAAAATTAGCAAAATTTTTACTTCACTAAAATTTCCCTTAAAGGGAAATTTTTTATTATAAGGAAACTTTTAAAAATTTGAGGCAAATTCTTATTAATTGTTAAAAATTAATCCAAAAACAGTTTATAAATAGAAAAAATTTCAATTAAATAAAATTTCCTTTAAAAGGAAATTTTTTATTAAAAGGGAAATTTTCAAAAATAACACAAATTATAATGAATGGTTATGGTCATTTTAAAAATTGTTTAAAATTAACAAAATTTTCATTCAAATAAAATTTCCCTCAAAGAAATTTTTTAATAAGGGAAAATTTTAAAAATAATAAATGATATTTGAATTAAAGGGAATTTTTTTTATTATAAAATCAATTTTAAAATTTGTGACAAATCTAGAAGTTAGAAAATGTTCCTTAAAGTTTTTCAATATTTTCCTTAAACAAAAAGTTTTTTCAAGCCCTGTCAAAATGATCTTATTCAAAATCTGGTAGAAAGAGTAATAGCAAGAGTTTAAAGATTTGAAAAATGTTAACAAAATAATCTCTTGAATGAAGAAAAATCTAAATATAAATAATTCTAACAAAGTTCCTTATTTGTTAGAACTACTTGAGCATATAAATGATGATTGAGTTTTATATGAGGTCCAATACAATTGCAAAAAAATAAATATGTATAGATATACATACGGATGTATATTTAAATACTTAAGTATAATATAAATCGCTCCACACCTCCGTTTAAAAGCCCGCATTAGATTGCGAATAAAAAAACACCAAATTAAAAAGTAGTAGTAAACAAATAGTTCGTAAATGTTCGACATTTTAACTTAAGATTTAAAAGATAATGAAGATCGTGGGTTATAATAATGATGATCTTAAATAATGTTCAAAATAATAACGAGTCTAAAGTTGAAAGTTTTCTTTAAAACTAAATTTCACTTTCAAATTATTCGAAATGTCGCCGCCACGGTGTCTTGAATTTTCGAAAAAAAAAAATAATTATTTGAATCACTTAACGTCACTCATCGATAGACTTATGACAATATCAACTTAACGGTAGGTATTACAGCCAACGATCGTCAATCATTTACAACCGGGTGTCTATTCAATACTGTCAACTGCAACGAATAAAATGACAAGTCAAAGAAGAGTTTTGTTTGAAGGAGAAGTAGAGCGTCGTCATTAATGAAAAATCATTCGCTCATGCAAAATAGTTTTTTTTTCTAGTTTTTCTATAACCATTTTCTTTTTCTCAATATGTAATTGTTTTAGTGAAGGGAAAATATTTATTGAGCTTTTATTACGTGAGTATCTTTATTTTTCATATCGGAATAGTTTACGTTAAATAAATATTATTGAAAGTAAACGTCACAAAAAGTACAAAAAAATGGTATAAATACGAGGTGTACTATTTATATGTTAGGAAAAGCAAACAACAAACATTTTGAAGTAAAAATGGCTTTAATGTTTTTCGAAATATTTCCTTTGATTTACGTTTGTTCAAAACATTTCTATTTCTCTTGAGAAGTAAAGAGTGTTCCGAATGTAATATGCATTAACTATTTTAGCCAAAACTTATCCATATCCAAAGGTCCAAGGAATATTGGTAAGGCAAAAGAAATCGAGCAACTCTTAGGACTATCATCAGAAGCTAAATTTCTTGGCATCATCCTAGATAGGAAGCTATCTTGGATGAATAATACGCTTGAGAGGATGAAAAAGGGACTTAACGCCTACTACTTTTGCGGGAATTCGGTAGGTAAGATCATTGTAAAACCAGTTCTAACGTTCGGGTGCTCAGTATGGGGGGAAGCGGTAAAAAAGTCTCCTTTCTTAGTCTCTTGAGCAAAGTTCAAAGATGTAGTAGCATAGGTATCACTGGTGCCCTAAGAAGCACTCCTCAGGCGGCCTTAGACGTGATGCTGTCTCTATTCCCTTTGGGTCTATTCATAAAGGGAGCAGCAACTAGATGTCTATTAAGGCTGCATGAGTCAGGCATACTTAAGCACAGGCAGGCAAAACACACCAGCATACTGAATCGAACAAACGTCCCTTGCTTCTAGTCAGGTTCTCCTGTATCTGACTACTTAGTCAAGGAACAAAAGTGTTCAGTTCCGTACCAGAGGCCGTTATTCCTGATATAACCAGCTGGGATAATCGTCAATCGCTCTTTGTGGGGAACTCGATCTTTACAGACGGCTCTAAAATGGAAATCGGCACTGGTGCTGGAATTTTCTTAAGGGATAAGTGCAGTGTATTTCAGGCAGAAATCTTTGTCATTCTGAAAGCCACTGAGCTCATTTTTAAATAAATAATCTAATCTAGCGAGGTGACAATCTACGTTTACAGCCAGGCTGCTTTAAAAGCCCTGGAAGGATGTAGTATCACCTCGAAAATAGCTAAATATAGGGTAAGACTTTGCTGGCTTCCTGGTCATTGTGATATCAAAGGCAATGAAATTGATGACGAAGCCGGAAGACACGGCTCCAGCAGGAATTGATGTTCGCAGTGACAGAGATAGCACCACCTATATGTCACCTTTTTATAGACATCAAGTCTTGGATTGGTGAGAAAACAGCTAAGAACTGGCATAACTTTGCCACTTGCACAATATCTAGGACCTTATGGCCCGACTTATATATACGCAAGATCAAGTTCTTGTTAGGTCTTAGCAGAAATGCATAGGTTTTCTAACTGGCCATTGTGCCCTGAATTCTAGGCTAAATAGATGGGATGAAGCAATTCAGGACATTTGCTGACTATGTTCGGACGAGGTTTCGCCCGAAACAGTCGAGCACATCCTCTGCCATTGTCCTACGCTTCAAAACCAGAGACTTACATTTTTAGGTAATAGATTCCATAAGGAACTGGGCGACATACAGCAGTGCGAACTGACTGAAGTTGTAGGTTTTATATTGAGACTCAGATGGCTTAGATAGATAGGTCTCTCTCCCTAGGGCAGCGTTTTAGATGTACTTCTCTTCTCTACGACTCCCTTAGTCTATCTCTAACACTATCTATATACTTCACCCTTCACTCTTCTCTTCTTTCTCTTTCCGCTATCGTTCTATACTTTCACTCCAATGGCATTACCTTTTCAACATGGCATTACCTTTTCAATATAACCCAATTTTTTCAAAGAGCTCTTAACACTTCGATCAGAAAAGCATTTCATATGATGAAATGTTTTTATAATTTTGTCCAAAGCTTGTGCTGGGCTGAAGACATATTAAAGTTCTGATAGATCGCAATTCGGCACTTGAGTGGTAATCAAACAATAATGATATTTTTGTACCACGAGAGGCACGGCCTTTGAAAATGTATTGGGCTCTTGTAAAAAAGGAATTGAAGAACGCAGAAAAGGTGTCCCAAAACATGTCCGATTTTAAGCGAAGGTGGTAAAAAGGTAACATAAGTAACTGTAAAATCTTTAATGGAAGGACTTTCGAAAAAAGTCTATAATTTCATATAAGGAACATTTAAAAAAAAACATAACTCTTTACTTTAAAGTCAAATAGTACCGGTCATTAGCCTTAATTTTAATTATTTTACTATACATATGATATATGTATTTATTTTTTCTACAACATAAGAGTCATTCTCCTTTTCACACAGAATAGTCCAAAAAAAAAGTTGAAATCGAATCTAAAAGTTTTAAATTTTTTTTTGTTTTTTTATATATTTAATGGAATTGCTGTGTTAGCAAAATGTAGGTTAATTTTGATAAAATGAAAATTAAACAGAAAAAAATAAAATGTCACAAACATTTAAACAATTGAATACGTAAGTACTTACATACAATTAACCAATTACTAATGACTTGCTTATACGAATAAATGTTTTGTGTAGTCATAAATGTTTTAAATACATAAATTAAATTACAACTAAATTTAATTATCTCTATATGAGACTAAAAAACAATTAAGTATTTATTACACATCCAAACTAATTTATTTTCTTCATTTTATCTAGATTCTTGGAGACATATCTGTGCTATTTTTTTAAACTCCAAAATTTAAGTATATTTAAGACATTACTGGCATAGGTACTGATATGAAAGCTTTGGTCAAATGTGGACCAAATCTTATTAAGTTTCTGTTATCAGTTTATGTTTACAACAAAATTATCTGTGATTTTCAGGGTAAAATGACGTTAAACGTTGAACTTAATTATTAAAATATTAATTATTTTGTGGCTACAAAGCGCCAAAAGCTCAATTCCGGGTTCCCGAAATAATGATTCTATTAGGTCCAAAAAGTATATTGATCCTTGTACCAAAGGAAATGGTTGTGCCAAAATTTATTTAATTATCTTTAAAGTCGCGACCTTTACTAGGTTTCCCTGACGGTCAAAATGAGCCGCTATGGCAAAAAGGTTATGGTGCCTTAAAGTCCGTTCAGATTAAGGCAGACATGTCAAATTTCAGGGGGGTTACCGCGTAACTCGATTCGAAAGAAATTATTTTCGAAAAACAATACTTTAAGCATACAAATTCGAACAGTTTTATTTTCGAATCGAGATACGCAGTAACCCCCCAGTGCGATACTGCAATGAGTTTTGTTTTGACATCGGATTGTTGTTGGCGTGTTTGGCATCATGTTGAGTATGGAGAAAGACGATTTTCGTTCTCTCATAAAACATTAGTTTTTGAGGGGCAAAACGGCGAAGGAAACAAAAGAAAAGTTGGATAAATATTAGCCCTATATTACTCCCTCAGATTACACCCTTAAATATTGGTTTCGAGGGTTTCGTGGTGGCCGCAGCTCCACTACCAATCAATTTCGCAGCGGCAAGCCCTGTGAAGCGTTTACAGAGGACAATGTCAAAAAAAATTCATACATAAAATGCTGTTAACTGACCGGAAAGTGATAGATTAGTACTGATCTCACATGCCATATTTTGGGCAATATTTTGCATATGATAAAGTTATCCTGCCGTTAGGTGTTAACTCCAGCCCAAAAAATCGAACGCACTTCGAAAGAGTTGTTGGACTTGATGACGCGGAGTCCGGCGGAGTTTTGGCGACGATTGGTAACTTTTGATGAGTGCTGTATCCACTTTTACACACCTGAGAACAGAATGAGTGTCCAGCAATGTACTGAAGACGGTACGAGTTCTTTGAAGCGGCTGACAGAGGCTTACTGGATCGGAAAGGTTATGGCGTCAGTTTTCTGGGATTTTCATGGCATACTCTTCTCGGACTACCTCTAAAGAGAAAAAAGCAACAACAGCGGGTGTTACTGTGAATTATTAGAGCGATTGAAGTCTGAAAACCACAAAGCCTAGTACTGATCTCACACGTCATATTTTAGACAATATTCTGCATATGTAAAAGTTATTCTGCACTTGGCTGCAGCACATGCTTACTCCTGACTAAAAACATGAACGCTTCGAAAAACTGTTTAGACTTGCTGACGGGGAATTGGGCGGTCTTTTGGCTGCGATAGGTAACTGTTGATGTGGGCTGTATCCACTTTTACACACAAGAGAGAATGAGTGTCCGGCAATAGAGTGAAGCCGGCACGAGTGCTCCGAAGCGGGCGAGGGAGGCTTAATGGGTCGGAGGGAGGCTTAGTGGTTGCTGGACTACCTTGAAAAAGGAAAAACAAACAACAGCGGGTATTAGTGTGTATTATTAGAGCGATTAAAGTCTGAAATCGCTGCAAAATTGCTTCACATGAACCGAACAAAATTGGTTTTTGGAAGATAATGCTAAAGTGCACAAAGCATCCCAACCACGACGTAAATTAATGACTTAAGCTTTCAATTGTTGTCGCATCCCCCGTATTCACCTGAAAAGATGGTTCATCAGTGACGGAAGAGTATATATTTTGTTTATGACCAGCACTTAGGGGATGACCCCTAGTTATGCTATGCATTGTGTTAAAATTAGGAAAATAGGTTATCGGAGGGGGGTTAAGTGGTTGTAGTGTTCTGGAAATTTGATTTGAACTTCCCTATATTGCAACTGACTGTGAAAGCTTCTGTTGGGAGCAAATACCACATACGAACTGTACGGCTAAAGAACGAATTTTCTCTGTAGTGTGTTGTTCTGTCTGTTGGCCAATTGACTACGAAGATATGAGCTCTAACAGATAGACGTGTATTGCATAAGAAAGTTCGGGTGTCGGGAACGTGTTCCTTGATTTCGTTAGACTACATTCCAAAGTAGTAACGATAGAACAGTGCGACGCACCCCACATTGCAACGGTGCTTCAGTGGATCATTAAAATAGGATACCCTAAAGAGTACTCTAAATAAAATTTTTAGTTGGATTTTCTTAAATAAAAATCAAACCTTTTAATATAAAAACTCTACAAAATACGCAAATATAATGACATATTATACAAAATCATTTAGCATTAAAATGTTTACTTAGTACTCGGGTTTTGCAAAATTATCGACTTTTTTCGGAAACACTCCCATTAAAGATTTTACAGTTGCTTCTGATACCTTTTTGGAGCATGTGTTCCACCTGCGCTTAAAATCGGACACGTTCTTGGAAATCTTTCCTGTGTTCTTCAATTCCTTTTTTACCAGAGCCCAATACCTTTCCACAGGCCGAAGTTCTGGACAGTTAGGTGGATTTGCTTCTCGTGCCTCACATTATTCTTTGAGTACCACTCAAGTGCCTTTTTTCCATAATGGCATGATGCCAAATCGGGCCAAAAAAATGTAGTCACTCTGTGCTCTCTTAAAAAGGGTAACAACCGTTTTTGTAGGCACTCCTTTATATAAATTTCTGTGTTTATTGTGCCAGATGCCAAAAATATTTTACTTCTTTTGCCACAACTGCAAATAGCTTGCCACACGAGAAACTTCTTGGGGAATTTTGTTTGTTTTTTTGTGCGAAAATCTTGCCGAACATTGCCCCGTTTATCAGCAACATAAAAATCATGACCAGGAAGTTGAGAAAAGTCTGCCAGTACGTATATTTCATCATCCATCACACAACAGGTGTATTTTTTTATAAAATCAGACTTCAATTTTTTCGCTCATTTTTTTGCATCTAAGTTCTTTATAGCATTGCGATCTGGAACCTTTTGGACTTTGTATGTCTTCAGTCCAGCATAAGCTTTGACTCTATGTGCAAAATTCGTAGAACATTTCACGGTACGAGCTGCTTTTCTTAAAGAAGTGTTAGGCGCTCTTCGCTCGACTTCTTTTGCCTTACCAATATCTGTAGGACCTTTTTTCCTCCCAGGTTTTCTTTCAATGCTCAGGTTTTCCTTATACCGTCTGATGGCATTAGAAACCGTTCGAGGGTCAACTTTCAAATTTTTAGCTATTTTTTTAAAAGTCCATGACGGATTTTTTTTTGAAAAGTTTTAATTATATTTTCACGAACTTTTTTTTCGCAGTCCATTTTGATTGAAATAACTATTGAAAATTAATAATTTCTAAAATAATAGTATCTGACATATCTATAGAAACTAACTTGATCAAAAAATAAATTATTTCTTGCACTATGGATAAATTTTGTCTAAAATAGTAAATGCATATTTTTTTAGAACACTCTTTACTGTCACCGCTGAGCACTTTCTCTCTCTCCTGCACTCGTTCGAGAAGCTCCAAAATTGACTTTGAAGCACCGGCACATATATGAGGGTTGTATTCCATTTTCGGTCGGATGTAGGTGGTGTAAATAGTAAGGAGATCTTAGAAAACCGAGGCATATGAATGTCTCTTTAGACACTTGAAAAATGTGATATGTCCAACGGACATCACATTGAATTCAAATGCCCAGGACATCAAGAGCATCTGATTCCTCAATATTTACACCTCCTATTAATACAGATGAAGTAACATGATTTGCCGTGAGTTTATGCGTCAGCCTAAAACATTGAGTTTTCCGCGCATTAAAACTGTTTCTAAATCGCGGTTTAATGATTCATTCATGTTTTGTCTCATAGCGCCAACCTCTAAAAGTGTTTCGAGCTCGACCTAGTACGTTGATATCGGGCTTACATGGACTACAGCCAGCCATTCTTCCAGCCGGACGGACATCGTTAAATCGACTCAGAAAATTATTCTAAGTCGATTGGTATACTAGAAGATGGGAGTAAGACTCATATTTCTATGCGTTACAAACATATAACAAACCCAATATACCCGTTCCAACTGTGGTGGTGAAGGGTATAAAAAAAGCGTAACAAAAATATGAATTTGGCTGCTGACCAGTGTAATAAAATTACTAATAGATATGTAAATTTTAATACAATAATAATATTTAATAGATCTTAAATATTGTTGAATAAAATCGTTCTTTATTGTGCAACAAAATGTTGTTAAGTGTTGCAAGAGTTTAAATATTGATGTGAATAAACCACAGAAACCGTATTTTGTATTAATTCTATGATCGACATGATTAAAATGCTTGTTTGGTTGGTTAGATGGATGGATGGTTGCTTGGATGGATGAATTGATCAGCCTATGCCAATGAATGATGAATGGAATTGCGTTTGCATGTTGTCTTGTGTATTTTGTATATCTGAATATTTAAAATTGAAATGAGATGTTTTGTGTTGTCTATGATATTGAATAAGTGGTAAGCGATGGTGGTGCTATGAGCTCGAGTTGTGTGCAACTTTATGACCAATTTGATCATGTAATATGAACCATCATTTCATGATTGTTTTGATTTTATTATTTAAAATGCATCAAAAGCAAGCAAACAATTAAATAAATAAACAAACAAACAACAATTTCGAGTACATTTTTGTTTTTATCTTAATAATAATGAAAATGTATACAAGTATAAACATTTATTAAATACCATGCCACCAGAGACAACACCATGCCCCGACACAGCCAAATCACAAATCAGATCAAAAGAAAAACATTAACAACTTACGCTCGAAGCAAATCATTTTGTGCTTTACTGCCACCCAAAGACCAAACTTCACTTTTTTTCTGTCTGGTCGAATATGATACTTTTTTACTTGTTGAATCGAAACGTCCCTTGGAATGACTTTTACGACCGCCGCCTGGTATCCAGAGCATACGTAAACCCATCGATTTTTTACCGTTACGTGATGCCATCGTAACTAAATATTTCAATAGAGAATTGTTTTAAAGAAAAATAAATAAATATTACTAAACGATTATCTACAATATTTGTATTATGTCGTTAAAAAAAATATTTGTATATGGATATATAGCATAGGGTGCATTTGAGACAATGATTTTAATATTATTTATGTTTACAGTTGTGTTTTAAATTATGGTTTTGATAGTGATAACGTGGTTTGATGATAGTTAGGTAGTGATTATTTCGTTAGTTAAATATTTTTGTTCTAAATAGGTTCTAAATAGCCTACTTTAGCTGAGGGATTGAAGGCGCTATCCAAATTTCGACCTTTGACCCCTGGAAGAATTCTTGTTCTTGAGATTGCTGTGACTTAGTTATTTATTCCTATGAAAATTACTAATTACCACATCATCCTCCATTGGCGAAAAGCCCAATAGCATTAACACGCTGTCGATGTAAAATAAATAAAATTAGCTAAAGCGCAAAAAGTCTAAATAATGCGTCAAACTAAAAAATAGACATGACATACAGAGCATTGAATTTACTTTTAAATGTTATTTATTTTATTTAATAGAGAGGACTCTTTTAGCTCCATATACTTATTATAGTGATTTTCCAACTTCTTAGTTACGTCCAAAAATTAATTATCCGGAAGGTCTGCAAAATGCAACTCCGTGAAATTTTTGAGTGAGCTTATTTTTTTATTGATCTTTTGAGTTTTGGAAAGAGATAATAGCCCGTGGGAGCTATTATCTCTTTTAGCTCGGTATTATTTCAGCGATTTTCCAACTTCTTGAACGCATCCGAAAAGTTATTTTCCGGAAGATCTGCAAAATATTCCTCCGTAGCTTCGATAATTTTTTGCGTTTAGTTTTGAGATAATAGTTCAAGGGAGCCAAATCTGGCAATTGGAGACGTAAAGATAAAAGGCCAAAACACGCGGAATGCGGCTGCGGGCGGTCGTAGTATTGCCAGTACATAAAATGTGCGTTTGTTTACAAAAATATTCATAAAAAAAATATTTGAGTAGGATATAATTAAATCTGGCAGCACTGAAAATATCTGCCGCGCGGAAAATTAGAACTTAGTTCTACTTTTTCTATTGCCGCTTCAAATTTGACAAATCAAAAAAAAAAGCTGATTGCCGCCCTCAGCCGCTTACCGCGTGCGTTGGCCTTTTACCTTAAGTTATTGATTATCGCCGTGGTTGATATGCTCTTGTGCGCCTGCAAAAACACTTTTGTCCGCTTCATGTGAGGCCCTTTTGAAGCTATTGCGGCCTGCTGTTAATGTTTTTTCTATTTTTAAATTAATCCACGAAGAGTATGCCATGACAATCCTAATTTTTTATTGATCAGCCATCTTTTCAGGTTTGAAAAGAGATAATCGAGGCGAATACGGTGGATGCGAATAATTGGAGGCGTAAGTCTTGTAATTTCAGACTAATAATACATTTCGCTCTAATAATACACAGTGATACTGACGCCATAACCTTTCCGACATATTAAGCCTCCTTCGGCCGCTTCGCTTCAGTCCATTGCCGGGCACTCATTCCGTTCTCTGGTGTATAATAGTGGATCCTTGTTAAATCAACAATTACCAATCGACGCCAAAGGTCCGCCCGATTACGCTTCAGCAAATCCAAAGACTCTTTTGAAGTGCTGTCGCGTTCGTGTTTTTAGTCAGGAGTGACCATAAGCGGCATCCAACTGCAGGATACGTTTTTCATATGCACAATGTTGCTCAAAATATAGGGTGTGCGGCATAGTACTAGTCTTTGTGGTATCTGGTAGCACGCCGGTCAGCCAACACCATTTTATGTATTTGTTTTTTGATATTGTCCTCGCAGGACCTGCTGCTGCGGACTTGATTGGTAGTGGAGTTGCGGTCACCACGAAACAATCAGCTGTCAAAAGAAATATATACAGTATCGATCTGAAATTTGGAATGTCTGCCTAAATATGAACCGACTTCAAGGCACCATAACCTTTTTCTGGCCGTCAAAGAAGTTACTTTTTCTACCCATATTCACAACCGTTCACCTCTCTAATATAACCTTTTCAAAGAAGGTATATGTATTAGAGAAGTAACACTTTCAACACAATCTGGCTCTTCGACATGGTTAACAAGCCTACATATACTAATGTATGGTGCGCTGGTTTGGTGGCCTGCACTCACCAAACCAGCGGGATTCTTTCGCTAAAATTTTAAGAACGTCCACTCTAATGATTACTGGTGCCTTAAGAACTACACCATCTAAGGCGCTCTTTGTCATGCTTAACTGGCTCCCAGTCGAACTAATGGCACAGCAAATCGCCCTTAACTCGGCCGTCCGACTTAGCACTATCGGAACCTGGTCCCATTCGCAATCTGGACACTCCACTATTCTGGATGAAATCATAAATATAACTGACAACACTAACTACCGTATTTCCACCCCACTCTTTGATAAATCCTTTACTGTTACTATCACTGGAGACCCATCATCCCTTGATGACAGCTATTTGGAGGTATATACGGATAACAAGTCAAAGATGGGAGTGGGAAGGGGCTTCTTCATATCACTTTTAGGGAAATAAATCTTTTTTAAGCTTCCTGATCAGTGTAGTATCCGAGATATCGGCCATATACAAAGCTACCAAATGGTTAAGATACTACTGAATATACCAAAGGGATATTCGCTTCTATATCGATAGTCAGGCTGCCATAAAATACCTATCTAATGTCCACACGACATCTGTTCTTACCCGTTAATGCCGGGCATCTCTTAATGAGATGGCAAGACATTGCAATAACGAACTTTTCTGGGTACCCGGACACAACAACATACCTGGTAACTCCACTGCGAACAGACTTGCTAAATCCGGTGCTCTCCTGAGTCAGGATAACATCGATCAATTTACGGACTAATCGCTATCCGCCTACACATCAGTAATTAGGCTGCTTCTTTACGGATCAGCGCAGAACACCTGGTCTATTGAAATCACTTGTTCAATATCCAGGCAAACATGGCCCACCTATGACAATAAACGTTCAAAGTGCTTGGTTTCTCTACCTCGCCACAGACACCGCAACCTAATCTCGACCCTAACAGGTCACTGTACTTTTGGGCTGCATGTCAGAAGGCTTAACCTTCAACACCATGCCTACTGACACTGCCCCGCTCTTTCAATTTCGAGGGCTACCTATCTGGGGGCGCTTTATATACATGATTTATTCGATCTAGCGGCCTGGAATTAATTATCTACGTTTTCTTTTCCAGTCTATCCCCTGCAGGTAAAACAAAGCGACCGTTTCTAGGACCCAAGTGACGCTGACTTAACATCGGCTGCCTGCCTAACCTAACCTAACCTACTTCTCTTTCATACCGATAAGCAGATTTTGGTTAAATTTTATAATCATTATTAATCGATAGATGGCGTTGTTGCAACCTTTCCTTTCTGCAAGCAATAAAAAATATAATGTTACTATATTTTTCAGCACCACTGTTTCTAATTACATACTATATAAACAAAACATTTCTTTGTTTAGATAAAAATTCACATCCAAACACACACACACACACAAACATATCATCTATCTATAAAGTTATGCTTAGTTTGTTACCAAGCGAGAGTGGAGCATAAAATGCTTGAAAAGTGGTTGATGTGCGGTCGGGCCGGTCGTTCTGATTTTGCAACTTGTAACTGATTTAACTAAAGACAAAAATGTGGTTGGCTTTTTTTTTAAACATTTACTTAAAATAAACGATGGATGACTGGGTTTGTTGGAAGCTTAGCTCTAGAGTCTAAATCATCATCATCATCATCATCATGTACACATACCTTATATAAACGTGACATAAATCAGGAACACGATTTAGTACTGTGTTGTCACCAAAATCAGAAGATTCAACAAAAAACCCAAGAATTGCAAACATCTATTACTTTAAAAGTAAACGAGAAGGAGGTAGACAAGAGCTAGTAGAAAAAAAATGAAACAAGTCTGAAGAAATACATAAATATAACCAGATTTTAGATACGAGGAGTGGTACATCTACTCCTCATACTATTTATACAACTTGGACTAACCAAAAGTGTTCCTTTAATGCTGCAAATGATGTTGGTTTATGGTTTGGCCGGCCGGTCGTTTTCTTTTCTTCACAAAATATTCGTATATATATTTTTTTTATCTGTCTTATGAAAATAAAACAAAAATAATTGACTTAAAGTGACGACTCCCAATATTTTTTCTTTATCCACTTTTAGTTGTGTTACAGACATGGCCAGGAGTGGTTAATATTGTTGTCACTTGAATAAGTATAAATTCCAATAACTTTTTTTGGTAAAGCTTCATGAACGGTGTTATTTCAACAGACTTAAAACATTATGTCGATCTAATAATACTATGACTAAAACTGATCTATATGAGTTATATAATAAACCTGAATCATGGACCAGATGTGAATAATTCCCAATTTCTAATCGGTTATTTTTTTTTGTACCTTCCAAAGGCTGGCTCCCAGAAATTAAGATTTTGGCCTCAAATTTCAATATATTTTCCTGAAATTGAGAACGGATACTGCTTATATAAACAGAAATCACTGTACCAAATTAAAATCGGTCCATATTTGACCATAGCTTCCATACAAAATCAAAAGTCACTAAATAAAACAAAAATGTTCATAAGTCTGATTATAATGACAATTTTCTGTTTTGTTGTATATATATTTTGTATAAACTGTAATCAAATTGCAAAATTTAGATATAATCGGTCCACATTTGACCCTAGCTCACATATAAGGCCTAATGACAGAAATAGCTTAAAAAAAGTCTTGAGAAAATGTTTGAATGATGACAAAATTTAGCAAATATTCAAGAAAAAGAAAATAAATTCAACCTCAGTGGTAAAGGGTATCACATGGTCGATCTTGACCGACTATATAATTTCCTTCCTTTTTATACCCTTCACCACCATAGGTGGAAAGGATATTATAAGTTTGTGCTGATGTATGTAGCGCATAGAAATATTTGTTTTAGAACCACCTTTTAGTATATAGAATCACTTTCTGAGTCGATTTAGCGATGTTAGTCCGTCCGTCCGTCCGGCTGGACCACCATGTAATCAAAGTACAGGTAGCAATTCTAAAGATAATTTAATGAAATTTGGCACAGATCATTTTTTTTTTTTTGATAGTGGAACTATGGCTATTGAAATTCGTCAAAATTGCTTCATTATTTATGGTACCTCCCACAGGTCCCACTTTCCGAAATTGATATATTGGCCAACAATTATCAATATTTTTTCATGAAATTTAAAACAAATACTGCTTATGTAAATTAAAATCACTGTACCAACTTTCGTTGTAATCGGTCCACCATAGCTCCCATACAAACTCTTCCGTAAAAACGCTATAAATGAGACAAATATCACTAAAACGCACGTAAATCTGAAGATAATGAGAATTTGAAGTTTATTTTTTGCATACATAATTTTTGTAATAACTGTAATTAATTTGCGAAATTTCGATAATCGGTCCACATTTGACCCTAGCTCTTATATAAGTTCAAATGACGGAAACAGCTTAAATATATAAGTTTTGAGAAAATGTTTGTATGATGGCAAAATTTAGCAAATATTTGTCTTTATACAAGAAAAGGAACACCTTTGACCTTAGTGGTGAAGGGTATCGTATGGTCGGGCTTGACCGAGTATAGCACTTTCTTACTTGTTTATTAAGAGTTCGAAATTTACGATGCTAAAAGATAAAGTTATGATCGGAGCAGATAAAATTTGTGTCGAATTTTAACTTTGTTCTACAATAGCGCATACCGATCTTATTTGAGTGCCCGAACCTAAGATTTGCCACTCCGGCAAAAATCTAAAAAAAAGTTATTTTCATTTGCTGAAAAAAAAAACAATAAGAAAGAATGCAAAATTTGAAGTATCCATAAAACATCGACTAAAAGCAATACATCTTTTTGGTGTAACAATAGATGAAGTAAAGGAAAAGAAGGTGGAAAGAAGATGACGACGACGACGCAGTCGAAGAAGACATTGTAGATCTTAGCAATTGATTTTTTTTTAACTTTTTAAGGATTTACTACTGCTTGTTCTTTTTTTTATCTCCTCTTAAGAATTTGCGCCAAACCCCAACCGAGACTTCTCACAAATAAGCTATTGAACTGTATTTCAATTTATTGAAGAACAATTTGAGAAATTTTTTAAATGGAAAGGCAACGAATTTGTGAAGTTTATTATAAGAATATGCAGAAATACAATAAATTAAAAATGTTGTCAGACATTTCAAATGATAAGCTTAAGAAGCAAAACTCGAAAGATGTCTTATAAAATTATAAAATTGTTAATTAATTTAATTTAGATGTTGAAATAGTTAATTTCATATTAATAAAGTATAGCAAAATTTTATTAGCCGGCATTCGGAATCAAATACCTTTAGCAGAGCTGTAAAAGTATGACTCATATTCGCTATATAAGTATAAAAGCTGACAAATAAGAGGTTAGGAAGGTTTTTATAGGAAATTTATGATATAAAAAATTTTTAATATACAATTTTTTTTCTATAAAAAAGTTTTGTTATAATAATTTCTCGTAGAAAATTTTTTATAGGAAATTTTCGCTATTAAAATTTTTTATAGAAAATTTTTGCTATAAAAATTTTTTAAAGAAAATTTTCGGTATAAAATTTTTTAAAAAAAAAATTTTCGATATATAAATTTAAAAAAAAAAAATTTTCGATATAAAAATAGTTTTTATCAAATCTAATTTTTTTATAGAAAATTTTAGATATCAAATTTTTTTTTATAGAAAATTTTCGATAAAAACATTTTTTATAGAAAATTTTCAATTTAAACATTTTGTTATAGAAAATTTTCGATATCGAAAATTTCCTATTCAAAATTTTTATATCAAAAGTTTTCTATCAAAAATTTTTTATATCGAAAATTTTCTATGGAATATTTTTTTTCAAGAAAATTTTTGATATACAAATTTTTTATAGCAAATTTCTGAGTTTTGCTTCTTAAGCTTAAAATTTTATAAATTTTAAGCTTAAGAAGCAAAACTCGAAAGATGTCTTATAAAATTGTTAATTAATTTAATTTAGATGTTGAAATAGTTAATTTCATTTTAAAAAAGTATAGCAAAATTTTATTAGCTGGCATTCGGAATCAAATACCTTTAGCAGAGCTGTAAAAGTATGATTCATATTCGCTATATAAGTATAAAAGCTGACAAATAAGAGGTTAGGAAGGTTTTTATAGGAAATTTATGATATACAAAATTTTTAATATAAATTTTTTTTTTTATAAAAAAGTTTTGTTATAATTTCTCGTAGAAAATTTTTTATAGGAAATTTTCGCTATTAAAATTTTTTATAGAAAATTTTTGCTATAAAAATTTTTTAAAGAAAATTTTCGGTATAAAAATTAAAAAAAAAAATTAAAAAAAAATTTTCGATATAAATATTTTTTTAAAAAAAAATTTCGATATAAAAATTGTTTTTATCAAATCTAATTTTTATAGAAAATTTTAAATATCAAATTTTTTTTATAGAAAATTTGCGACATCAAATTTTTTTATATAAAATTTTCAATATAAAGAATTTGTTATAGAAAATTTTCGAAATCGAAAATTTCCTATTCAAAATTTGTATATCAAAAGTTTTCTATAAAACATTTTTTATATCGAAAATTTTCTATGAAATATTTTTTTTCAAGAAGATTTTATACAAATTTTTTTATAGCAAATTTCTGATATAAAATTTTTTTTATAAAAAATTTTCGACAAAAAAAGTTTTATAGAAAATTTTCGATACAAAAATTTTTTATAGAAAATTTTCCATAAAAAATTTTTTATTGCAAATTTTTCATAAAAAAAATTTTTATTGCAAATTTTTCATAAAAAATTTTTTTATCGAAAATTTTTGATATAAACATTTTTTTTATGAAATTTTCGATACAAATTTTTTTTAATAGAAAATTTTCGATACCAAATTTTTTTTTATAAAAAATTTTCGATATACAAATTTTTTTTAGAAAATTTTTGATATAAAAATTTTTTATAGAAAATTTTTGATACACAAATTTTTTGTAGAAAATTTTTTTAAATCGAAAATTTTCTATAAAAAAATTTTATATTGAAAATTTTCTATAAAAAAATTTTATATCGAAAATTTTCTATGTAAAATTTTTTTAAAGAAAATTTTCGATACAAAATTTTTTTATGGAAATTTTCGATATAAAATTTTTTTACAGAAAATTTCGATATAAAATTTTTTAAAGAAAATTTTCGATAACAAACTTTTTTATAGAAAATTTGTGATAAAAAATTTTTTTATAGAAAATTTTCAATTCAAAAATTTCTTAAAGATAATTTTCGATATAAATTCTTTTTATTGAAAATTTTCGATATAAAATTTTTTATAGCAAATTTTCAATATAAAATTCGATGTAAAATTTTCGATATGAAATTTTGTTATCGAAAATTTTCGATATAAATTTTTTTTATAGAAAATTTTCTATATAAATTTTTTTTATAGAAAATTTTCTATATAAATTTTTTAATAGAAAATTATTCAATATAAAAATTGTTTATATAATATTTTCGATAAAAAAAATGTTTATAGAAAATGTTTGATAAAAATTTTTTTTTATAGGAAATTTTTAATATAAACATTTTATATAGGCAATTTTTGATATAATAAAATTTTTTATAGAAAATTTTCGATATAAAAATTTTCGATATAAAATTTTTTTATTAAAAATTTTCTATATACATTTTTTTATAGAAAATTTTCGATATAAAATTTTTTCATAGAAATATTTATATGCATATTTTTTGTCGAAAATGTTCGATATAAACATTTTTTATAGACAATTTTTGATATAAAAATTTTTTATATAAATATTTTTCATACAAAAAATTTTATAGAAAACTTTCGATATAAAATTTGTTTATAGAAAATTTTTGTTATAAAAATTTTTTGTAGAAAACTTTTGATATAAAATTTTTAAGCCGAAAATTTTCTATAAAAAAATTTATATCGAAAATTTTCTATTAAAATTTTTTATAGAAAATTTTCTAAAAAAAAAATGTTTATATCGAAAATTTTCTAAAAAAATTTTTATATCGACAATTTTCTATAAAAAAATGTTATATCTAAAATTTTCTATGTAAAATTGTTTTAAAGAAAATTTTTGATACAAAATTTTTTTATAGAAAATTTTTGATAAAAATTTTTTTATAGAAAATTTTCGATTCAAAAATTTCTTAAGACAATTTTCGATATAAAATTTTTTTATTGAAAAGTTTCGATATAAAATTTTTTATAAATTTTTTTTATTGAAAATTTTCGATATAAAATTTTTTATACCAAATTTTCGATATGAAATTTTGTTATCGAAAATTTTCTATAAAAAATTTTATATCGAAAATTTCTATAAAAAAATTTTGTATCAAAAATTTTCTTTAAAACAATTTTACATAGAAAATTTTGGATATAACATATAACTTTTTTTAATAGAAAATTATTCAATTAAAAATTTGTTTATAAAAAATTTTGGATATAAATTTTTTTTATAGAAAATTTTCGATAAAAACATTTTTTATAGAAAATTATTTATACAAAATTTTTTATAGAAAATTTTCGATAAAAAAAAATGTATAGAAAATTTTTGATATAAACATTTTTTATAGGAAATTTCGATACAAAATTTTTTTAATAGAAAATTTTCGATATAAATTTTTTTATAGTAAATTTTGGATATAAATTTGATTACAGAAAATTGTCTTTTATATATCTGCTAAATATATCCGTCTGTCCATTGCTATTGCATTTTTTAGTTTCCTTTGCGGGTTTTCTCACAATTCAAACTGCATCATCATCATCAGCAGGAGCAGTAATATCAACGTCATCATCAGTAATGATGTCCATGGATATTTTTTTTTTTTTTGGGTTGCAGTCGTTTCATTCGTTTGTTTTGTCTGTGTCGTTTTAAGCGCGGCGGCATTACGATTATGCAAAAGAGCTACGAAAAATAATCTCCATATCTCAGGCATGGGCCTGAGACAACGATACTTTTTTAGCAGCAGCTGATGATGATGCCTACAAAGATGATGACGACGACTAAGTAAGACCAAAAGATCCAGACTAAGACCCATAAAAACAAAAAAGATGTGGCAAGTTAGCAGAAGCTTCAGCAGCAGTATAATTTGACTTTAGTTCAAAGAGTTGTACGTTATTTTGTACAGAGTAAGTATTTTAGTATTTTGCGCATTTTTTTTTGCTGGAGCTGTGGCGTTTTGACTCTGTATATATTTAATGTATGTCTTGGTCTTGTCTGTCATGCCGATATAAAAATGTTGATCTTTAACCAGTTTGGCTGGGTTTTTTTCTTTATTTTTTTGTAATTGTTAAAATTGTGCACTAAACGTGTAGATGAACCACAGACGAAGACAAAAATAATAATAATAAAAATTTACAAAAAATAAAAAAAAACAATAATAATAAAAATGTTCGACCCGCAACAAATGAATTTCAATTGTTGGCTTTGGCTTATTTTATTACACAAAGCACAGTGGTTTACGGACGCTTTTTTTTGGAAATAATTCTGTAACTTTTGAACGATTGGAGATATTTGAATGAAATTTGGCATGGTGATAGTCAAGGAGTATTCGAGTTGGTTTTCAAAAGCACTGGCCCATGAGGGATCGGGAGAGTGCTTGATGGACCTTCAAAGTTGGTCACCTCGGGTGTTCGACCTTTTTAAAAATTCGCCAAAAATCCATTTATGAATGGATTGAAAAGAAATTTTAAATTTAAGTTCTCCTTCAGAAGGTCTACAAAAAATACGCTCACATGTGTAGGTTATCTCCTTTGGGTTTCGAGATATTTGGATAAAAGGAATTTTTGGGTTGATTTTTTACCTATTTTTTTAAGCTTTTTTTGATCTGGTGGACGCATCTGAAGATCAAAAATTTTTTAAGAATAGTCCTTAAAATTTTAACAAAATTCTTAATAATTTTTGTGCAAGTTGGTTATAGATATCTTCTTTCGTTTAAAAGTTAAAAATATTCAAAGTTGAAACTTAAAAAAAATTTTGCTTTTTTTTGAGTTTTTCCCTAAAAGATAGCTATATTTTTTCACTAATAAAAAAATATTTTCTTAAGAAACATAAAAATATTTTTAAAGTTTTTAAAAGAAAACATAATGAGAATGCGTATAAAACAAATTTCTTGCTAATTGAACTTTTGGTCCTCGCACATGCCCCCTCCAAAAAATGCCAATTTGTAAAAAAAAATTTTGGTTTAAATAAAAATTTCTCAAAAGGCAAAGCACCGATTTGAAAGAAATAAGAATGTCCATATTTTCTAATATATCTTTTATTGATTGGAAAAGTTTTTTCTGAAACGAGCTGCAAATAGAGTCAGTGTTGCCATTTTTGTAAAAAAACTTATTTTTTGAAACCCTTTTTTCCCGAGTTGGGAATTGGGGAATTTTTTAGTTAAAATTGCAAATTTTGTTTAGTCTATTGCTTTTAGATCTTATTGGTCTACATGACTACAAATTTTCATTGAGATATCTTCATCTATGTCATTTCTACAAAATATCAAAAATTGAAATTATTTTCCTTCTAAAAGTAGAAAAATAATATTTTTTTGTTTTACGATACAAAGTGTAAAAATATTAACTCACTTAAAAAAGATTTTTAATTGGTGTTCATCTCCTGGACTTTCTCGATCCAATGATACTAAACACGTGAATCAAGCTTCAATACATAGCCTATAAAAGCTCTGAAAACTTTGCCTCCCATATCATTTTTAAGCTAAATATTGGAGTATTGGAGAGTAATGTGTGCAAATAAAGTTAATGGTGCACAGTGGTATTAACTCTGCAATTTCTAAACTACTGGACGGATTTTGACAAAATTTGGAACGTCAATAGAAGAGGTGTGAGGCTTTTAGATCAATTTTTAAGAACGTATTTGTCGGTAGCACAGTGGGCTCTACAGTGGGCCAAAGTTGCCTACCTCGGGTATATAAAACATTTGGGGGCGTATAACTTTCCTCAATTGGGTCCGATCTAAAAGATTTTTACGTTTTCGAAAACTTCTTAAAAAAATTAAGAAAAAAACATGCTTACTTTACTACCTCATCTCATATAGTTTAAGAGATATTTGACTCCATAAAATTTTAGTATAATATTTTAACATTACTTTGTAATTTTTCGCAAAAATCTCTAAAACTAAACAAGGTATTACGACTATTTTTGTACATAGTATGGACCTGTGTATGCGAAAATCAGAAATATAAATTTCGGAACAAGTTCTGAAATTTAAATGAACATTTTTGAATACAGAAGAGTATGCTTTTCGCAAATTTGAGTTTTTTTTAGAAAACCGGCCCGTGTGACCCGATTAATAGCCGGGCTCTATCAGATTTTTGCACAGATATTAAAAACATTATACTAAATACAATTTTGTTAAAAAAAAGTTTTGAGATAAAATAAACAATTTTTTTACAGTCACAAACAACACAAGTTTTGTTAAAAAATGGCTGATTTTCGACTACCGCTGGTTGAAGGGTGCATGTCCAAAATTTTTAGAAATATAGTTTATACTGATCCCTCAAGTCCAGCCTTTTAAAAAATTTAAAAAACGAATTGAGTCTTTGAAAAAATTTTTCAAAAATATTGAAAAAATAATATTACTTTTTTGAAAAAAAAAAAATTTTCAGGCTTTTTTCGGTACACAAACTTTGAAGAATTTTTCTGTGTTATTAAGTTTACATAATAAAGAACTTGTTTCTTCCAGTTCATTTAGAAATTTATCAGCAATCTTGCAGTATTTTTTTAAAAATTTAACGTAGTACAAGAAAAGACAAATAGGCCAAAAAAGGACAGAAGACATACCATAAAAAGCAAAAAAAAAATTTTGGATTCAATTATCTCTTAAACTATAAGAGATAAGGTAGTAAAGTAAGCATGTTTTTTTCTTAATTTTTTTAAGAAGTTTTCGAAAACGTAAAAATCTTTTAGATCGGACCCAATTGAGGAAAGTTATACGCCCCCAAATGTTTTATATACCCGAGGTAGGCAACTTTGGCCCACTGTAGAGCCCACTGTGCTACCGACAAATACGTTCTTAAAAATTGATCTAAAAGCCTCACACCTCTTCTATTGACGTTCCAAATTTTGTCAAAATCCGTCCAGTCGTTTAGAAATTGCAGAGTTAATACCACTGTGCACCATTAACTTTATTTGCACACATTACTCTTCAATACTCCAATATTTAGCTTAAAAATGCTATGGGAGGCATAGTTTTCAGAGCTTTTAAAGGCTATGTATTGAAGCTTGATACACGTGTTTAGTATCATTGGATCGGGAAAGTCCAGGAGATGAACACCAATTAAAAATCTTTTTTAAGTGAGTTAATATTTTTACACTTTGTATCGTAAAACAAAAAAATATTATTTTTCTACTTTTAAAAGGAAAATAATTTCAATTTTTGATATTTTGTAGAAATGACACAGATAAAGATATCTCAATGAAAATTTGTAGTCATGTAGACCAATAAGATCTAAAAGCAATAGACTAAAAAAAATTCCAATTTTAACTAAAACATTCCCCAATTCCCAACTCGGGAAAAAAGGGTTTCAAAAAATGAGTTTTTTTACAAAAATGGCAACACTGACTCTATTTGCAGCTCGTTTCAGAAAAAACTTTTCCAATCAATAAAAGATATATTAGAAAATATGGACATTCTTATTTTTTTCAAATCGGTGCTTTGCCTTTTGAGAAATTTTTATTTAAACCAAAATTTTTTTTTACAAATTGGCATTTTTTGGAGAGGGCATGTGCGAGGATCAAAAGTCCAATTAGCAAGAAATTTGATTTATAAGCATTCTCATTATGTTTTCTTTTAAAAACTTTAAAAATATTTTTATGTTTCTTAAGAAAATATTTTTTTATTAGTGAAAAAATATAGCTATCTTTTAGGGAAAAACTCACAAAAAAGCGAAAATTTTTTTAAGTTTCAACTTTGAATATTTTTAACTTTTAAACGAAAGAAGATATCTATAACCAACTTGCACAAAAATTATTAAGAATTTTGTTAAAATTTTAAGGACTATTCTTAAAAAATTTTTGATCTTCAGATGCGTCCACCAGATCAAAAAAAAGCTTAAAAAAATAGGTAAAAAATCAACCCAAAAATTCCTTTTATCCAAATATCTCGAAACCCAAAGGAGATAACCTACACATGTGAGCGTATTTTTTGTAGACCTTCTGAAGGAGAACTTAAATTTAAAATTTCTTTTCAATCCATTCATAAATGGATTTTTGGCGAATTTTTGAAAAAGTCGAACACCCGAGGTGACCAACTTTGAAGGTCCATCAATCACTCTCCAGACCCCGCATGGGCCAGTGCTTTTGAAAACCAACTTGAATACTCCTTGACTATCACCATGCCGAATTTCATTTAAATATCTCCAGTCGTTAAAAAGTTACGGAATTATTTCCAAAAAAAAGCGTCCGTAAACCACTGTGCAAAGTTTTGTAAAATTAAAAGTAACCACTTACACAGAGAATCAATTTAAACCCACAAAGTCTTTAAAGGTTTTACATCTTAAATTATTAGAAAAAGAAACTTGAAATTTCTTCGAATCGAATTGAGTCTTATGGATTTTTTATTTTTTGACACACCTTTAAAAATTGGCAAAAACAAAAATTAACTGAAATAAAAACAAGTAAAAAGTACTATAATCGGTCAAGTCAGACTTTTTATAGAAAATTTGTGTACCGACAATTTTCTACAGAAAACTTTTGTATCGAAAATTTCCTATAGAAAACTTTTTTATATCGAAAATTTTTTATAGAAAAATTTGATATCGAAAATTTTCTATAGAAAAATTTGATATTGAAAATTTTCTATAGAAAAATTTGATATCGAAAATTTTCTATAGAAAAATTTGATATCGAAAATTTTCTATAGAAAAATTTGATATCGAAAATTTTCTATAGAAAAATTTGATATCGAAAATTTTCTATAGAAAAATTTGATATCGAAAATTTTCTATAGAAAAATTTGATATCGAAAATTTTCTATAAAAAAATTTGATATCGAAAATTTTCTATAGAAAAAATTTGATATCGAAAATTTTCTATAGAAAAATTTGATATCGAAAATTTTCTATAGAAAAATTTTATATCGAAAATTTTCTATAGAAAAATGTTTTATCGAAAATTTTCTATAGAAAAATTTGATATCGAAAATTGTCTATAGAAAAATTTGATATCAAAAATTTTCTATAGAAAAATTTTATATTGAAAATTTTCTATAGAAAAATTTTATATTGAAAATTTTCTATAGAAAAATTTTATATTGAAAATTTTCTATAGAAAAATTTTATATTGAAAATTTTCTATAGAAAAATTTTATATCGAAAATTTTCTATAGAAAAATTTTATATCGAAAATTTTCTATAGAAAAATTTTATATCGAAAATTTTCTATAGAAAAATTTTATATCGAAAATTTTCTATAGAAAAATTTTATATCGAAAATTTTCTATAGAAAAATTTTATATCGAAAATTTTCTATAGAAAAATTTTATATCGAAAATTTTCTATAGAAAAATTTTATATCGAAAATTTTCTATAGAAAAATTTTATATCGAAAATTTTCTATAGAAAAATTTTATATCGAAAATTTTCTATAGAAAAATTTTATATCGAAAATTTTCTATAGAAAAATTTTATATCGAAAATTTTCTATAGAAAAATTTTATATCGAAAATTTTCTATAGAAAAATTTTATATCGAAAATTTTCTATAGAAAAATTTTATATCGAAAATTTTCTATAGAAAAATTTTATATCGAAAATTTTCTATAGAAAAATTTTATATCGAAAATTTTCTATAGAAAAATTTTTTATCGAAAATTTTCAATAGAAAAATTTTATATCGAAAATTTTCTACAGAAAAATTTTATATCAAAAATTTTCTACAGAAAAATTTTATATCGAAAATTTTCTACAGAAAAATTTTATATCGAAAATTTTTTATAGAAAAATTTTTTATCGAAAATTTTTTATAGAAAAATTTTATATCGAAAATTTTCTATAGAAAAATTTTATACCAATAATTTTCTACAGGAAAATTTAATAACGAAAATTTTCTATATAAAAATTAAATATCGAAAGTTTTCTATAGAAAAATAAAATATCGAAAATTTTCTATAGAATAAATTTGTATCGAAAATTTTATATAGAAAAATAAAATATCGAAAATTTTTTATAGAAAAATTTTGTACCGAAAATTTTCTATAGAAAAATTTTGTATCGAAAATTTTATATAGAAAAATTTTGTATCGAAAATTTTATATAGAAAAATTTTGTATCGAAAATTTTCTATGGAAAAATTTTATATTGAAAATTTTCTATAGAAAAATTTTCTATCGAAAATTTTCTATAGAAAAATTTTCTATCGAAAATTTTCTATAGAAAAATTTTATATCGAAAATTTTCTATAGAAAAATTTTATATCGAAAATTTTCTATAGAAAAATTTTATATCGAAAATTTTCTATAGAAAAATTTTATATCGAAAATTTTCTATAGAAAAATTTTATATCGAAAATTTTCTATAGAAAAATTTTATATCGAAAATTTTCTATAGAAAAATTTTATATCGAAAATTTTCTATAGAAAAATTTTATATCGAAAATTTTCTATAGAAAAATTTTATATCGAAAATTTTCTATAGAAAAATTTTATATCGAAAATTTTCTATAGAAAAATTTTATATCGAAAATTTTCTATAGAAAAATTTTATATCGAAAATTTTCTATAGAAAAATTTTATATCGAAAATTTTCTATAGAAAAATTTTATATCGAAAATTTTCTATAGAAAAATTTTATATCGAAAATTTTCTATAGAAAAATTTTATATCGAAAATTTTCTATAGAAAAATTTTATATCGAAAATTTTCTATAGAAAAATTTTATATCGAAAATTTTCTATAGAAAAATTTTATATCAAAAATTTTCTATAGAAAAATTTTATATCGAAAATTTTCTACAGAAAAATTTTATATCGAAAATTTTTTATAGAAAAATTTTATATCGAAAATTTTTTATAGAAAAATTTTATATCGAAAATTTTCTATAGAAAAATTTTATATCAATAATTTTCTACAGGAAAATTTAATAACGAAAATTTTCTATATAAAAATTAAATATCGAAAGTTTTCTATAGAAAAATAAAATATCGAAAATTTTCTATAGAATAAATTTGTATCAAAAATTTTATATAGAAAAATAAAATATCGAAAATTTTTTATAGAAAAATTTTGTACCGAAAATTTTCTATAGAAAAATTTTGTATCGAAAATTTTATATAGAAAAATTTTGTATCGAAAATTTTATATAGAAAAATTTTGTATCGAAAATTTTCTATGGAAAAATTTTATATTGAAAATTTTCTATAGAAAAATTTTATATCGAAAATTTTCTATAGAAAAATTTTATATCAAAAATTTTTTATAGACAAATTTGATATCGACAATTTTTTATAGAAAAAATTTCTATAGAAAAATTTTATATCGAAAATTTTCTATAGAAAAATTTTATATCGAAAATTTTCTATAGAAAAATTTTATATCGAAAATTTTCTATAGAAAAATTTTTTATCGAAAATTTTCTATAGAAAATTTCTAAAGAAAAATTTTCTATAGAAAATTTTTTATAAAAATTTTTATATCGAAGATTTTCTGTAGAAAAATTTTATATCAAAAATTTTTTATAGACAAATTTGATATCGACAATTTTTTATAGAAAAAATTTCTATAGAAAAATTTTATTTTTCGATAGAAGTAATAGAAAATATAAAATTTTCGATAAAAAATTTTTCTATAAAATATTTTCGATAGAAAAATTTTCTATAAAAAATTTTAAATACAATCTTTTGTATTGAAATTTTCGATATAAAATTTTTTTATAGAAAATTTTCGATACAAAATTTTTTTATAGAAAATTTTCGATATAAAATTTTTGTATAGAAAATTTTCGATATAATTGTTTTTTAATTTTCGATATAAACTTTTTCTATAGAAAATTTTCAATATAAAAATTATCTAAAGAAAATTTTTTATAAAACAATTTTCTATAATCTTTTTTTTTTTGAACAATTTTTTTAAACAATTTTTGATAAAAAATTTTCTTTAAAAAAATTTTTCATCTAAATTTTTGATATACAAAATTTTCCATATAAATTTGTTTTTATATAAAACCCAGTATACCCTTTAGTAGTATATTGGTGTAGGGTTTATTAAAAAAATTTGTTAAAAAAATATTTTGATTTGAATCATAAAATTTCAACACGTTTTGTTAAAACGAAGTTTTGAAAGTTTTACTTAAAATATTATTTTTTTTTTCAAAGAAACGTGATTTATCATACAAAAGCTAAAGTTTTTATTTCAAAACAAATGAAATCGTCTGACGTAACATTAAGGAATGTGTGACGAAATTTTCCTTAAAGATAAAGCCAAACTTATTTTGATGACAAACATTTGGTAACAAAGAAACGTTTTATGTAAGAGTAAAATGTTGGAAGGTGGCTCATGGAATAATGATAGAACAATGGAATCTCGGTATCATCTGCAAAACTTATAAAAACCTTTAGGTCGACAATATATCTCTAGCAGTCAAATCGTCTTGGTCTCCAAAGAAGTATCAGCCTGGATTTGGAGACCTTGTAAAAGGGCAGGCCAAGTGTTTAAAATATTGTTTATGTACTAATTGACTCTACAGCAGATTTCGCAAAGGACATTGCAAACTTCAGCTACATTCCACAGAGTCCTGTCGTTAAGCAAACATTTAAGAATACATCCAGTTTTACTAGTGACATCAATCTGTGCAATCGTTTTCCAACGGAAAAACTAATTAATTAACTTAGAAGCTAAAAATAATAAAGTTTATTTAAAAAAAAAATCAAGAAAACTATTAAAAAACTAATTCTATCTGACACGTAGCATTTCTTGAATAAACACGTTCCATACTATACTGTACAACACACATGACTTGATATCTAGATCTGAAACTTAATATCAAATTTAAATCTCGAACATCAAACAGAAAAAAAATACACAACAACCTCCAATTACAACTCAATTCAATAAATTGACTTTACGAAAGAGGCGAATTTTATACTGAAAACAATGAAACATGTCAGTTGTTGTGCTCCGACGACTTGTTCGAAATAATTCAATTCAAAAAAACCTTAAAAGTCTATTCAAATCGAAACCCACAAATGGGGATTACATGTGTAAAATTTTAAACTGAAGTTTGAAGTAAAAACAAAAGTGATTTTCTTTATTTGTCTGTTACAAATTTAAATCCATTGTTATCATTTTATCTTCAAAAAGATTTTAAAATATGTTTACAAAATATGTATGTTTAAGTAAATTAAAATTTTTTAACTTGCTTTTAACATTTCAGAAATGTTAACAAAGTCAGTCATCTTGATTTGAGTCAAAAAAAAAAAAAACGGGTGTTTGACTTAAATAAAACTTATGAAAATATTTACATCGTTTGTATCTTCTAGGTTAATAGATTCATCTACTTAGTTTTCGAAATCATTGAGTATTGTCACGTTACGTTACGAATAAATAAACACACACAGATATAGAATTTTATACACAAATTTCTTCAAGTTGATATACATATTTGACTTGCATTTTTTTGTTCAAAGCTCGTTTTAAGACCGCACGTCAATGTAAGTCCGTCTCTCCGCCTCGCCATTTGTCAGTCACTTATTTACAATTGATTTAGTACTTATTAGCTTTTATGAATGTGTGAAACTTGTAAATTCACTGTCTATAATTAATTTAAATGGAAATACATAAAAAATTAAGTCGACCTGTTTGACTGTTTGAAGTATAAATAGCGAGAGATGTCTAATAAGTAATAGATAGTTATCTGTTGGGTAATGTTGCGGTAGATTAAAAGAAGAAGTTCCTCAAGGCGGTTTCCTCTCGTCACTCACGTTTAAGAACTTTTAACCCATTCTAAACTCCTAGTTCCTTGTTTTTGAAGCAGACGGCAGCGATTGTTGTTGAAGATATTTAATAATATTTCCCTTACCACTTTGGTGGTACTAAAACCTGGTAAAAATTCGAATAGAGGAAAATCGTACTGACCAATCTCCGGTCTCAAAGACACTAGAGGCCCCTTTCCTCCCGAGGTTGGCGCAACACCTTCCAGCTGCATCACATCAACTTGGATTCCGTAAAGAACACAGTACAACTACTGCTTTAACTGCTATAACCACACATTTATGTCATGGCCTTAATCAAAAGAAGCCATGTGATCGGTCATGCAAGTCTCTTTGAAGACATTGCCAACTCAAGTTTTCCAAATTCCTTCAAAAGATGAGTTATAGACTATACATATGTGTGGTCGAACAATGTGGAGTACTTTTCCCGACCTTGTTTCACATCCACCTCTCTAAACTCCCGGTATTTCCAGAAGGAGTGAAATTAATAACAAACGCCTAAGACTGTACAATCATGGCAAAGTGCAATAATATTGACGAGCTTTGCGATAAAATCATTTCATATTTACGGGTGCATTCACACGGCAGCCGTTTCTTCGTACTGGAACGACTGGTCTCAAGGGATGCAAATGGGATGCAGTTGTTCCCTGGGTCTCTTGCTAACAGGTAATAACTGTATTCAATTCCTACTCACGTGAACCGCCGTGGTATAGCAGGTTAGTCATCCGCCTAGCATACCAGAGGTCCCAAGTTCGATCCCCGGCCAGATTCACTTGAAAAAAATAAATTTGCAAAAAGCGGCGGTTCACCTCATAACTCAGCTAGCCACTGGTTATTGAGTATTAGGCTATGTAAAACTTCTATAACTAATGCATTTTGCCGTTCGGAGCCGGAGTTTAAAAGTAGGTCCCTTTTAATGAGTCTAAAAATAGAATCGGATGCAGCTCATTGTCTGAGAGAAGTACCCCTTGTTCCAATTGGAATTTTATCGGGGAATTATATATATATATAATTCCTACTCACACCTCCTCGTGGTATATCCTGGAAGCCTGAGCAACCTAGTTGAAGATGCGGTAATCAAGCCGAGTGGGATTCTAGGTCAGGGCTAACGTGAGGTGGAGTTATCTTGGAGCCATTCCCACGTATTTGGTCTAAGGGTCTAATATAATTGTACTGGGTAAAGTACGAAACTGTAGCGTCTGTTAAAAATGTTAGTTGCGCCTAGTAGAGGGCGTTAGCCTCGGATCGAGCGGCTCGCTTTACACACGTGGCTCTTGTCATTGGACTCATCATCCATCGACCTACCACTTACGACGTTTTAAGCATGGAAAGAAACAAAATTACAGAATATACTACTCCAAGGGGTAATCAAGCGAGAAATCTCCCTGCTACGGCAGCTGGCACAAGGATTTTGGAGGTGCCTAATCTAAGCAAGAACATTCTGATGAATGAAACCAATTCTATCCATATGGTCTTAAAGTGTGAATTAAACACACAGACAGGCTGCTTAAAAATGTTTTCAGAAAGTCATCTGCATAAAGGTCCTACCACTTAAGAAACATAGCCAAACGCTAACAAGGCACTTTCCTCTGGGATGTCATAGGAGGGGTCATCCGAATCACCATCTAATGGAATAAAATCCCTCCAGGCATGTCAGAAAGTACCTTTGTTGCTATAAGAGTGTTATCAGACTATAAACCAATATCATTTCATACAATACAGCTCTGTAAGGCATTCATAAAAACATGGTAACGTCGACGATAACAAGCTTCCGGATGAGTCTGAAACAACTTATCGCATTTTGCTCAATCTTTTGAAAATGCAATGCACAGTAATCCCAATCCCATAACTTGAGATTCCGTAATCAAAGAATCACTGGATTACGTAGAACATTAGTGAATATAAATATTTTTCTTATTTTTATTAAAGGTCACACAAAAACAACGATATTCGAAGCTGGATCGCTAAAGCTCAAGACACTTTCTCTCAGCTCTAAAAGATCATGAGGCAAGGCGAAGACACTGGTAGGAAAGCTAACACATTTTTCAACAAAGAAAAAAGTTTATCAAAATAAATGGCTACACTTTTGCTACATTGGAACAAGGTATCGAAAACAAAGTCGTACAAATTCCTATATGTATTTTGATGGCAACCTTCACTAAGTTTTTTTTCTTCTTCAGTATAAAACCTTATAAAATACGATGGAGGAACAAATTTGATTAAAAGGTGTACCTCGTAAATGTAAAATATTAGGTGTAATAAAAAGTAATCTATTATTTTCCCAATATATAGTTTTAGTACTCTGTATCTGGCTTAGATTTTGTTTCATTAATTAACAAGTGACGACAGTTCGCAATAAAAAAAATTCTGCTCATACGATGAATCAGAATCAGAGATCTAATTTATAGGTAGCAGATTCCATGAGAAACCTCCGGTGTGCTAGATATTTTTCTATCGTAACACACTTTTTACCTCTACCTCTAATACTATTATCTATTTCCTTACATATTATTTTAACGTCTCTATCTCTCTCTTATATCTATATAAAGAAAGGATCGCAATGGACCCAAGGATCTCCAAGTTTTGATTTCGTTATTTATTTTAACATCGCCTTTCTAGTCGACGATATCCTTTATAGAATAGTAAACTATGCATTATCTTAAGAAAAGTTGTTGCCCATGAACCGACGAACATTACCAAGTTGGTAAGACCAAGATTATTACTCATAACTGGCGCGAATATTTTTTCACCAGATGGCGCCAATGAAAATCAATCAAATTAAATTGATTCGTAAACTATGCCTTTGATTGTGTGTTGATCGGGCAAAATCAATAAAATGATTCAAAATTAATTGGATTTTTCCTTCAAACTTATTTTAGTATTCGTCTAAATAGAATGAGAAATACATCATTTTTAAGCAAAAATATTCCATTTAGAAAAAGTTGTGCACTTATCAACCCACCCTCGTTTTAATTTGATTATTAGAGATATTTGGTGTATTTGTACTCAAGTTGACCATGTCAAGTCAATGAAATTTAATCGAAAAATTTATTGAATGTATCGTTTTTTGTTTTAAATCATGATACACCAATCCACCTTGATGGGCTATGATTAAATTTTGACAAAATTTTTCGATTAAATTACATATTTAGTATAATGCACAACTACTATTTTAAGTTAGAAATTCGTTAATGAATGCATCTAATAGTTAAGTGCATGGATAAGGCTATGAACTAAGAATGCAATTAAAAGCAAAAAACAAATGTTAAATTAAACTTACCTTAATGTAGTTATTTGCTGTGTCCTGTTATCGAATTTATAAAAAACACTATACATGGAGAAATTTGCAAAGAAGCGTTAATCATACAATAACGAACGGTTAAAAATATACAACTAAAGCAGCAACAACACCAACAGCATCAACACACTTTAATTAATTAATGAAGATTAATGTTATCGAATACACTGTAAAAACGCAGAGAACATATTATTAAGAGGGCGGGGAGTAGGAAGGAGTAAGTGTAAAACAAGTTTCTAGTTAATGTTATTTTTTTTTTTTGTTTTTTTTATAGTTTGTTTTGTTTTAATCAAATCAATGCAACGACAACAACAACAATTATTTATGACATATTTTGGAATATAACAAAATAAGCAAAACAAAACTTAAGACACGATATCTGGTGACAACAAACAAAAATAAAGAGAAAAAAAACATTCATACACACATTCTCTTATTTATTATAAAAATTATTCAATGGCATCAATAGAACCAGTTCAACTGGGTCTCCACAAGTGTATTTTTTTCCACTTAAAATTTAGTTAAAAGGCTTTTCAAGTATACACAAATTTAAGACACTATTCTACACGCCAAAATAATTATAACAAAGATACGAATATTTTCTGTAGAAAAAGTTGACGATAGGAAGAGTTTTCTATAAAAAAGTTGACAATAGAAAGAGTTTTCTATAGAAAAGTTGACGATAGGAAGGGTTTTCTATAGAAAAGTTGACGATAGGAAGAGTTTTCTATAGAAAAGTTGACGATAGGAAGAGTTTTCTATAGAAAAGTTGACGATAGGAAGAGTTTTCTATAGAAAAGTTGACGATAGGAAGAGTTTTCTATAGAAAAGTTGACGATAGGAAGAGTTTTCTATAGAAAAGTTGACGATAGGAAGAGTTTTCTATAGAAAAGTTGACGATAGGAAGAGTTTTCTATAGAAAAGTTGACGATAGGAAGAGTTTTCTATAGAAAAGTTGACGATAGGAAGAGTTTTCTATAGAAAAGTTGACGATAGGAAGAGTTTTCTATAGAAAAGTTGACGATAGGAAGAGTTTTTATAGAAAAGTTGACGATAGGAAGAGTTTTCTATAGAAAAGTTGATGACAGGAAGAGTTTTCTATAGAAAAGTTGGCGATAGGAAGAGTTTTCTATAGAAAAGTTGGCGATAGGAAGAGTTTTATATAGAAAAGTTGGCGATAGGAAGAGTTTTCTATAGAAAAGTTGGCGATAGGAAGAGTTTTCTATAGAAAAGTTGGCGATAGGAAGAGTTTTCTATAGAAAAGTTGGCGATAGGAAGAGTTTTCTATAGAAAAAAGTTGGCGATAGGAAGAGTTTTCTATAGAAAAGTTGGCGATAGGAAGAGTTTTCTATAGAAAAGTTGACGATAGGAAGAGTTTTCTATATAAAAGTTGGCGATAGGTAGAGTTTTCTATAGAAAAGTTGGCGATAGGAAGAGTTTTCTATAGAAAAGTTGGCGATAGGTAGAGTTTTCTATAGAAAAGTTGGCGATAGGAAGAGTTTTCTATAGAAAAGTTGGCGATAGGAAGAGTTTTCTATAGAAAAGTTGGCGATAGGAAGAGTTTTCTATAGAAAAGTTGGCGAAAGGAAGAGTTTTCTAAAGATAAGTTAACGATAGGAAGAGCTTTTTATAGAAAAGTTGTCAATGGGAAAACTTTTCTATAAATAGTTGTAGCATAGTGTAATTATTTATTGTTTTGTTAAATGTAAGTCGAACTTAATTGTTTATAAATAGAAACAAAAATGCGTTTCGGAAAAGTCATGTACATTTTGCTTTAGTTTGTTTACTTTAAATTAAAAATTTGTATTCAATATTTTTATTTAGATAAGTACTTTGTTGTGTAGTTTTTTTTATGGCTTAATTTATTGTTAGTCTGCAGAAAATTGTTTTATAATGTTTTTATAATTAAACCAGTTGCTACTTAATGTTGAGATTTAAAGAGAATTGTTACCGGTTTCCTTCAATTGCCTAAAATGACTACTGTTTTGACTTTTTTTGTTACCACCAACTATATTCCTTAAGTTGTCTTCTTTAGCTCCAACACACAGACATCACCATCTACATGGTCACAGAATCGTCATTATTATAACAGCAGTGGCGGCTAACAGTGATGAGATGGGTGGTACATTTGTATAAATATTATAAGGTACTTTGTTTAAATGGTTGCAGTAAGTTGTTGTAGCAGATAAAGTTGTTCCCTTAGTTAAATTTTCTTAAAAAACTGTAAGTACCGGCAATTTGTGTATAGAAAACTCTTCCCGTCGAACATTTTTTTACTGAAATTTCTTAGAAATCTATAAAAACTCTTCCTACTCTTTTAATCAAAACTTGTCTTTAGAATAAATCTTTTGTTAATCAACTTTTCCGTTGAATGCCTCAACTTATTATAGAGACAAATTCTTCATTCGTTAACTTTTCTAGTAAAAACTTTTTTCTTCATCGTCTTTTCTTAAAAAAAAGGATTCTTTAATTAACTTTGTCTTCATTACTATAAAAATGTTCCCCTTTGTCAACTTTTCTACAGAAAATTTATTCCTTTATAAAATTTTCATTAGAAAACACCTATAAAAATCGGTTATTTTAAAATTTTTCTTAAGCAAACTTTTACTTTAGTCATCTTTTCTACCAAAAACATTTTCCTTTCTCAACTTTTCTAAAGAAAGCGTTTTCTTTGCTCGAATTTGCTATTGAAAACTATTTCCTTTAAGCTTTTTTTAGTAGAAAACATCTCCCTTTGCCAACTTCTTGCTTTAACTTTTCTATAGAAAAATTATTAATTTCTTTAGCTTTTTCTATAAAAAAAAACTCTTACTTTCCTTAACTTTTTTATAGATAACTCTTCCTATCGTTAAGTTTTCTATAGAAAACTCTTCATATCGTTAAGTTTTCTATAGAAAACTTTTCCTATCGTTAAGTTTTCTATAGAAATATTTTCCTATCGTTAAGTTTTCTATAGAAAATACTTCCTATAGTAATCTTTTCCATAGAAAAGTTTTCCTATCGTTAACTTTTCTTTAGAAAACTCTTTCTATCGTTAAATTTCCGTTAGAAAACGCTTCCTATCGTTAACTATTCCTATCGTTTCCTTTTTTATAGAAAACTTTTCCTATCGTTAACTTTTTTCTAGAAAATTCTTCCTATCGTTAACTTTTCTCTAGAAAATTCTTCCTATAGATAACTTTTCTATAGAAAACTATTCCTATAGTTAACTTTTTTATAGAAAACTCTTCCTATCGTTAACTTTTCTATAGAAAACTCGTTAACTTTTCTATAGAAAATTCTTCCTATCTTTAACATTTCTATAGAAAACTCTTCCTGCTGTTAAGTTTTCTAAAGAAAACTTTTCCTATCGTTAACTTTTCTATAGAAAACTTTACCTATCGTTAACTTCCCTATAGAAAAATCTATCGTTAACTTTTCTATAGAATATCATTTCAATGGTTAACTTTTCTGTAGAAAACTCTTTCTTTCGTTAACATTTCTATGGAAAATTCGTTCTATCGTTAACTTTTCAAAAGAAAACTCCTCCTATCGTTAATTTTTGTACAAAAAAACTCTTTCTATCGTAAATTTTTCTATAAAAAACGCTTTCTATTGTCAACTTTTCTATAGAAGACTCTTCCCTTCTTTATCTTTTCTATCTTCCTATCCTTAACTTTTTTATAGAAAACTCGTTTACTTTTCTATTCCTATAGTTAACTTTTTTATAGAAAACTCTTCCTATCGTTAACTTTTCTATAGAAAACTCTTCCTATCGTTAAATTTTCTGTAGAAAACTGTTCCTATCGTTAACTTTTTATATAAAAAATTCTTCCTATAGTTAACATTCTATAGAAAACTTTTCCTATCGTTAACTTTTCTATAGAAAACTCTTCCTATCCTTAACTTTTTTATAGAAAACTCGTTTACTTTTCTATAGAAAATTCTTCCTATCTTTAACATTTCTATAGAAAACTCTTCCTGCTGTTAAGTTTTCTAAAGAAAACTTTTCCTATCGTTAACTTTTCTATAGAAAACTTTTCCTATCGTTAACTTCTCTATAGAAAACTCTAGCGTTAACTTTTCTATAGAATATCATTTCAATGGTTAACTTTTCTGTAGAAAACTCTTTCTATCGTTAACATTTCTATGGAAAATTCGTTCTATCGTTAACTTTTCAAAAGAAAACTTCTTTCCACAAAAAAACTCTTTCTATCGTAAATTTTTCTATAAAAAACGCTTTCTATTGTCAACTTTTCTATAGAAAACTCTTCCCTTCTTTAACGTTTCTATAAAAAACTTCTATTATAACTTTTTATAGAAAACTCTTCTATTGAAAGCTCTTCTATAAAAAACTCTTCTACCGTTAACTCTTCTAACTAATCCAAATTTTGAAATCAGACAATAGTGTTCCATTCAGGCTCAGTCTATAGTACTTCTCTTATGTTCTCGAATAATAGTTTTTAACACATTCTAGATATAATCTTATGGCCACTCAGAATATCTTAATAAAATATCTTATCTTAACTTTATTTGGCCACTTTTTGTATATCCAATTTCATAACAGAAAACGAAAGAAACCTCATCCATCCCATCACTGATTTGGCTACTTGTCTTGAGCATTTGCCACAAACAGCATCTTGTCTTAACACACTAACACAAACACATCACACACCACCTCTATTCCAGCCAGTCAGATATTTAAGCAAACATCCATCCATCCATTCAACCAACCACTTATTGGGGAATGGAAACAAAACAGAACTTTATTTAAAATAAAACAACGAATATTGACGTCAATATCGGCAGAGCTGCCGCACAAATAAAAAAAGCTGTTTCTTTTTAAGGTTTTTTTGTTTTGTTGGTTTTGTTACATTCCAAGCTCAGCTTGTTACAAGTTTGAATTTTTTCTTTTCAAATTGTTGTTGCTTGTTGGCATTAAATAAATGGCCAAAATATCTAAAATCATTAGCACAAGATATCATTTAATAAACTTTAATCACAGAATTCTATCATTTTATGTGTTTTGTTTATAATTAATGTAATTTATAATTTTTATTTACGTTTTCTAAATCTTTGTTTAGTTTCTTGAGTTTTATTTAACAAGTTTTTAATTTAATCACACGCGCTTAATTAGCACACACCAAAAAACATCTTTTCTTTCTAAAATCCAATTCAAAACTAAATGAAATAAAAGGAATTTGTAAAAAAAGCAAATAAGAAATTTTTATTTTGTTATTTGCTTTTGGTCACGTATTCGCAATTATTAAAACAGGGTTGTTTATAGCAAACGGAGTGTGAGAAAAATACAACACTGTTCAGTAGGATGATTCATATAAAATGAAAAATATACAGAATGGTACAGATATATTTGATTTTGAAATAAAGTTCTTTAAAAGTGCTTTAAGTTAATGGCAGTTTTAGTAAAATTATATAACATTTCTATAGAAAAATCCTCTCAAAAATAATTTTCTATAGAAAAGCTTCTTAACGATAACTTTTCTATAGAAAACTCTTCTTAAGGATAACTTTGCTATAGGAAACTCTTCTTTAGGACAACTTTTCTATAGAAAATTTGTCTTAATATATTTTTGATATATTTTTGCTTTTAACGACTTTATTTTAGAATATTCTTCTAATCGACAACTTTTCTATTGAAAACTCTTTCCGCTGACAACTTTTTTTTGAAAATTCTTCTTAACAGCAATTTTTCTGAAAACTCTTTTTAACGATATCTACAAAAAACTCTTCTTAACGACAACTTTTTGTTTTTTATTTACAAAAATTATTGTCAGAGATTTTTCTATAGAAAAAACAGTTTTAAACATCAATATCTTTATGATATTTAAGCAAACTCGATTATTTTGAGTACCACCCATAGGTCTTATTTCCCGGAATTGAGATTTTCTCACATATTTATTTTATTTACTATTCTGTGATTTTCAACAAAATCGAACAACCCATTCCAAAGGCATGCTAAATCGATGAACCAGCCTTTTTTATTAAAAAACAAAATCGATCGATTTTATGAACAGAAAATGTAACGCAAAATGTTGAATTTTATTTGTTGACAAGTGCAACAAAACCTTTCACAAAATATAAATTACCAACATTTTTTCGTAATCCTCATAAAATTTTGATTTCGTAAATATACTTCTACTTTTGCATTCACAGATATTTCATTTTGCAATAAACGCTTTGGTACACGTGATATATTTTTGCTTTTAACAAATGTTTAACAACAAACCATTAATCCACTACCAACATATTGCAAATATAAAAATCTTAAACACAACACAATAACCCAAACATGCGCTTAAATATCAGACTATTGAGATAAATTTTTATTTCATTATACACACGTACATACCAAGAAATTCGTATTGACAAGAAACAAATTGTATTTTTTAAGTTTTAAGATTTACTCTCACTCCCTCCCTACTAGCTCAACTCTTTAGCTCTGCGGGAGAGAGAAAGTATAAGCAAAAAACAACAATTTAAAACAAAATTAATTTTCCGCTGTAAACAGTGGAGAACAAAATGAATCGAATATTTGAAATTTCGACAACTTAGCCCCCTTTAGGTTGTCGAGATTTATACTATGATTTTTGAAACAAGACTTTTTTTTAATTTTTTATGATTTTACATCTAATAAGGTTTTCAATGGAATGACAATTATATATCGGGTTATCCATTTCGTGGTTTCAAAAGTATAGGACTGGGATTTGACATCTGTCAAACTAAGTTATTAAAGCAATTTTTTTCCTTTCAGTTGAAAGTCTAACAAGTAAGAGTGTTATATTCGACTGTGCCGAATCTTATATACCCACCATCAGGTTGTACGAGAGTGAAGCTAATTCAAAATGTTGACCAAATGTGGTATTGTTGCTAAAATATTTGGACTAAATTCGGTTGCAGTAGTTACTATAGTTCAACATTTAATAGTACCTTAGTATTTACCTTGGACAAAACGCTGTTCCATAACCGCGTATAGTTTTACATTAATAAGCTGTTTCGTTGTGCCTTATATGCAGTTAAGATAAACATGTTGATAACAACACGGCAGGTTTATATATTTTATTAGGAGTTCCTAATGTGGTTTCCAGGAGCGGTTTTTATATGAAAGCTATGGTCAAAACTGGACGGATTCCTATAAAATTTGACATACTGACTGAAAGTTGCATAAAACTTAGAGGTTATATCTGTTATAATTTTAGATTTATTGATTTTATTGTATTTTAGGTGAAATTTAGGCTGTTTCCGTAAGTTTTTTGTATGGGAGCTATGACCAAATGAGAACCGAAATTTTATATGCTGCCTAGTGCTTATGTTATTTATTAGCAAATAAGCAATTAGCCTAGGCGAGGTTATACGGTCAAATATTAACCGATTTTGTCCTATTTCAGTACCAAAATTTTCTACGAGATGAAGAATGTTTTTACTAAGTTTCAGTGAGCTAGCTCCCTTCGTTTAGGCATTATCGTGATTTCAACAGACAGACGAACATCGCTCAATCGTCTTAGAATTTCATAAGGATTCAGAATATATATCGTTTTTGATTTTTGAGCCAATATTAAGGAAATTACAAACGTAATGACAATCTCAATATACCCTCCATTATTTTTGATGGTGGGTATAAAAAGCTGACAGAATTGAAATTGTTGCCATTTCGCACATATCAGGTTTACCTGATCAGCTTTTCTTCAAATTTTTTTTTGAACCTGCATTCACGTTCACACACGAACATTTTCTTCGTCAGATTTTATTTTATTAAAATTTCATACAAATTTTCAAAATTTTCGTAAACTTGATGATACGGTCAGGTTTGTATCAATTTCAATTCTGTCAGCTTTTTCTTATACAAGCTCAAGACCCATCCGCCAAACCTGACTAGTGTGAAAGTAACAATACAAACCGTACTATCAAGTTTACGAAAATTTTGAAAATTTGTAAGAAAATAAAATGAAAACTGTGTGAAACGAGACCTTGTATCAATTTAAATTCTTTCAGCTTTTTCTCATAGAAATACAAGACATGATGAGGCAAACCTGACTGGTGTGAAAGTAGACTATTTAACACAGTTTTATATTATTTTTGTTAAATGTTAACTGTGTTTAATTTTATTGGAACTTTGTAACCTATCTTCGATCCGCACATGGTTTGCAATAGAAAATCGTATTTTTGTTCATTTTTTTAAAACGCTCATTTCCAAAATTTCATGTTTGAACAACTTTTGCCCAACACTGTAGCCAAACACTAGCTGAGTACTAGAGTACTAATGTGTTGAAATTATGCCGCTAGCAAATGGCTGATTCTAAATATAAAAATATACAACAAAAAAATAGTAATTTCTTTTCATTTTATTCGTCTTTGCAGGCGAATTTTGTATAATGTTATAACTTTTTTTTGTTGAACTCTGTGTTGTAGATTTTGCTCTCGTGGTCGGACGTGTGTGTTTGCCGTAAATTTGACGAATTGACAAAGAAATTTTCATTTTAACATTTAAGAAAATTCTTATTTAGAGCTGCTGCGCTGCGGTTGGCTAATAATATAAATTATTATTTAAGAAATTAAAAATCAAAGTAATTATTATTTTAGAGATAAAAGAAAAAAACAAATTTCTTACAGTGTATAAATGACAGTTAACTGAAAAGGAAGAGAAATAACAGTAAAGTTGTAAAGAAAAAGAGTTGAAGAAAAAAGAAATACAAGGGATCGTTGTTATTGGTATTATTCAACTGTGATTAATTAAATTTTTGATAATAACTATAATAAAACTGAAATATTTGTTTTAATTTTGAAAATTCCTTAAAATTAAGTGAAAATATTTTTTAAAAATATGTGAGTGTATTGTGTATGTGTGTCTGTCTGATTGCGTAGATTCTATTTTTTCTTGTTTTCGGTTTATTTTTGGAGCTCCTAGACCGTGCGGGGTTTTCATTTAATTTTTATTTTTTTTTTTTTTGTCACATTTTATCTCTAGTTTTTCTCTAATTTTCATGTTTATTTTGCTCTTTGTTTTTTTTTCTGTGATGCATTTTCTTATCTTAAATTGAAAACACCAAAAGAAACAAAACAAATAAGAAAATTCTCTCACACTCAGTGAAATTTTGTGTAAGAAAAGAGTGGAAAAAGTGGAAGATAAAAGCAACTCTGGCTAAATACCGCTAAAAAAATTGTGCAAAAATAAATAAAAGAAAAACGTTTTTTTTTTGCGTTTAAAAAATTGTGTGAGTTAAACAAAGTGGAATATTCATAATTTTTATGGGTTATATAATATTTGCCAAGAAAATAGTTTAAATTTTCAAATAAATGATGTTCGAAATATTTTTATATGCTAAAATAGGTCTAATTGATGTTTTGGAGTGTTGTAAAAGAATTAGATCTTTAGATGAAAGATGGTGGCTTAATAAGTTTGTGACTTTTTTTATTCCTGTCGAAAACTATGATATGTCGATGTCATAAAAATACCCATTTTATTGTAAGATGACTTCATAGTTGGAATCTCTTTCCACGGGACCAAAACTGCACAAAAGAACTTTTTCTTGGCTTAATGCTGTAATTTCTTTTCAATTTCTCAATCCAATAAGTTGGTCTAATATTCTCTATTTATTTATATCCAATGCGGATATATCTCATTCACCCCAAAAAGCGTTCGCCATGACTTTATTGGCTGACACACCCACTTTTGCCTTCATCTTTTGGTTGGTTGTGAGCAAATGCGACAGTCATCTTAAGGAAAGCTTTCTCATACCTAAAATTCCTCATACTTTAAAGTTAAAAAAACTAACATATGTGAGATGCCTATGTCTTCCACAATCGCTCGCACTCAATATCCGATTACCTAAAACCATATTTTAAATATGTTCAATTGTTTCGGATGTAGAGACCTCAAATTTGTTCAATTGTTTCGGATGTAGAGACCTCAGGGCGTCTAGAATCGGCATCTTCCGTACTTAAACGGCTACACTAAAATTCAGTAAAATACTTCTTACAATGGTAATCGTATCTGATTTGAGTGTTGTTTTATTTACCGCAAACATAATGAGCACTAGAAATTCACTTATGTATATCCATTTTCTTCTCAAAACGTGAGATAATTTCGGAGACAGAAGTCAACTGACAGTTGCCAGGACTAGTATTTCATTTTTAAAAACCTCTGCCTTTGGTGTGACCACTAGTTTTAGGCCAGCACTTAAGATGCCTAAATAGCCACCTTTTTTAGTCTCTATTTCTGAGACTTTCTTATTGGTAGTTTCGGGGTCTGCCTTATCAAATCTCTGATTCCCAGAGACTTTCGTTGCTTATTATAAATCTTCATCTAAAGTCTAGAATTCAGATCTTTAAAGAACGATAATTCAGATAATATATCAGTTTCGAACTAAAAGAACTTAGTTCTGCTTTAGTCATCCGGTTTAAGTTAGTATGGATGTTTGATAAACCGAGTTTGAAGTCGGTTATGTTACCATGAATGTTAGCAAAAGGCATGGCAATGGTTTTCCTTTAAGACATCCGAATGGCTTTTAAAATCTCTAAAGGCGGCCAAACCTGATCTCTTGGGTTTCCATTGAAATATCTGCCGATAGTTAGTCCTCTTCTTTAGCCTTTAAATCAGACAGTGGCGCAAACTTCCTTCCCAGTACACATATAGGTTATTTATTATTTATTTAGGTTAGGTGCGAATCAGTGATAGAAAAGTGAAGAAGTATAGGTGATCAAAACCCAGTAAGAACAGTGTCAAACGTTTGAAATATGATGACTTTTACATTTGATATCAATCGTTTTTTTCAAACTTTTTTCAAACCTGAACAGATGTTTGAGATTCACATTCATTTTCAAATGAGGGTTCATTTGAGAATAAACGTTTGAAAAATGATAGTTTCTCAAATTGAGAATAAAGGTTATTCTCAAATCATTATCAAACCCTAAGATGATTTGAGAATAATTTGAAAAATGGTGTTATATAAATTTGATATCAAACCTTATTTCAAACTTTTTTCAAACATTAAAAAAAAAAAAAAAAATTTATGTTAAAAAAATTAATGTTTAACATATTTTAATGGAATGACATTGCATTTCAAAGAAATTCTTTATTTCTTTATTTCTTTAGGATTTTTTAAAATTGATCCATATTTGACCATAAAACCTTGCTTAAAAAATTTCGAGATTAAAAATTCAATAATATTCATATGCATAAGTAAATTTTCTTTGTTTCTTAAAATCTTTTTTACCTAACAATAAAAAAATATATATTTTAAGCAAAACAATTCAAATATGATGCACCGTTTTCAAAAACAAAATAAACAAACTCAAAAAGATCAAAAATACAACGCCATTTTATTTATGTTCCACATGTAGATGACATTTGAAAAACCTTTGAGATTGAGGTTTGATAATGATTTGAGAATAAAGGCATTTCTCAATTTGAGAATAAAGTCCCCTTTTTGTTGAGAATGCTATTATTCTTAAATCAGTATCAAATCAGTATCAAACGTTTGACCTTTGAAAAAAGATTTATTTTCAAATTATCCTCAATTTGAGAATAAACCTTTTTTCTTACTGGGAAAGGCTAGAAAGTAAATATATAGAATCTGAGGAGAGTGAGTAAGAGTAATGGTGGAAACTAGTAAAAAGAAGATTAAGGAATAAAGACACATCTAAGCCAATTGAGGCCAATTAGAAATAATACAAAATTATTCAGCTTAAACTGCTGTAAATCCTGCAGCTCTACATGAAAAAAACTATCACTAGATATATAAATTTACAATACTAAAACCTTGGATAGTGACAGAGAATGTTTTCCACCAATTCGGACGATGACTCATCTAAACATAATCAATAAATGTCGGATATGCTCTGGGGCACAGTGGCTGGTTAGAAAGATCTAGCAACAACTTGATTCCACCTGTATTTAAATTGGGCCACAGTGCCCTAGATATTCTGCAGGCTGACATCTCGCTCCAGGCCCTAATGGTTTTCTTGCTGATTTAAGTCTATATTCATCACTCTCTTACATAAATCTTGCCTCGAGCCCACCTTCGATGTCGCAATGACACGGAACCCAACACACTTTGATGGTGCATTTGAGCGACAGTTCTATCAGTGCTAATCTACGTTTCTTTACTAGTTTCAAAGTAACGCTTTGTCCTTGCAGCGCCTTAAGGGCAGCCTGACTATCAACATATATTGTCACATCACTGTTTTCATATTTGGTGTCAGAAATTAGCTCCATATAAGATGTATACTAAAATGCTGAGTCATCTCAAACTGCAGTCATCCTAAATGCTGAGTCATCTCGAACTGCTGAATCATATCGTCTGAGTCATCTTAAACTGTGGAGTTATTTCTACTGCTAAGTTATATCCAGAAACACATTCTTTGCATAACATAAGATAAAATTATGGATGAAGTAGGACAAGATAAAAACTAGATAAAATATAAAGTTTGCACAATAATCGAATGTTATGTATTCAGGATTCTTAGAGAAAAGGGTGTCGATTTAGTCAATGGCCGTTCATCCATGAAAGCAAATATATGTGTGTAATATGCAAAAGGTAGATAATCCCTCAGATATTAGGATATAGAAGAGATATAGATTGATATAGATAAATTGACAAAAATATTTTTATTTTTTGGAAAAGAATGTATTACAATCGATTAATTATTTGCCAAGATATGGGCGTTAATTTAGGTTAACCCTAAGAAAATAATTTTAAAACTCGAGATAAACTCATAGTCATAGGTCCCTGTTTAAAATACAATTAAAAACTTAAATTTAATTTATTTCTTTCAGCTCCAAACGCACAATAATAAACTAGAATCAACAAAAAACAAACAAAAACTTCCAACATGGATCCCGAGGCATTTTTAGATATGGCCAATCAGGTCATTAAATTAAAAATGTTCCCATATTTCGATATAGCACACAGTTTATTAGCCGCCCTAGCAGTACGTGAAGATTTAGGTTCAAATGCTCAAGCCTTCTCCCGCAAACATCCAATGGCCTGTTGGTTGTCAACAATGTTGGTAATATTTTCGGGTGCTATGGTAGCCAATGGTTTGTTGGGTGAACCGATCTTATCGCCCCTTAAGAATACACCACAATTGATGGTGGGCACAGTTGTATGGTAAGTAGAAATATTAACAAACAAAAAATTCAAATTCAAATCAATAATTTAATTTCCTTGTTTAGGTACATGGTTTTCTATACTCCCTTCGATATTGGTTATAAGGTAGCGAAATTTCTACCCATTAAATTGGTGGCCAGTGCTATGAAAGAGATTTATCGTGCCAAGAAAGTCTATGATGGTGTTTCACATGCTGCCAAGTTATATCCTAATGCCTGGATTATTATGATTATTATTGGTACCTTGAAGGGTAATGGTGCTGGTTTTACCAAACTATTTGAACGTTTAATAAGAGGCGCCTGGACTCCTACGGCCATGGAATTCATGCAACCATCATTGTAAGTATTTAATATTTATAGCCAACACTGGCATAATAGAAGGGATGGGATATGCAAGTTTGTCTTGACCAGAAAATCTTTCTGCTTCTTTTTACCCATGTCAGTCCATCCTACGTTTTGGCGGCTCGCAATTTTGGAGATAATTTAATTTGTCATTATTTTCAGTACCTCCCAGAATTGGGGTGATTGGTGATATTTGAATTAAGTTCAGCACACGCATTAATTAGTACATCCGATATTTCAGTATTAAATTTTGATGTAATCGGCCGGTCCACATTTGATATGACCTTCCACATTACATCCACTTTTGGAGAAGACTCACACATTTGCAATTTCGATTTTGTTTTTGTGGTAAATCTGTTTGGTGATCTAGGACAAGAAATTGTTATACTTCTAGCGCGAATCCTTAGAACAAAGTGAAGAAGGGTCATAGAGAAAGGAAACTGTAGTACAAACGACTTAGCAAGACTTGGGACTACCTTACAAATTTCAGATGAACTGGAATCTCTTAGCATACCTCTAGCCGCTTATTTTAATCCTTCTAGACAGGGCGCGCAAATTTTAGGTGGGTGTCTGCCCGATTGATAATTCATTCCAGATAGATTGGATTGGATGGCATGTGGATAGGATGAAGATTGCGATGAGTGACCTTTGCAAATGTTGTAGTAACGAGAAGTCCATATTATATATTTTATCCACTTCCTCTGTCCTGTCGTACTAACTTTGAGGTGGCACTTGTTGATATATATTTAGCCTTAGTATGAAGGGTATCAAAGACCGACTATAGCCTTTTTTACTTGTTTCTTTGTTTTTATTATACAAACACTTGATTTTTAATACATACACATTTTATTTATTTTTCAGCTACACTAAGGCTTCCCTCTTGGCTTCCATTATCTTTGTTTTAGATAAGAAAACCGATTGGATTTCAGCTCCTCATGCCCTGGTCTACTTTGGCATTGTCATTTTCATGGTCTATTTCAAATTATCTTCCATTTTGTTGGGCATTCACGATCCCTTCTTGCCTTTTGAAAATTTGTGCTGTGCCATTTTCTTTGGTGGAATTTGGGATAGTTTGGCTAAGATTTTGGGCCGTGGCCAAGCCAAGGAAGGCGAAGGCAAAGATGTCAAAAAGAGCAACTAAAAGACTTAACAACAATCTCTTTAGATTACAAAACGAAAACGAAGTCAGCCGATTTGATCAATCAAATTCAAATCAAAATTTGATAAAGAAACGAAAACGAAATGCAACACAAAGAGACCTATTATCGGAACTATCAACACTATCAAGACGCACACATACGAATTGGTTTCTTTTACCAATAAAACCCTTAACATCTGGCCATTTATTTTCTTCTTATAAATCATTAATTTATGTTAGTTTTATCAACTAGTCATGCCAAATCATTTTATCATTCAGTTATAAGTTTTTAGTTTCCAAAGTCATTCTCAATATTTTGTGGACCCAGTGGGTGGGTGTTTATTAAATACTGACAAATGACTTTGAGTTTATTTCAAGTCCTAATACATTTAATTTTTATATTTTTTTTAACTTGCAATTATTTTATTAACGCACATTAATTTTGGTATTTTATTTTTAAAAATAATATTTAAACAATTATTTTCTTTCAAAGAGAAAATATGCAGAAAGAAAAACGAAATTAATAGAACGTATCATTTATCAGTAAAATATAAATTTAAATTTACTTGTAATTAAAACCATACAAATATGTCTTAATAAACATATAACAGAGGGGTTTATTCCTAAGTCGATTCTAACTAAAAAGTTTTTTAAAAATATTTTTTTTAAGAATCGAAATACGGAAATCGAGTAACCCCCTCCTACCAGACTATAAAGTTTTAAACAAAACAAAAAGAAAAATATTTAGATCATCAAATGAAATTTTATGATGTAAACAAATTATTTCTAAAATTAACTTATGTTCTTTTTAAATTAGATTTTAAGTTTTAAGATGTTTTAATTTTTAATAACAGACAGAAAGTGCAATATGTATTTGTATGTACTTGTGAATTATAATTTTTTAATTATATGATACTTTTTAAGAAATAAGAGCAAATAAAATAAAACAACACCTTTTTTGAGATACAAACAAAAAACAAATGTTTCATTTTTTTTAGATAAAAACAAGATCTGGGGAAAGATTTAGTAATCAGCAATTCAAGAGCATAATAATTTTATCAATTACTTTAAATGATGATATATGTTAGATGATGACGTAATGACCGTGATCCAGGGTATACGCAGCCTTAGTTTGTGTCTGTTACAAAAAGACACCTATCAAGGTGTTTAAGCATCAGCATTGAAATTCCGTCAGGACCAATTGCCTTAGAAGGATTAACTGTACGAATGGCCTTTGCAACTTCAGCGGGCGTAAAAAGTTGTGGTGGGTGTGAGACTGAGAGATTATGCAGCTTGGGAACAATACTACAACAAAAGTGTGGGAAATAAAGAAATGATAATACTGAAAAATGTTTGTGTGTTTCTGTTCAGATGATAATCTTTGCTTTATGTTGATATTTGTTGTACACAATAATAATTCGTATTTATTTTGTCCCTCAATATAATATATAATGTGTGGTTTTCGCTCTGTCTAGAATTAGGGATAATCCTCCTGATGAAATGGTCTAACCAAACTTCGAAACGCGCCGAGGAAAGGTTTTCCCACCAACATTTTTTGGTTTTATCAAAAAACTATTTATTACAATAATAAATAATTGTAATGAATTGTGATCTTAGTGCAATACACTACAGTAAAACTTTTAAATACTCCTTTTGCTGGGAAATGCGGCTTCACTACGGGTATTCTACCAGCAGGGATAAAGCGAGTTCATACTCGGGGGTGGTTGGAGATCTCTAAAGTGACTGTCGATAAATTCTCTGAGGCCATTCCAGTCTGTTTTTTCTGGTTTATGTACGTACGGCGTTCAGATACGATAAAATTGTTTGGTCGCTCCAATCTAACGATTATGGGCAGATGGTCTGAAGCTAGAGACACAACTGGAATTGCAATTGTTATTTCGGGAGAACTGGCGCAATTATCCATAATCCGAGTGGGGAAATCGTAATTTAAGTTGAAGAAGGTGGTCTCGTCAATCTATTCTGCTAACGACGCACCTCCTTGTTCTCCTCCAAGATCATGATGCGCATTGAAGTCCCGTATTCTCCGTATTTCTCCTTTTAAAAGGGTTCTGATGTCGGGACTGTTACCAGTAGGACAACTGGTTACAGGCGGAAGGTAGAGGTATAGAGTTCTAACCCCGATCTGACAGCAATACCCTGAGCCTCAAGGTATTGATCTCTATTATCTAGATCAAGAGATAGAACTCTATACTGCACTAAGCTGACAGCCCTTGGCCGAGAAACCTCGGGTCATTCTAGTACGTAGAACCAGCTTTCGCGGGAATGAAAAAATAACAAAAAATATGTAAATGTTGCTCCCATGAAGGAACTTTCGTGGCCTATAGAGTAAATGGTGGTAATGTGCTGTAGGTTGATAATGTGGTATAGTAACTTTTATCTTAAACTGACAATATAAGAATAGCGGAAACAAGCGTAATAGTTTGGTGTTCTCAGAAAACTAAGAGAGAAACGATTCTTTTATTTTCCAAGTCATTCTGGAAGTCGGTAAAAATATTATTACTGTCTTCTGCGCTATATAAAAGTTCCCAATCTACAACTTTAATTATAATCAAGTTGTGCTCTTCAGTACAATCTCAGTACAATCTTAATATATAATTTTATATCTAAACTCTTTGATCTTTTGTATAACTAACCACAAGTTGCACTTAATGACCACACAAACGTTGCAATCAGCTTTACAATTGTGTCTGGTTTTACCAACTGCCGCAGCATCTGTGTCTGGCATTAGACAAAACTATTACGGGTCCTTTAAACGATAATATAAGAAGATTTATACGAGAGGAAGGGGACAAATTACTTAAAAAAAATTAAAAATTAACAATTAAAATAAAATTTTATTAGCTGGTAATGTTATATGAGCTGGACATGTGGTGTACCAAATTACTTACACATTTTTTAAAGTAATTTTTATTAGCATTTGAAATATTTTATTAAATATCTCTGAAATTGTGGGTTTAGTTTTTACTCAAAAAGTTTTGTGGATGCAATACCCATGTAGCAAGTGGATGGTGAAATCAAATCCTCTAACTTTCATAAAACCAAATTTCTTTTTAAATTATAAAACTGTATAAACAGTTTTTTAAAGACATTCACATTTTTTTATTTTGACCACACCGCACATCACTAAACTCAGGTTTGTATTTAGTTTAGGTTTTAATTTTTAACCCAAAATTTCAAGCATTTTATTAACTTTTTTTTAAGTTTGTGTTTTGTATGTAAAATATATTTATATATTTTTTAATAATAATATTACTTAGTTGATGTCTTTTTTATTTGTTTATACAATTAAATCGTTAAATGTTAAATACACTGTGTAATGATAATCGTATGTTATATATGTATATTGTTCGGTAGTTTGTAATTTCTTTCTTTTGTTAATGTTAAGATGTAGTTTAATAATTAATTTATATTTAATAATATGTTTAAAATATTACTTATAAGTTGTGTTTAATATTATTTGTCCGTTTTCATTCAATAATTAAAAAAATTGTATGTAATTAAAATTAGTAAAAATATTCATAAGGTACATGAAGACGTAAATATATTTGTATATAATAAATAAAATATTTCTAATATGTTAAAAATACAATACAATACACAATTGACAAATTACATATAATAAAAAAAATAACATAAAAGACCATTTTACAATCGATTGCAATTAGTCTAACATCGTAGCATTTCCATACCGATTGTAGACGTTCGCACTAAAACGTAACAATTCTCTTTTTTGAAAAAAAAAAAATGAAGAATAAAGAAAATATTACGTTTTTTTTTTAGCGATTTATAGTAAAAATTGTTGATAAAATAAAAAAATAATCAGCTTTATTATGGTTGTCGAATATGGGCATTTCCAGGATCGCGAACGGGACATTTGTACGCACTCAACTTGAAAAAAAAAAATATGAAAACTCAAATTTTCTTTTAACTTTTTATAAATATTTAAAAGCATTTTAGTAGAACAATTTTTGAGAACAAAAAGAAAATTATAAAATATGAACGTTCTCCAAATATTTTCGATAAACTTGCGATCGCGAACGGGACAAAAAATGTAAGTAATTTTTTTCGGTGCGTGGTTTTTTTCTTTAAAATTTTGCGAATTTCGTCAGTTTATTAAATGGTGATTATTTTTTAACTAAAGCAGAGATATAAAGCTTTTATTTAGCATTTTGTTTTTTTAATTATCCTTATTATTATTTTTTTAAATATTTTTTTTTAAATCGCGAACGGGACATCGCGAACGGGACTATGAGTCCAAAGAATGTAGTATAAAGAATCTTTAAATTATACCGTTATTCGGAATTTGCTTGATCTCTACTGTGGTGTTTTTAAATATATATTGTTGGTATATTTAGTCTATAAGAAAAGTGCAATCGACATGATATGTAACACTCAGAAATAACTCAAGGAAAAATGTCAATAAAAAACGCTAAAACCAAAAAAAAGCAAAGATGCTCTTTGCTGACCACTTTTCTTAAATTACAAATGGTAATATGTATTTAATTAGGTATAGTCTTAAAATGCAATGCATTAACTAACTAAATTTTCTCAGAAAAGTCTTTTTTCTTCAACTTTAATATTTTGGTAGCGGTTGACCTTTTCCAGGAAATGCCCATATACGTCTTCGACAGTTAGTACTAAATTAATGAAATTGTGTTGATGTTTTCTTTAATCTAGTACTAACTGTCGTATTAGAAGTCGTATATTCGACAATCGAGTAACCGATTGTGGACTGTACTAGTATGAACAATTTTTAATTTGCTATACAGATTTGCAAATACTACAGTTCTAGACAATTTGCAATGGATTGTAAAATAGTCTTAAATAAAATAAATAAAAATAAATATGTATATATTAAAAAAAATTAAGTAAATTTTGTAAAATGAGAAGTTTTATATAAGAGATTAAAGGAAATGTAAAGAGAGCTAAACGAATTAAGAAATAGAGATTCAATAAATAATATTTTAAAAAAGAGGAGATCCGAATTTAAGGAGATTTTAGTGGAAAATAAATTTGTATATAAAAATGAATACACTTGGAATGATAATATTACAGTAGGTAAACAAATGATACGTGTTAGAGTTAGCAATAATCGATTAAATTTTCAATCCTCATTGAATTTGTCTTCAATAAATTAATCATGATTAAAATAGTTGTAATTGGAAGTGGACAATTTTCGTTTTCTCTTATATATCTGGGCTAAAGTATATAAAAGGTGTCTCAAAATTATAGCAAACTTTGAATTTGTCTCCATGTTTGCAATATCATCATCCGCATAGAATACCAGAGGTCTCAAGTTTGATCCCCGGACTTGAAAAAATAAAATTTTCAAAAAAAGCGGTTCACCTCATAACATTTGCCACTGGTTATTAAGTATTAGGCTATGTAAAACTTATCTTACTAATGCATTTTCCGTTCGGAGCCAGAGTTAATGCGTCTATATTTTATTGAGCATTAATAGGGACCCTGTTTACAAGACTTCATTCGAAAACCGAGTTGTGATCGGATTGTGACTGGACGTTTGATTTTAAGAAACATTTAGTAGTAAAGAAATATATTAAGAAATATATTACAGTGCCTTGTGGTACCCCTGAATCAATCTTCAACTTCAACTATTCAATCTTCAACTATTTTGATAAACCACTCTTAAAGTGCAATCTTTGAGAATAATGGATATGAATAGAAATAAGTTGTTACCAACTCCAAAAGCAATAAGTCCACTATGCCAGACTTCATCGAACGTCTTTGAACTAGCCAGAATAACCTTTTTACTTTTGCCAAAACGGTATATTCAATTACACCTTTTTCCCGATAGAAAGAACGGTAGATCTTCCAGACTAACATTTTGCCAACTGTATCATGAAAACATTCAATTTGGGTATTACTTGGGTATCATAAAAACATTAAATGTTCTGTTTTTACAACTCGTTAAGAAAAACTAACACTGATTAAACATTTTTTTATAGGAAAAAATGCTTCAGTAAAATAACTTCCTAATCGGAATTTTAACAAGATATTAAAAAAAAATAATAAATAAACTATTTTACCTATTAGAAAAAACAACCTTAAAAAAATAAAAATAAAATCAAAACAATTACTTACATTTAACACTATTAACTCTAAATTCATTTTGTATTATAAATTACAAGTCGCGTCCACTTGTTTCTTCTAACCATCATCATTATCTTCATCGATACTTGTGCTCAGCTATGTGGCAGTTGTACTTAAATTCAAATTCACACCTCCACTTCCCGTACTATTGCTGCCCAAAAGATTGAGCAGTTTTTGACGGGTTCTCTTATCACTTACACACACACATTGTATGAGATTCATTAATTGTTTATTCGAATATTGTGGCTGTTCGGAATTCTTTTGTTCCATTATCCATTCCTCCAGCTGCTCGTTGGAGAAATAATAGGCTTTGATGAATATGTCAACGTAGGCGCGATATTCTACATATTTTTGATTCGAAATTAATTCGAGAATCGACATAAAATTGGTGAAATCAAGTTGCATGAGTGCACGTCCACCGGCGGAGCATTTTTTGACATTTGAGAAACTGTAGAAATAAAGAGAGATTTATTGAAATTACAGTAAAATTAATTGAAATTTTAGTGAAATTAATCTACACACAATAAAAAGCCATTGGGGTCTATTGAATCCAATGTAAATTTTGTTTTCATTGATTAAAAAAGTACCAAACTTTTTACCCAGTTTTGGCCTCTTAAAAGGCCGATTTTAAAAAAGTACGAAACTTTTTATCCAGTTTTGGCCGATTTTGAAAAATCGGTTTTGTTAAGGAACATGAATCAATTGAATTTAATTTTATCTTTATTGGTTAAGGAGATATTTTGTTACCAAATTTAACATTGTTAACCCAACGCAACACCTAATCGCTTATTTTTGTTAAGAAATAAGAATCAATCACGTTTTTATCTTTATTGGTTAAGGAGATATTATGTTACAAAATTCAACATTGTTATCCCAACGCAACACCTAATCGCTTATTTTTGTTAAGTCTATCTAGGTAGTTGACTACCCAGTAAAATTTTACAGAAAAACATTTTTGTACTTTTTTATTTCGATGCATTTTAAACGCATCAACCACTTTGTCACGTGTCGAAAAACGTTTATTTTTTTAGCATTAATAGCCATTGGGTACCAAATATGGACCAAAAGGCTTGAAAAGTAACTTTTTCCGAAAATCGACCATTTGGCCTAAATAACTTTCGTTGGGTTTAGCTCGTTACAATTTGTCACCTGTGATGATGTTTTGGAATATTTTTTTGTAAATTTTCGATCCGGCAATATTTATACCGAAGATGAACCACAATTTGATGAACGTTGAATCTTGCTACTACCAGAAAGAAGGCAAAAGGTGTCGGACCAGAATTGTCAATGTATAATTTAATAAAATATTTATTTATTATACGAAAATTATTATTTCTGATTCATCTCAATTATCTGTAATTCCTCTAATCTGATTCAAATGACTAAATAATACTTGCACATTTGTATATATTCCAATAAAGACCATTAATTTGTATTCATCAAAACACTTTTAACCGAAAAATCATGTTTTTATTTAACTTACCCCTCAACCAAAAGATGTGTAGCAACATGAGCCATAGACTGCCATACAGCTTCTGCTGGTATTGTGATTTCTTTGGCAATGTCTTCCAAACGCATAGCAAAGTTTTGTATGTTCTAAGGAAACAAAAACGAAAATATAATTTTATTATTACCAAAAATCATTATCATACAGTTTAAATCAATTTGATGGAGGTTTAACGATTAGATTTATCAGACACTTTGGTAACCAAAGTCTTTACTCACCCTATTCATTATATCAATATAGGCATTGTGTTGAAAACTAACATGATTAACATCCCATTTAACTTTAGTTATCATTAACAAAATTGCCGGTAAATCAAAAATTCTGGAAGTCACACAAGTATAAACAGGCCGGGCCACATCTGACATAAAATTAATATAATCAAAATAGGAACTAAGCATAGATCTATCTTGAGCTGGTAATAAATGATTTAGATAGTTGTGTAATATATGGAATTGTTGAGTCATACAATGGCCGCTTTCAACGGCAACAATACGTTGAGATAAACCAAATAAAGTATCAGGATTTGCGAGTTCATTGTTTATCTTTAGAAAGAAGAAATAATTTAAAATGTCTTGTCTTAAATGTCTTGTATTTTAAATATACATATATTAATTTTGAATCTTACCAGTGAGGAAAAGTTTAAAGGCCATATTTTTATATTTGGCAATATGTTTTGCTTGACATATTCCAATTTTTGCTCCAATTTAAAGGAATAAAAATTGTCCATTTGTACAGGCTATTAAAACAAAATAAATTGAAATAACTAAACATTTAAAATAAAATCATTTTAGTTACCGCATCTTTAGCAAAGATTTCATGTACTGCAAATGAATAAAAATCCATTAACTCCAACATGCTGGCTATGATTTTCGGTGATATACAATGCAATAGTTTGCACATTTGTAAATAGCGGCCAATACAGCGAAACACATTCAGTGTAGTATTATTAACAATTAATTGTTGATTTGGATTATTTTCATCATAATCCTTACTTTGCAAACTCTTGTGATCATCATCACTTTCCTCCTCACTAAAATAGCAAGAAGCCTCATCAACAATACCCGATAAAATATCTTCCTCCAACATAGCCACATCAAGGCCACCATCAAATGGAGAACTTTTCTCGCTGAAACGTAAAAAATACCCATAGGAACCATATATGGAACTACCACCATCATGAGAGTGAACAGAAACCAATTCATCACAGTTATTATTGCTAGTGGGAGAATTATTGGCGGACATAGTGTTTGTTACCATTAGGGCAATTGGTGGTGATTTGTGACGTCTTAAAGTGTGACGTATAGAACGAAATTCCTGAAATCATTAAAACAATATGAACCGATTCCCATTTAGTAGTAATTTAAATACCACTTACCGGCAATTGCAAAATATTAGCAAAAGAATCCACCACAGTCCATGATTCATTATCCAAAAATAAGCAAATTTCTTCTAGACAAGAGCTGTGATAACGTTGAAAGAATTCTTCACTTTGCAGCTGCATAGTTTCAATTAGTTTCTCTGAATGTTCGCCACAAAACTCTAAACCAACTTTCTTAAGTCTCTGTATTATGGATAGAACTTGTATGAAAGTATCATATTTTAAAGTTTTCAACTTTGAACTTTGTAGAAAAACACAAATTTTAGTCAAAATGTCATTCCATATACGAGATTGTCCTTTTTTTAATTTTTCCTGTATATAAACATCTGGTGATTCGGGCATATCTAATGGATATAGTTTATAGTTTTGATGCCATATAACAATTTGATAATATGATGCTAAAATGGTCCAAAATGTTTTGCACAAACTAATCAAACAGGGTATGTATTTGTCCGGTTCCACCTGCTCGCATAATTGTTCATATAACATTTTCACGTTCTCATCTAAATGGGGATCATTGTAGCCGCGTAGAACCGAATTTACAGAGGAATGTATGGCCGATATAAAGTTGATGTGAAGCTGTTGTTAAATAATACAAACAACAAATTTAGTTTAATCTTTTAAATTTAATCACAAACTTACCTGATCCATGGCTATTAAAGATTTATTAAGCAATTTATAAGCTTCTTGCAATTTGGCATATTTGCGCATATCAAAATTTAATATCATCTGTAATGGTATTTAATATTTATTGTTAAGGAATAATTTTAGTAGAAAGTTAAGTAATTTAACTACTTACCTCATTTAAAACTGTGTCAAGTTGGAATTCGGTAAGTAACAGAGTTTCCTGTAGTTTTTTGTTTAGGGATTGCACACAATTGTATTGCATAAATTCGGATGCTGAATCTTTGCAAGTGAGTAGTAGCGAAATGGCTCCCGAGTAGTTATATTCACTCAATAGCTTTTGTACCTCAACATCAGTAGATTTCTGGAAATAAGCGTAAATACATGTTATATATATATCTATTAGGTCAAGTCTTTTACATTACTAAACTATAACTGAATATAGAACATAACCTTGAAATAAAAGTATAACTAAACCTAGTTCTGAGCCAATAAATTAGTCTAGAACTGAATATAGGACTAAATCAAGTAGTGAACCTTGATCTGATCCAAAAGATGAAGATAGATCCAAACAAGATCTAAATTTAGTACGGAACCTAGAAATGAATTAAGAACTAAGCCTGGGTCAAACTAGAACAAAAAAAAAAACCTAAAACTAAACCTAGAACTGAACCTAAAACCAAAACTAGAACTAAAAATGAATTTCCGAAAACTTACCAACTTTTTGATGGCCTGCAATGTATTCAACAACTCCTTAAGTATTTCGCGCTTACGATACGATGCTAAAATCTCCAGACTGGTGGTAGTTAGATTCTGTTTGGCATAATTTAAGTACGAACGAGCCTTACGACATGTCCACAGTGACTCTTCCAATTCCTTTTGGGTCTCATTAATGGCAGCGAATTCCACATTACAGGCACTACGCTGTTCCAAAATATTTTGTAATACCTGTTTAGACAAGACTTTATGTTGTGTGCGCAGCTGAACCATGGTCGTTTCAATTAAATCATAGTCAACGCCATTGCTTAAAACTTTCTGTATAAACAAAAGACAAACAAAAAAAACAAAGATTAACATATATTAACAATATACATATATACAATAAAAAACAATTGCATTTAAAACTGGTTTTATTGCATTCTTAAAACACAAAACACATAATTACTTGTCTACGTCACATTCGTACACACAAATATACTTTCCCCAGTTAAGTTTCCACCCACTCCTAAAAATTCCAAACACACAAACTTACCTGAAGTTCATACATTTGTGCATTACTTTCTGGTTGAAAATATAATCCTTCAATACTTTCCAGGATTTCCTGATCAGATTTTTGTGCTGCCTCTTTGCTACCATCTGTTTCGCTTGTTTTATTCACTGAAGATTGCTTTGAAGATTCCAATTTATTTGGTTCAGTTGCCGTCACAGTTTGTATGAAATAGTCGGAAAATCCCATTGCTGGTATTTTCAATTGGCGATTTGTCTATTTTATGAGTCGGGAGTGGTTAAGATTATGATTTCTTATAAATCTTAAGAAATATTTCATTTAATATTTACCTGTTTGTGTAACAAATCCATAAATTTTGTTTTAAACTCGTCCATTTTTGCCTTGGAGTTCTGCATTTTTTTGTCTGTTTTGTGTGAAGAAAAAGTAGTTGACAGACAAAGTAGAGATGGCAAAATGTAACGATAACTGAATTGTTTATGTATTGTTCACATGGAGATGGTATTTTCAGTCATAAAATTTAGCGATTTTTATTTAGAAAAAAAAAATTAAGCTTTTAAGGTGTATTAAAAAAAATCAGAATAAAATAATATCCCACAAAAATCACATTCTTAAAAGTCTTTAAAACCTAAAAACTCACAAATGATAATTGAATTTTTTGCTTCAACTTTGCACAGATAAGTAATTTGTAAATATAAGCCGATAACCGGAATTTGCTAACAATCGGTCCATATTTGACCCTAGCTCACATTTTCTGTCTGTCTTTCCCTCTGTGTGTTTGTCTGTCTGTAGAAGGTACTATAGGGCGTAAACAAAAGATATAAGATTACTGATAATCGACAGTAATTTAACCATAGCTCCCATATAAAAACTTACGGAAACAGCCTTAACTCCACCAAAAATACAAAAATGCCAATAAATGATAAGCTATAAAAGCTATAGCCACAATTTACCAGCCAATGTGCAAAATTTTGTCACAATTGGTCACCATTTCTTCAAAGCTCCCATACAAAAAACTTACGGAAACACAAAAATACCAAAAAGATGTGGGGTTTCTCACACAAAATTTTACATAAGTTTTTTCGGTGTATTGAAAAAGTTGTGTATTAAAAATGGGCGAAATCAGTTTTACATTTAGTTAGAGCTCCCATATAATCTCGCCCCGGGATTCACATTAATGCTGATAAATAAAATCCAATTGTAATAAATATGACAACTTAATTTAGAATAGAGAAGTTTTATGCAACTATTGGTCAGTAAATTTATTTTCTAGGAATCGGTCCACATTTGACCATAGCTTTCATATAAAAACCCCTCCCGGAAACAACCAAAATGCCACAAACGCCAAATTAAACCTATTAAATTATAAACTTTGATAGCTATGCTCACTAAATTTTGCATAAATAAGCTTTATATAAATACCAGCTAGTGTATATTGTGACAATCGGTCTCTATTTAACTATAGTTATACCCTTCACCACCATAGGGGAAAGGGTATTATAAGTTTGTGCTGATGTATGTAGACCCATCTTTTAGTATACCAATAGGCTTAGAATTACTTTCTGAGTCGATTTAGCAATGTCAGTCCGTTCGTCCGTCGGTCTGAACCCCCATGTTAACCATGTAATCAAGGTACAGGTGCAATTCTAAAGATAATTAGATGAAATATGGCGCATATCATTTTTTGATAGTGGGAGCTTGGCTATTGAAATTCGTCAAAATCGGTAAATTATTTATGGTGCCTCTCATAGGTCCCACTTCCCACAATTGATATATTGGCCACAAATATCAATTTGCCCAGCTCTCAAATAAGTCCAAATGAAGGAAATAGCTTAAGTATATAGTTTTTAGAAAAAGTTTATATGATGGTAAAATTTAGCAAATATTTGTCTTTATACAGGAAAAAGAACACATTTGACCTTAGTGGTTAAGGGTGTCGTATGGTCGGGCATGACCGACTATAAAGCTTTCTTACTTATTTTTATATATATCTGCAACCAAAAAGATTGCACCTGCGAAATGAGGTAGATATTAATAAATGTTAAGTCCAGACTTTATATATGGTGGATGCGTCAGGAACTCCTAATAAAATATTTGGACCAGGCGTATTACCATCAACGTAGATATGTGAGATATGTTTCTAAATTTAACGCTATTTGAAGGTGCGTACATAGGATTGGGCACAGCTGAATATAAACCTCTTACTTGTCAAATTTTAATTTTTACCATCAGAAATTACTGTAAATCTGTATCTCATATACCTTTTCTTAATCAGTACATTTAAAACATTTGGCTAGAGTCAAGATTTGAGCCAGAAAGTGACGGACATAGCTCCCCCTATCTATCAGTTTTATATAGGTAACAAGTCTACTTAATTTTTAATAGCTATACATATATGTAACTACTTATGATTAGAAAAAAACATAACTACTTTACTATATCCGCTTATGATTCAAAAGAGAAAAAAATAATAAATATATAATAATGAGATTTATTAGAATTAAAAAAAATCGAAATTTGATGTGATATCTTAATAAAAAAAATTAACCATTCTAATATTTCAGAGCTTTCATCATTTCCAATGTTCATTACTGTAACTTTCTCAATATACATCCCTGTTGACTATTAAATCGTTATCGTTAAGAAAAGTGTAATCTCTAACAACAGCTGATAATTTTGACATTAGCTGACAAATTAATTTTTGTAAACAAACATTTTTTTCGCAAGCAATGCGAATATGGTAAGAAAATTAATAAAAAAAAATAGAAAATTTATATGAAAATTAACATAAATTAAATGTTAACAGCATGGCATCAGACTTTTTCTACCCCAGCATAGGCGGTGTAGAGGAACATATATTCAATTTGACACAGATTCTTCTAAAACGAGGACACAAGGTCTGTAGGGATTGATTAAAATACAAAAAGATAATTCATTACAATTTCTATGCTCTCCAGGTTATAATATTGACTCATTGCTATGGCGACTGCAAGGGAATACGTTATTTGACTAATGTCCTAAAGGTCTACTATTTGCCTATAAAAGTTTTCTATAATCAAGCGATATTGCCCACAATTATCTGTAATGCTCCATTAATAAGAAGTGTCTTAATACGAGAACAAATTGAAATAGTTCATGGTCATTCGGCATTTAGTGCTTTGGCCCATGAGGCCATGGCTGTAGCATCCTTAATGGGTTTAAAGGTAAGTAATTTTAGGATGGATTGCTTTATTTTGCTTAAGCCTAAAAATATGCTCTAATTTTATGATTTTCTTTTTTTGTAAAAGACCGTTTTCACAGATCACAGTTTATTTGGTTTCGCTGATTTATCAGCCGTTTTCACCAACAAAATGTTAGAAATTGATTTAACTTGTGTAGATCATTGTATATGTGTTTCTCACATAGGTAAGGTCCTCAGGGGATCACTTTCCCTTCTTATCTATTATAGTATAATAAATTTTAAACTTTCATTTATTTACTTTAGGCAAAGAAAATACTGTACTAAGAGCTCGTGTGCCTAAAGAAAAAGTCTCTGTGATACCAAATGCCGTAGACACTGCCCTTTTTACACCTGATCCTAGCCAAAGACCCTCGGATGGTACAAGTAATTCACTTAAGATTAAATAACTTTGTTTAAATTATTACAAATGAAAATTCCTTTCAGTTAACATCGTCGTAGCTTCCCGTTTGGTTTACCGTAAAGGTATTGATCTCTTAGCCAACATTATACCACGCTTCAAAACCATGCCCCATATAAAATTCATCATTGTAGGTGATGGCATTAAGCGCGAACTGTTAGAAGAGATACGCGAAAAAGCCAATATGCAAGATCGTGTTGAAATGATTGGTTCAGTAGATCATTCACAAGTACGAGATTATCTGGTAAAGGGTCATATATTCGTAAATACCTCTTTAACAGAGGCCTATTGCATGGCTATAGTGGAGGCAGCCTCTTGTGGTCTACAAGTGGTATCGACTCGAGTGGGTGGTATACCAGAAGTCTTGCCAGATAGTCTTATTATTCTAACCGAACCGGAATGTGATGCCATTTATGATGGTGTTATGAAAGCCATAAAACGTTTAACAGCCTTTCAGCAATCGAAAGCCTTAATCAATAATAAATCTAATCCATGTCACAGCAATAATACAACAACTGCCGAAAACAAAGACATAAATAGTGTGACAAATACCCAAAATGGCAAATATTCACGTAAAAGACATAAAAGAAATAATTCCAATCCCAAAAAAGAACCAAAACGCAACTCAATTCCCTCGTCTACTGATCTCCCGCATTCCGTTGAAACTCAAGCCGTTTTATGTCCTTATAAATGCAATGAAATTGTAGCATCTCTCTACAACTGGACAAATGTTACCCAACGTACGGAAAGGGTTTATGAACATGTCATGAAAGAGCCAACACGAAGTTTTGGTGAAATTTTACATTCCTATCTGAATGCCAATGTTTGGTCTATGCTTTTAGCTATCTCTCTGTTGCATTTAATATTAAGATTTTTGGAGTATATACGACCAGGGCGCCATATGGAAAAGGCGCGAGATCTTCCAAGTTATAAAAATTAGTTGCCAATTACGAATTTTGACTTTTCAGCAGTTTTGCATGAGCTATTTTTAAATTAGTTAATGATCATTAAGTTTGATTTAGAAATATTTTTTATTAAGCTTTTGATTATTACCATGATTATATAAAGATTATTATAAAAATTGATGCAAATTATACCAAATAACAGTTAAAATACTTAAATAAATAAAGAGATATTTAAATTAATAAATAAATCTTCGTTAAAAAATATTTTGTTACAAAAGTATTAATTAAAAAAATTTTCTTGCAAATAGAAATATGTACTGGTATACAATTTTATATATAAAATTTTTCTTTTAGAAAAATATCGATACAAATTTTTTATACACATTTTTCCATAAAAAAAATTTTGATAAAAAATTTTTCTGTAGTTTTCTATAAAAAAAATTTCGAGTCAACATTTTTCTATAGACAAAATTTTTCGATAGAAAAAATTTCGAGAATTTCTTTAAAAAAAATTTCGAGACAATTTTTTTTTTTTTAATTTCGAGACAATTTTTTTTTTTTAATTTCGAGACAAAATTTTTTTTTTTTAAATTTCGAGTCAAAATTTGTCTATAGAAAAAATTTTATTTAATGACAAAATTTTTCTATAGAAAATCGAGAAAATATTTAGACATTTTTCTATAAAAAAATTTCGAGACAAAATTTTTCTATAAAAACAATTTTTGTAAAGAAAATATTTAGACAAAATTTTTTTAAGAAAAAATTTCGAACAATTTTTCTATAGAAAAAATGTTGAGACAAAATTTTTCAATAGAAAAAATTCGAGACAAAATTTTCTTTAAAAAAAATTTTGAGAAACAATTTTTCTATAGAAAAAATTTCGAGACAAAGATTTTCTATAGAAAAAATTTCCAAATTTTTTCTATGGGAAAAATTTTCTATAGAAAAAAATTCAAGTCAATATTTAACTACAGAAAAAAAATTATTTAATGACAAAATTTTTCTATAGAAAAAATTATGAGACAAAGTTTTTCTATAGAAAAAATTTCGAAACAAAATTTTTCTATAGAAAAATTTCGAGACAAAATTTTTCTATAGAAAAAAATTCTAGACAAAATTTTTCTATAGAAAAAATTTGAGAAAAAAATTTTCTATAAAATAAATTTCGAGACGGTTTTTCTATAGAAAAAATTTCCAAAATTTTTCTATAGAAAAAATTTCTAGACAAAATTTTTCTATAAAAAAAAATTTGGAAAAAAATATTTCTATAGAAAAAATTTCGAGACAAAGTTTTTCTATAGAAAAGATTATGAGACAAGTTTTTCCATAGAAGAAATTTCGAGACAAAATTTTTTAATAGAAAAAATTTTTTAAAGAAAATATTTAGACAAAATTTTTTTAAAGAAAATATTTGACGAAATTTTTTTAAAGAAAAAATTTCGAAACAATTTTTCTATAGAAAAAATTTCTATAGAAAAAATTTTTATTCAAAAATTTTTCTATAGAAAACATTTCTAAACAAAACTTTTTTATAAAGAAACTTCCTGACAAAATTTTTCTATAAAAAAAATTTCGAGACAAAATTTTTATATAGAAAAAATTTCGTTACAAAATTTTTCTATAGAAAGAATTTTTTATAGAAAAAAGTTCAGACAAAATGTATCTATAGAAAAATTTTAACTATTTGGAATTTTTCTATAGAAAAAATTTCAAGACATAATTTTTCTATAAAAAAAAAATTTCGAGACAAAATTATTCTAAAGAAAAAATTTTAGATACAAAATTTTTCTCTTCGAGAAGAAACAAACAATTTTTTAAATTTCGAAAAAGAAAAATTTTGTCATATAAATTTTATTATTTTGAAAAAAATTTTTTCTTCCCGGAATATAGTTTTAAGTTTCTCAAATCCACTTTTATCTTTATGGAACTTGGCACAGTGGGACCATTGTCCCATAGTATTTATTTTTCGGAATCGACATTTTGACCAGAAACTTTGGAATATCTGATGAAATTGTATATAGAAATCGATCCAAATTTGACCATCGCTTTTACGTAAGTCCCAATGACGGAAATTAATTAAATACTAATTTACTATATTACCAATAAAGTTTATGGTTTTTTAGGAAATAAGCCTTATTTTATTTGAAGTATTAAGATTATGCTATAAAAATTTAAGTTTCTGTCATATTCGGTTTTCTATGAATTTTTAAAAAATTATTACAAATTGAAATTTTCCATTAAAAATTGATTTTTTGACTTTAAGGTGCAAATAACTAAAGAGTCCGTTAATAATATATAAAAAATTGTATTCTGCTACTTTCAACAAAACTTGTTCCAAAGATATGATAAAATCGATGGACCAGCATTTATTTATTTAACAGAAAGAACATTTTTTAAATTTAAATGTTTTAGCAATGTAACAAATATATTTCCAATTTTAAATTATTTACGATAACTATTACTATGAAAAAGGAACGCAACGATAACAAAAAGTTATTGACACATATTTTTGCCATCACTAGAACACATAAGAATAGACAAACAGCTGTCACCATAGAATTATTGTTGCAGAAAAAAAACACTACCAATGAATTCGCCGTAAAACTGAAAAACATAATCAGCAATTCCTAAAACGAAATAGCAAAAAAGTAGCTATAATAAAACTATTTTTAAGAAAATAACAAATTTAATTGTGTAGAAAAGAAAGTAAAAGAGTTTTTCAAGAAAAAAAGAAAAACTAAACAAAAGACCATGGATTTATTGGGTTCAATACTTAATGCCATGGACAAGCCTCCAACTGCCAATGAGGAACAAAAGAAATTGATCAAACGACAAAAGGAAATGGCAGAACGTCTGAAAAATAAACAAAAAGAGGAGCTGCTAAGGTTTCGTAAGTTTGTTGAGGAGCGTATTGGACGTTTTGCCAAAGATGATCGTCATCATATAGAATTTCAACCCTTGGATAAGGTGCATCGTGCTGTTATACATGAAGTGGCTGAATATGGTGGTTTTATATGTATGAGTTTTGGTTGTGAAGATATTGATCGTTATTCGGTGGTTTACAAGAAAGAAAATGCACCCACAGAGGATGAAATAGCCGCCAGGCGTAATGGTGACGGCTGGAATGATGAAATTGCCAAGGAATATGCTGAAAGACGTATTAAGCAAAAAGAACTAGAATTGGAACAAAAAAGACTGGCTCGTGCTTCCCAAACAGCAGCAAATGCCGCCCACAATGCAACATCAAACAACTCATCATCGTCTTCAACAGGCCACAACAAACAAACTTCCCATACATCAACGTCCTCAGAAACAGAGATTAAACCTACATTTAACTATAAGGATAAATATGCCCATTTGATTGGCCAGGATGCTGCATTGGAGGCGGCTCGCAAAACTGAAACAAATGTAAGTTATGGTTTTGTACCTAGCAAGAATAAAAAGGATATGAGATCCATAGAACAAACTTTAGCTGATATACAAGCCAAGAAAAGACTTAAATTACAGCTTCAACAAGAACAACAGCAGCAACAACAGCAAGTAGAAGTCGAAGTAGAAGAAGCTAGTGTTGTTATACAAAATGGAACTATCGCTCCGAACATCAGTTCCATAAACGAGACATTACACTGATAATTTAATTGTTATATTTTACCTTAACATACTATTATTACATTTTAATTTGTATGAAGACTCCGTCTACTTCCTATTACAAAAGAAAAGGCCATAATTAAACTTAATTTAGCTACAAAAACAACAAGAAGGCAAAAAAAGAAGTAAACAAAAGCAAATGCGAAAAAAGCGAGCAAGAAAACAATGTATAATGTTGTTATTACACCATTTCCATTGACAATATAGACTTTTTCATTTATTTTAAGACGCTTAAAACGAAACAAAACAACTTGCAAAAATCTGATTTGTAAAAATTGGACAATAACTTTTGTAAAAATATCCCTCTTAAAAGTTCCAATAATCACAATACGAATATGATCATTTCAAATAAACAACACAATTCAGCTATACTGATTTCGAATCTCGAAACTTCAGGCTTCCCTTGGCCGGTTTTGGAGATTTCGATCTATGTATAAAAAAAAAATTTGAAGCTATACTTTACAGACAACATAAATATTTAAAAGACTCTAGTTAGGTATTCTTCTTCTTAAATATATCAGATAAAGCGACAAAATTGGTTTGATCTTTGGGAAAAATTGGACTTCAAACGTTTGTTCGATTTTAATTTCCCATAAAAGTGATTTTCAGAACAGGCCTGATAAGGCCTTCTATACTAAATTTGTGGCTTGGTGCTAAAAGGGCCAAGTTAAAAAAAAATGTTTTGAGAAAATTTGATTTAAAGTTTTTGTTTTCTAAATAAATCATAGTTACATTGTTCAGACAAATCCTTATAAATCTGTTCTGAGTTAAGTTAGAGGTTAGCTGTTGGAGCCAAATAAAAGATGATAAAGAAAGGAATCTAATGCAGTGATTAACTCAAAACAGCAAAAAATTGCATCAAGCCACAGAAATATAGTACAAACCATTCCTAGTCAACATGTGAAGATGATTACATTTCTAAGACTGGACATAAGATTGGGCATTTAAAATTTTTCGGAATCTTGAGGTTCTATAGATTTCGATCGGAATTTCGAACGGAATTTGTGACATGCCTGATCAATTTAAATAAGATTCCTTCAGAAATTGAATTGAGTACTGAACCAAATACATTTAGAAAAAGAAAGAAAAGAAAACATTTTTTATACACATAAAAACTTTTCAAAGCGGTTCATCCGAGAGTGGCTTGTCTGGTTAGGGTCGAAGATCACTTAAGTCTTAGACGACTTCATTATGCAGACAGTATACAATCATGAAGCTAATTCGTACCGCTAGAGAACGTTTTCTTAAAACTAACAACGAATTAAGATATTTTTATTTAAAAATACAATACAACAAACAAATGGAAATGGTGTAAAAATTAAAAGTTTTAGAATTAAAAAAAACTAAAGATTTAAAATTAAACAAAATATAAAAAAAGGATGCCTCTGCAATACTATTACTCTTATATACAATAGATATGTATAAAAAATAGAAATGCAAAATATAAAATAAATCAACAAATAAATAGCCGATACCTTCATTTCAAAACGTTCTAAGATTTTTAAGCAAAACTTGCTAAATTAAGCTACAAAGGTCCTATTACGAATCTCGTTTTATGATAAGATCGATCAATGTCGGGAACTAACATATGGCCACTTTTGCGGTACATGATTCTTTGGCAGAATTTCTGTTTCTAAAACACGTGTTAAAAGAAACAAAGTGTAAACATGGTTGTTTTCTATTCTTTAATTACACTTGTCATAAGACCAACTATTAAAGCATCTTTTTAATCTTTTAAGAAACTCCCGCATATATAAATTCGACATAACTCTCGTAATATGTCCGTATGTGTTTAAAAATTCTATTCTGAAAACAAAAAATATCAAAATTCCTTAAACTGCTAAGAAATTATGAAACCTTTTGCAATGGATGGTATCAATTAATGTTAATATTATATAAAATAATTTCCTTAAAATCAAATTTTTGTTCATTTTTATTATTTCCTTAACGTTATGCTGCTTATATACATATTTAGACTTATTACATGTTTAATTTTTAAAGCAAACCCATGACAATTTTGTACTAGAATCAAAAAATTGTTAAATTTTTATTTAACCTAGGACTAAACAGTCATAGTAAAGAATTTATGGTAATAAGCCTTATTACGTTAGTACTAGATTAAGGAAAACTTTAACACAATTTCGTTAATCTAGTACTAACTGTCGTAGTCGAAGTCGTGTATTCGACAACCGTAATAAGGTTTAGCCTTATGTATTCATGACGTCGACAGTTTTACTCTAGTACAATACTTTTATCGTTACGAGTACGACACGACTTTCGTAATAAAGCTTTGTTTTACAATTTTTCTTTAATTTAGTTTAAAATTGTCATAGTCGTAATAAGACTATTTCTTAAACCATATCACGGTTGTCGTATTAAATATTTGTTTGGCATTAGATTAAATAAGACCTCTCCTAAATGACACTTCGTCTTTATTCTATTACCAAACTTTTGTATTTGAAAATACATATAAATGAAACTTCCGCGAAAATGCCAATTACAGACTTCTAATGTCCTTAGTTTTATTTGCTGTGTATTGATTTTCAACTTTATAATGTGCTATTGTATATTTTATTATTTTAAATTTAATTAACAATTATAATTTTTTATTATAAATTAAGTTTTACTTGCAGTTTTGTTAATTATTAAACAAATCAGAACAAAAAACACTAACTTTGTACTAAACAAAAAGAAAATGTGTACAAAACTTATAAAACAAAAGCAATTATCTTCTTTAAACTTTAGATTTAATAATGTTCTTTAAATATTTTATTAATATAGAATTGGAATTCATTAATACTCACTTGTTTGTATTATAATTTTACCAGTAACAAATTTTGTAATATGAGAATTATATATTATATATTATATTATAATGGTTCTTATTTTGTAAAATTTTTGAATCATTAGTTCGTATTAAATTTTGGAAAATGTTAGTTATTTCATTTTTTTTTTCCAAACCTTTTCTTGCTTTTCTTATTTGTTAATCCGCTAAGTTTATTTGGTAATAGTTTAAAAAAATCATTTTTTCTTTAATCTATTACTAAATCGGGTATTAAATAAGAAACCAATACAGAGGTTGAATAACATTTTTGTTTTCTATATCTAACCCCTTAAAAAATTTAATTCATTTTGAAATTTTTTTTTAGTTTCAAATCTAAAAATGTTCCTTAATTTATTAATATTTTTTAATTTTATTTGTTCCAGTTAAAATCGTTTTATTCTTAAGTTGGAAATTCTAAAATAACTTAAAGTTGTAATTGTATTGTTTGACAGTGAGAAATATGAAATAAATTAAGATTTTTAGTCCAACAAAGTATGTAAAATGTGATTTTTATTTATCTATACAAAATTCTAAGATGTTGTAGTGTGGTTCAAATGGGTATTGTGGGGGGTTACAGCCTTTCTCGATTTGAAAATAAAACTGTTCGAATTTGTATGTCTAAATGTTGTAGTGGTTCTGCGGGTAATGTGGGGGGTTACAGCGTAAATCGATTCGAAAATAAAACTGTTCAAATTTGCCTAAAGCATTAGGTTTCTAAAATATTTTATTTTGAATCGAATCGAATAGGCAGTATATTTATATATTGCTAAATTTTTAGTTGTTTTCCGATCCATTTGAGAAAAATATTTCATACACATTTCAAGAGAGATTTGAGGAAATATTTTAAATCCCATTAAAGCGGTTTTTGAAAAGGTGCAGGTAATGTGGTACACCACATCTTGGTAATGTTTTGTAGTGTACCATATAATTATACCCTACACCACCATAGGTGGAAAGGTTATTATAAGTTTGTGCTGATGTATGTAACGCATAGAAATATTTGTCTTAGACCCAAATTTTAGTATACCAATAGAATCACTTTCTGAATCGATTAAGCGATATCAGTCCGTCCGTCCGTCTGGCTGGACGCCCATGTAATCAAAGTACAGGTCACAATTCTAAAGATAATTTGATGAAATTTGGCACAGATAATTTTTTTGGTAGTGGGACCATGGCAATTGAAATTCGTCAAAATCGGTCCATTATTTATGGTAACTCCCATAGGTCCCACTTCCCGGAATTGATGTATTGGCCACAAATATCAATATTTTTCACCAAATTTAAAACGAATACTGGTTATGTAAACTTAATTCACTGAACCAAATTTAGCAAATATTTGTGTTTATACAGAAAAAGAACACCTTCGACCTTAGAGGTACAATTGCGACTCCTGCGCTAATGAAGGTAACCGGGAGACACGTTTGCTCGGTTGATGTCATCGTACAAATTTTCCCTTTTCAAGCAATTTTTTGTGCTTGACACTACGAAATCACCGATATGCCGGTTTCATCATATTGCGACTTTAGCGCATCATAATGCCATTATAAGCTATTATAACTTATTACACTGAAATTATAATGTATTATAACGTATACCAATGCAATTATACTGTATTATAAAGCGATTTTAATATATAATTTTGAGAAAATTCAAGAGATATCAATATAAATTCAAAATCATTAGCCTAGTTTACAATCCATTCCAAACAAAAAATATTCCATATAATTTTAATATAAATTTCTTCATCTGCTATGTCGTTTTGCAAATGCTACGATGGTAGACTACTTGCAACGGATTGTGAACTAGACTATTATGTTTTATACAAAATATTGCATTTATTATAAATCGTTACTTTAATATAGAAAAGCCCTAAGTCGTTTTTCATTCAAATTGCTTTTTAAAGCTTTAAATTATATAATTTTATAAAAATATTTTAATTTCATACAACATTATTATGGCATTAAATCCTTCAGAGAATTTAGTAAAAAACTGCGTTTAAAAAATTTCTGTATCTTCAAAACTTAAGATTTTATTTAGTTTATTTTCCCTGTCCTGTTATGTAAGAAAAATATTAGTTAGGGCTTTTCTATATTAAAGTAACGAAATAATTCATATAAAAAAATATAAAATAAATTAGTTTTGATTTGAAAAAATTGATACTTATAATTAAAAATAATATTAATAAATCTTGTATATTTGTGATACATGTTACTTTAAAAAATAACTATTAAATAACTTTTAAATTACATCATTCAATTATTATTAATAATATGTTTTGAATTTCTCGCTGTTATGCGAGGATGAAAATACAAATAATAAATTACCATAAATACTATACCAACATAGTAAAAGGCTAAGGCCATACCACACAACGGATAGAATAATATGGCCAAGGAGTGTAAATCATTATTTGCATAAAATATAAATAATAAAACACATATAATATTTTCCAAAGAGCAGAAGATATAATATACCAAATATTTATAACGTGTGGGAGCATCTCTTACCGAAATATAAGTAAAAATATACACCACACCCAAAACCAAGCAGAAAAGGAAATTACACAAAGAATTGCGCGCAAATTTGGGACGATCTACAATGAAGGTGACAAAACCAAAGAGGAGAGCATGTACAAGACAAGCTATTAAAATCCAAAGTGGAAATATACTGGCTACAAAGGCAATGCAAAGAGTTCGGGAGACTAGAAAAAAAGGGAATTAATGTTTACGAAAAACTACAATTATATGCTCAAATACTAAAGCTATTACCTGATATACAAAAATGCCAACATAATTGCAGTATTACACCATTTGTACTTATATTGTATTTATCACTTTGTGAATAGCGATTATAACGATGATAGACGGATAAACACCAGGCCATGCTGGCAAAATAGGAGATAATGGCAGTAGTTTGTAAATCTTGTGTAAAAAAGAATATATAAAGAACATTAAGGTCATTAGGAAGGTATGGATTTTATGGAAGTTTTAAGTGATATTAAACGTACTTGTCATTTTATCAATGTGAGCTAATACTATTGATATTTGTAGAATTTTTTGAGGTGCTGCTTCCAGGAAACATTCAAACAGTCTAATGAATGCAACATCGCTTTCTTCACGTATATGTAGTTTGTAGTTTCTATATATTTTTTTAATTTGATTAAAGGTTCAAAATTTTAAATACAACAATGCTGATTTTATGTGAGAGTGAGATTAAATTGTATCATAACACATTCAGGTATGTGATAGAAATCGTTCATTTTTAAATTGATCGATTTCAAATATATTTTTGAGAAAATTTTCGGTTATTTCCCCAAGAAATTCAGACCAAATAATAGATAATATATCAGGATTTAAGCCCAACTTTTATATTATTTTTTTTTAAACCGAAAATTATCTCAAAAGCAAAGGGTTATATATTTCGTGGTTTCAAAAGTATAGGACTGGAATTCGACATCTGTCAAACTAAATTGTTAAACCACTTCATTCTTTTCAGTTGAAAGTCTGACATTGACGAAAATGGATCGCTTAAGTATCACACAAAGCATAAAAATTATCAACATATACCACAAAAATGGTGATTCTGCAACAGCCACATATCGTGCTTTAAGAGGAGATTATGATTTACATAATCGGCCTGTGCATTATCGTTTCGCTCGTTCCGCTGAAAATATCGCTGCTGTCGATTCCTCGTTGTTCTCAGGAATTAGGACTGTCTTACGGCACATTACTGAAGAACACGACTTGAAGAATATGTGCTTTCAACAAGACGGTGCCACATGACACACAACTCGAGCGAATATGACTTTATTGCAAGAGACATTTCCTAGCCAGGTAATTTCTCGTCTTGGCGATATCAGCTGGCCACCAAGATCATGCGATTTCATACCGTTGGACATTTTTTGTGGCGCTACGCGAGACACTGTATTTATACAGATAAAACTTTAACTTTTGAGCACTTAAAAACCAACATTCGTCAAGTTATTGCTGAAATACCGCCCAATATGTTTCAATAAGTGGTCGAAAATCACATCAAAAGAATCAATGTAACATTTCGCTTGGTGGTCATTTAAATGATGTATTCACACATAACGTCAACGTTCAAACTTTATAATAAAAAAAAATATGATGAAAAAAATTGTATATATCGTTACTTTAATATAGAAAAGCCCTAACTAATATTTTTGTTACATTGCAGGAGAGTGAGAAAAAACTACATAAAATCTTATGTTTTGAAGATATAGAAATTTCTTAAACGCAGTTTTTTACTTAATTCTCTAAAGAATTTAATACTGTAATAATGTTTTTCAAAATTAAAAGATTTTAATAAAATTATGTCAGATAAAGCTGTAAAAAGCGATTTGAATGAAAAACGACTTAGGGCCTTTCTATATTAAAGTAACGATATGTGTTTTACTTACTTTCACTTTTGAAACCGCAAAATGAATAACCCTGTATATCTGTAATTGATCGAATTTAATAGCATACCTGATTCTAACGCAATTTAATTCGATTAATGTTTTTTATAATGTGAATTAGCCATTATTATAATCTTTATAATAAGATGTGATCATGAACCTGAGAAGAAATTTAAATAAAAACTTACTTTAATTGCTTTTCTTTATCACCATTTAATTGCGCCCGCTTGCACTTGATGGCATACATCAAAGAGTTCCAGTAACGAAACAAAAACGAAGATATCAAAACTAAGCAAAGAGTTTGCAAAATTTGACCACAACCTTTACTAAATTTGCCATCTTGATAGCACCTGGAAGTAAGCAAAACCAATGAATATAATTAAATCAAGAATATGCTATTCCTTACGCACATATTAGCATGAATAAGCATTGTAACAAACATAGGAGTCACTATGCATATCAGAGTCCATATAAAGTAATCTTGATGTCCTTGACTATGATAGCTTAGAGCTAGTTTAATATTAATGAACACAGTTATTGCACGAAATATAATGGAAACAGCTGTTGACATGATCTCGCCATAGCTAATGCGAGAGTCTGCATCCATCCCTACATTTGGATGCAAGCCCTGTCCTCTATATGCATCGATTTCCATCCATGGATTTGTTCGTTTGTTAAAATTATGTGAGGGATGCAAGTGTTTGTGCTGATGTTCTTGCTGCTTCTGCTGCTGTTGTACTATTAGATATGGTTTACACTGCAACGTACTTAATTCATTTGTAGATTCTATGACTTCATTCGTTGCATTGCTGCTACCGCCCGCAGAGTATTTGAAAGTGGTTGCTGCAGTTGGTGGGGATTTATTTCCACTACTATTTGTAGAAATTTCTTTCATGATTTCTGATGTTTTCTTTGTTTAAATTTAATTGACGTTCATTATTAGTGTTATATTGCAACTTAAAGGAATGTTTTTAGGATAATTGTTTATTAGTTTTGTGAAAATTACATTATTTATTTGTTTTATTAATAAGATTAGAAAAACTGGGCGAAACCAAAAAGAAAATAAACAAACTATATTTGATCTGTCAAAACATAAGCAGAGTACAAAGTCGACTTAAAATAACGGCGATTAATGCAGTTTTTTTTTATGATCAGTTGCCAACTAGAAACAAAAAAGTAAAGAGTTGGCAATATTTGACATTAAATGTTGTATTAATTTAATAATGGAATCGTCAAGTCATAAATTAGCAGCTTAGAGAAAGAAAAACTAATATCTTATGTGCTATTTTTTATTATAATGCATCAAAGGCAAGTTTTAAGTTAATTAGTATAAACATAAATCGAATGGTAAGTATAAAGAATATGGATATTTACTTTATGCTTAAAAAACAAAATTCTTAAATGGCAACAAATGCAAAAACATGGTCATTTAAAAGTTAACATTCCGTGTTTGATGAACAAATTTATAGTAAATGTATAGTTATTTTTTTTTAATATATGGCCTATTATACATTTGCGTTAATGCTATGATAGTGTATGAGATCCTTAAAACGCGATATAGTCTGCTACAAAAGGCTGCTAACAAATAAACTGGGTGATGTAGGTCATATTGGATACGAAGGAACGGTTCTGATTGGTCTTAACTTGGTAAGCCCATACTTATCTTGGTTGTCCTTCAACTTAGTAGGATTACCAAGATAAGTATGGGCTTAGTTGTCCTGGTTGTAACATAAGAACTATAAAAATATGGGTTACGACGTCGCACTATGGTATTTTTGCTGCAAAAAATCCATTTTTTGACCACCGCTTTTGAAAAATCTAACGATGCAGTTCTATAGAGAAGAGTCTTGATTTTAAGGATCAATAAGTGTTTTCAAGAAAAATGTGTTATAAAAAGGTGTTGAAATGTGTTTTATATTCTAAAACGAAAAGTGATGCAATTTTGAATCAAACTCAGTAGGTCATACATCGAATATAGTTTTACAGCTTTAATCTTGATGTCGATTTAATTAAGATATAGAACCTTGGTTTTAGTCTGCAAAAGAAAATATGTAAAATATGTATATTGCTTAGAAAATATCAGAAATTCAAAGAGCTCTACAAAATTCAGTGTATTCGCTTTTCTTTGGACAAAAACTATGTTGGCTCGGTGCTTTCACCATAACCATGTCAAAGGTAAAAGCCTCTTCTTTAGATTGAGCGAAAAAAATCAAAATTTACCAATCGTAGAACAAAGTTCAAAATTTTCTGAAAAATGTAACATAAATTGTTAAGCATAATTTCAGCAAAAAGTGTTGCAGTCGTTTAGGCGTAACTTTTTAATCAAATTGTATTTAAGTGGTACTTACACTAGTAGAAGTTGAAGAATTTCAACCAAAATCAGTAGAGCTCTTTTTTGGGTCAGTTCTAAGTCAGTTCTCATCAAATTCTGTTGAGAACTGCGTTTTATATGGAGAAGAAAAATTACTGAAAAATGGGGGTCCTGAGCAGGTACCCCAAGGAGTGGACGGATTTCAACCAAAATTAGTTGAGGGGTTTGTTGGATAAACTAATAGACGTGTGTCAAATTTTTTCTGTTGAGAACTCCAGGTTATATATTGAGAACAATAATAAGTAAAAAATGGGGGTCCAAGGCAGGTACCTCAAAGAGTCAAGGGAACTCAACCAAAATTAGTAATTAATATACGTGTGTCGATTTTTTTCAAATTCTGATAAGAATAAATTGAAAAAAAAATTGGTGAAAATCGGGGGTCCAAGACAGGCACCCAAGGATTCAACTGATTTCAACCAAAATTAATATACCTCTTTTGAGATAAGATAGAGTTCTTGTTTTAATTAATTAATAGAAGTGTGTTAAATTTAATCAAATTCTGTTGAGAATTGCAATTTGTACATTGAAATGAAAAATCGGAGCCCAAGGAGTCGACGGGTTTAGACATTTTTTTGAATTTATCTTATCTATATAAAACTGAACAAGTGTGCAAAATTCCATCGTTCCATTTGTTTGCACTTCAATGTGAAGAAATACTACTGTGCGTTGTCCGAATCTTCAATAGAAAGACCAAGTAGAGAAAAATCTTTCAAAGCTTAGCACACAAAATTGGAGAATATGCTTACAAGATCGAAGCGTGTAAAGAAGTAAATTTTTTTAGGAATACATGAAGTGAAGGGTATGGTCAAGCTTTACGGACTTTAATACCTTCTCACTTTTGTTTTATTCTGTACTTTTCCTTATTTCTATACGAAGGGATACCAATAAACCTTTAGCATCTCCCAATAGAGGTGCCTTAACCTAAAAAAAACAATTTTTATTTATTACTTTTTTTAGATTTTTTATTTAATATTTTTTTTCTTTCTTATTTTTGCATTAAACTTATTTCCGCTTTATTTTCATCAGATTAATTAGATCTTTTATGTATTTGTTGTTTTTTATTTCATACATTTTCTTTTTTGTTTTATCTGAAAATTTAGTTTTTAAATTATTATATCATTTTTAGATGTTGTTGTTTTTTTTTTGTTTTAATTTCTATATATTAATATTAATTATTATAAATGTTTTTGTTTTTTTTCTTCTGTTAATGGTATTGTTGTTGTATAAAGTATTTTTGATGAGATTTTTTTTATGTGTATTGCATTGTTTTTTATTTATTATTATTATTTTTTTTAATGTATAATAATTTTTTGTATAATTACTATAAGTTTTTTTGTATTCTTGCAAATATGAGGATTTCTTTTATAGACTAAAATGTTTTTATTTATGTTTTTTTTTATAATTACAAGTTATTTAATGAGATTTTTAATTTATGTCCCATCCCGAAATCATGATTGTGTGTTTTAAGGTGTGTTTGTGTTTGTGTTTAACGTTTATAATTAATTCTTTAACATAAATTAAAATATTTGTGGTTTTATATTGTTTTCTAAAAAAAATTTACATTATGAATTTATGTTTAACAAATTGTTTGTTTTTATTTTTATTAGCTTATTTTGTTTTATTATATTTTATTTCTTGAAATTATTCTAATATTTAGGCCTAAAAATTTGCTTCTTTTTTGTTTTGTTTTCTTAAGTTTATGCCCTAAAATATGCAAGATTTTTTTGTCGTTTTTTGTTCTGGTTTTTGTTTAATTCAACTTATACAATTTAATAATTTTACAATTTATATTTTTGTTTTCTTTTTAATTTTTTGCAGAGACCGGAGATCGTTTTATTTTTTAAATCCATCAAGTATAAATATCATTGCCGATGAAAATTTATTTTCATTTCGATCGAAAAATAAAAAAAGAGGGATTTATATTTGAAATATAAATATCCCTCATGATGAAAATTTTAAATATCTATAACGATAAATATCCGAACAGAAAAATATTTTATTGATTGTTTTATTTTTGAACTTCTGTTTTGACTTTTAAAAAATAAAATGTTTATGAAAATTCAAAATTTTCAACAATGAATGTATGAATGTTTTCAATTTATTGCAATGTTTTAGGACATCGAAGTTAAAGATAATAGTTCTAATGGGAACTATTGGTGGTTTCTTTGATTCGCGTCGCTATTTCTAAAAAAATTAACTTTTAAACGTTTTAAACGCACTAAGACAACGACCATTTGTTGCCCAAACCCATTTCAATATAAAATTTGCAACAATAATTGAATTTATTGCTATTTAAACGTCCTAAAGATGCTTTATACCCGGACAAATACAGAAATAAAATTTGAATTTTTTCTATCAAAATTTATTTTCATCGGATGAAAAAAGATGAAAATTATTTTGAATTTTACTGATAAATATCCCAAACGATTTTTTTATATTTTATTTTCATCGGATTGAAAAAAGAAACAAAATTTTTGAACAAATAAAAATCATGAGGGATTTTTAATATTTTTTTAAACTTCAATGATTGTTTTTTTATGGATTTAAATATAAAAATATTGTTTTAAAAGTATTAAGATCCGGTCTCTGATTTTTTGTTTAGAAATTCAGTATTTTTTTTTTGTCATAAATATAATTTTGTATAATTATTTTTTTTAAACAAAATAAATTATTGGTTTATGGTAATAATTTAACTTTATTCTTCTTTTTTAATTAATAACACTAGTTTACAAAATTCAAATTTTTGCATACATTTGATCATCTCTATATATATTTTGTTATTCGTTATGATCTTCTGATTATAAAAACGTTCGAAATTTATTTTTTTTCATATTGGTTGATTGGTTGAATTGGTTGATTAAAAGGAATTTTTAAAATTTGTCATTTTTGAAAAGGCTGATTTTGATTATATCATATCTTTGGATTGGGTTGTTCGATTTTGTTGAAATTCATATAATAGCAACTAAAATATTCTTTAAGTCGCTTCAAAGTCATTTTTATATGTTTAACGGATTTGGAGTTATTTGCACTTCAAAGTAAATAAAATAATTTTTATACCCACCATCAAAAAGATTGAGATGTTGTCATTCCGGTTGTAATTTGTGAAATATTGGATAAAAAACAAAAAGAATGTTGTCACCTGAAATGAAAAAGGGCGCAACTAACAGAAAAAATAATATTGACTTTTTGATTGATTATGATCAGCTACAGAAAAATTTTTGATAAAAAAATTTTCTATAAAAAAATTTCCATAGAAAAATTTTTTATACAAAATTTTTGATAAAAAAATTTTCTATAAAAAAATTTCCATAGAAAAATTTTTTATACAAAATTTTTTGAATAAAAAATTTTTTTTGATAAAATGTTTTTTACAGAAAAATTTTTGATAAAAAAAATTAAAAAAAAAATTAAAAAAAAAAATTTTGAAAAAAAAATTAAAAAAAAATTTTTGATAAAAAAAAAATTTTCTATAGAAAAATTTTTGATAAATAAATTTTCTATAGAAAAATTTTTAATAAAAAAATATCTATAACAAATTTTCGATAAAAAAATTTTCTATAGAAAAATTTTTATTCAAAAATGTTCTATAGAAAAATTTTTGATAAAAAAAATTTCTATAGAAAATTTTTTTTTATAAAAATTTTCTATAGAAAATTTTTTTTTATAAAAATTTTCTATAGAAAAATTTTTGATAAAAAAATTTTCTATAGCAAAATTTTTGATAAAAAAATTTTTTATAGAGAAATTTTTAATAAAAAAATTTTCTATAGAAAAAATTTTTTTGATAAAAAAAAAATTCTCAAGAAAAATTTTTAACAAAAAAATTTTCAGTTAAAAAATGTTTTGTTAAAAAAATTCTATAGAAAAAATAATATTGACTTTTTGATTGATTATGATCAGCCGTAGGCAGCCCATACCACCATTTTCGATAAAACTACAGAAAAATTTTTGATAAAAAAATTTTCTATAAAAAAATTTCCATAGAAAAATTTTTTATACAAAATTTTTTGAATAAAAAATTTTTTGAATAAAAAATTTTTTTCGATAAAATGTTTTTTACAGAAAAATTTTTGAAAAAAAAATTAAAAAAAAAAATTTTGAAAAAAATTTTCTGTAGAAAAATTTTTGATAAAAAAAAAATTTTCTATAGAAAAATTTTTAATAAATAAATTTTCTATAGAAAAATTTTTAATAAAAAAATATCTATAAAAAATTTTCGATAAAAAAATTTTCTATAGAAAAATTTTTATTCAAAAATGTTCTATAGAAAAATTTTCTATAGAAAATTTTTTTTTATAAAAATTTTCTATAGAAAAATTTTTGATAAAAAAATTTTCTATAGCAAAATTTTTGATAAAAAAAATTTTTATAGAGAAATTTTTAATAAAAAAATTTTCTATAGAAAAATTTTTTTTGATAAAAAAAAATCTCAAGAAAAATTTTTAACAAAAAAATTTTCAGTTAAAAAAATGTTTTGTTAAAAAAATTCTATAGAAAAAATAATATTGACTTTTTGATTGATTATGATCAGCCGTAGGCAGCCCATACCACCATTTTCGATAAAACTACAGAAAAATTTTTGATAAAAAAATTTTCTATAAAAAAATTTCCATAGAAAAATTTTTTATACAAAATTTTTTGAATAAAAAATTTTTTTCGATAAAATGTTTTTTACAGAAAAATTTTTGATAAAAAAAATAAAAAAAAAAATTTTCTGTTGAAAAATTTTTGATAAAAAAAAATTTTCTATAGAAAAATTTTTGATAAATAAATTTTCTATAGAAAAATTTTTAATAAAAAAATATCTATAAAAAAATTTTCGATAAAAAAATTTTCTATAGAAAAATTTTTATTCAAAAATGTTCTATAGAAAAATTTTTGATAAAAAAATTTTATATAGAAAATTTTTTTTTATAAAAATTTTCTATAGAAAAATTTTTGATAAAAAAATTTTCTATAGCAAAATTTTTGATAAAAAAATTTTCTATAGAGAAATTTTTAATAAAAAAATTTTTTATAGAGAAATTTTTTTTGATAAAACAAAATTCTCAAGAAAAATTTTTAACAAAAAAATTTTCAGTTAAAAAATGTTTTGTTAAAAAAATTCTATAGAAAAAATAATATTGACTTTTTGATTGATTATGATCAGCCGTATTCAGCCCATACCACCATTTTCGATAAAACTACAGAAAAATTTTTGATAAAAAAATTTCTATAAAAAAATTTCCATAGAAAAATTTTTTATACAAAATTTTTTGAATAAAAAATTTTTTCGATAAAATGTTTTTTTACAGAAAAATTTTTGATAAAAAAAATTAAAAAAAAAAATTTTGAAAAAAATTTTCTGTAGAAAAATTTTTGATAAAAAAAAAATTTTCTATAGAAAAATTTTTGATAAATAAATTTTCTATAGAAAAATTTTTAATAAAAAAATATCTATAACAAATTTTCGATAAAAAAATTTTCTATAGAAAAATTTTTATTCAAAAATGTTCTATAGAAAAATTTTTGATAAAAAACATTTCTATAGAAAATTTTTTTTTATAAAAATTTTCTATAGAAAAATTTTTTTTATAAAAATTTTCTATAGAAAAATTTTTGATAAAAAAATTTTCTATAGCAAAATTTTTGATAAAAAAAATTTTTATAGAGAAATTTTTAATAAAAAAATTTTCTATAGAAAAATTTTTTTTGATAAAAAAAAAATTCTCAAGAAAAATTTTTAACAAAAAAATTTTCAGTTAAAAAATGTTTTGTTAAAAAAATTCTATAGAAAAAATAATATTGACTTTTTGATTGATTATGATCAGCCGTAGGCAGCCCATACCACCATTTTCGATAAAACTACAGAAAAATTTTTGATAAAAAAAATTTTCTATAAAAAAATTTCCATAGAAAAATGTTTTATACAAAATTTTTTGAATAAAAAACTTTTTTCGATAAAATGTTTTTTACAGAAAAATTTTTGATAAAAAAAATTAAAAAAAATTTTCTGTAGAAAAATTTTTGATAAAAAAAAATTTTCTATAGAAAAATTTTTGATAAATAAATTTTCTATAGAAACATTTTTAATAAAAAAATATCTATAACAAATTTTCGATAAAAAATTTTTCTATAGAAAAATTTTTATTCAAAAATGTTCTATAGAAAAATTTTTGATAAAAAAATTTTTATTCAAAAACTTTCTATAGAAAAATTTTTGATAAAAAAATTTTCTATAGCAAAATTTTTGATAAAAAAATTTTCTACAGAGAAATTTTTAATAAAACAAATTTCTATAGAAATTTTTTTTTGATAAAAAAAAATTTTCTCAAGAAAAATTTTTAACAAAAAAATTTTCAGTTGAAAAATTTTTTGTTAAAAAAATTCTATAGAAAAAATTTTGATAAAAAAAAATTTCTATAAAAATGTTTAAGAAAAATTGAGTAGAAAACTTTTTCTTCATCAGAACAACACAATTCTACAGAAAAACGTATAATAAAAAAAATTCTATAGAAACATTTTTGATTAAACAACTTTCTATAGAAAAATTTTTGATAAAACAATTTTCTATAGAAAAATTTTTGATAAAAAAGTTTTCTATAGAAAATTTTAACAAAAAAAAATTTTATAGAAAAATTTTTAATAAAAAAAATTTTCTATAGAAATTAATAAAAAATATTTTAAAGAAAATTTTTTATTAAAAAAAAAAAAAAATTTCATAGAAAAATGTTTGATAAGAAACTTGTTTTGAATTTGTGGTTATAGCTTTGCGATTAGAGAAAATTAGGCATAACGTAAAAAACAGTATTTAAAATTTATTTCGTCAAGACGAAATAAATATATTTTGCGGCTAAGATTTTCCATCAATTCCTCAGAAATAAAACAAATTTCGGAAAAATCGGAAAAAATGGATCCGATATTAGCCAAACTCTAGACCTTAGTCTTAAAAAAGTTTAAAACATTGTTTTTTTGAAGTCGAATATCTCATAAACTTTAGGAGATCAAACCTACGTGTAGCGATTTTTTGAAGTCGAATATCTCATAAACTTTAGGAGATCAAACCTAGGTGTAGCGTTTTTTTGCAGATCTCAGCTGGATTTCGTGTGTATACAAATCTTTTATATCGGTTCAAAATATTGACTTCTTGATCGTTATTAATTTTCCAAAAACTCAAAGTGCCCTACATTGAGGGCATATAGGTCCCCTCCTGATAAGACTACAGTCTCCAAATTCTAAACTTACTCCTTCTCAATAGCCATGTGAAATTTCATGACAATTGATCTTACACCGTTTAAAAGTTCTTGATGGTAAGTTTTTTTTTCCATTTCCGATTTTTTGTAAATTTTTTAAAAGGGTTTTTCAAAAATTATGTGATGTCAAACATTTTATTAAAATGTTTTTCATAAGTGTGTTGCACTAGGATCCTACTTTGGGATCCTAGTAATTTTTATTGTAATAAATAATTTTTTGTTAAAAGCCAAAAATTTTGGTTGGGACAACCTTTCCTCGACTCTTTTCAATGGTTGGTTAGGCCATTAGGAGGAGTATTCCTAATTCCATGAAGATCGAAAACATCTAAACAGAATAAATGCGAATTAGTGTCTAAACAAATATTAAAATAAAGCAAAGATTTGAACAAAAACACACAACATTTTTCGATTTTGGATTTTTTTTTTAAATTATGATTTAAATAACTCCAAAACTATTGATCACACAAAAATCTTATAATAGCACGACTTAAGGGCAATTTTGTTCTCAATCCATTGGAGTAAATATATAAGAAAAAAAAGAAAATTTTAAATTTCGGTTGTTTTTTTACTTAGGGGACCATAACAAAAGTAGTTTTACTCGAATGTAATTTTTGCTGTTGGCCAGTGTTATTTATTTAAAAAATTATAAATTATTTATTTAAAAATTATAAATTATTTATTTAAAAATTATAAATTATTTATAGAAAAATTATAGGTTTTTTGTTGCTTAATAAGAATTTTTTAAACTTCGTTATGTCGTCTTTCCTGTGTGAATTGTTTAGGATTTGCAGTTGGTTAGAATTTATAATTTTTATCTGTGGAAGTCGGTCTAATAAAAATTAATTTGCAAAATTTCTATTTTAAATATAATATTTTACAAGTTTTTAGATAATTTTTGTTTGTTTTTCAATTAAGCCATATATTGGTGTTATTTTCTAGGATTTTTTTTTTCAATATGTAGTTTATTTTTAGTTATAAGGTAGCTTCTATTTTATGATAAAAAAAATCACTCTCACTTAAAAAAAATATTTATTTAATTTAATAAAATTGAAACATAAAAATTTTGAAAGAATGTATTAAAAAATGTTTCTAAACTTGTTTCTAAAGTTTTTAATTTTACTTAGAAATAAAATTTTATTTTTTAAGTAATTTAATTTGATCATAGCTAAATTTTAAAGAAAATTAAAGAAAAATTTTAAATTTAAAAATAAAATTTTATTTTCAAACAAAAATTTTTTTGCACATTCTAAAATCTTAAAATCAAAATTAATTTTCAAACATCTTTTTACAGATTTTAAAATCCTTCCATTAACTTCAATCTCCCTAAACTTTTCTAATTCATTTATTTTTTTTTAAATTTATGATTCGTATTTTTCTTTTAACTTTCCATTATTATTAATTTAATATTTCTTATCTTTATATGTATAAATATATAATTCTATATAAATATGAGTATATATTGATTTATTTTTCTTATATACTAAATACGGAATTAGTTTTTCTTTATATATTGTTTTATGTGTTTGTATATATGTATTTTTATTAATTATATATATATATATATATATTTTGTTTTACATTTTATATAGAATATAATTTGTTCCTAAAAATGATTAATATTTTCTTAATATTTTTCAAATAGGAATACTTTCGAGCCTGAACTTGTTTGCATTGTTTATATATTTTTTCATTATTATTTATGTATATTCAATTCAAATTTTTAATTTATTTTAAATAAATAAATTTAAACAATAAATTTAAATATAAAACTTTAAATAAATAAAAACATAAATAAGTGTTAAGGTATATTTATAAACTATTAGCTGTACCCAGCGCGCGTTGCTGCTCTACCAACTAAAATAAGTTTGAAGGAAAGACATTACACAAATATCCAATTAATTTTGATTTATTTTATTGACTTTGTCCGATCAATACATGATCAAATGCATAGTTTACAATTCAATGTATTGTGATTAATTTCAGTGGCGCCATCTGGCGAACATTAGTATCACCAATTTAAAAACCTTCGTCGGCTCATGCACTATTACATAATAGATTGCATACACATAGCTTAACAATTTTCAGTGGCACCATCTATGAGGAATGAGGAATTAAACGCACCAACTTAGAAACCTCCGTCGTCTCATACGCAACAACTTTTCTAATTGATATAGCATGATTTAATGTACAGTTTTCGATTTAATTCGTTTTGGGTTATTTTGGTGGCGCCACCTGTGGAAAATTGTTTATACTAACTTAGAAACCTTTGTCGGCTCAGGCGCAACAGCTTTGCTAAAGATCATAGCATTGTAATTTTTTTTTAATTTGGTATAATTTTGTATAATTTAACACATGGACAACACATTCCATGGATCGATTTGATCAAAATAATAAACCTACAGATATTTGAGAAAATATTTTAAAATTGCATTAAAATCGATTTTAAAACATGTGCAGGTTATGTGGTACATCTCATAATTTACAATTTTATACAGTCATGTCACGAATTCCGTTCGGAATTGAAACCATTCCGTAGTTGAATTCCGATCGAAATGGTTTTAGGTTCTATAGATTCCGAAAAATTTTAAATGTCCAAAATCAGTACAAAATAAGATTTTTTCAATTGAAATTTTCAACTCTATCTTTGTTTTAACAAAAAACACTGATTAATTGAGGAAATTGTTCAAATATTGAATAAACAACTAAAAACATATGAATTCAATTCCACTTTGAAAATAGAAAGTGGTTTCATTCCGAAAAATTTTTTCGTTTTACTTTTTCAATAGAAGCAAAGTGCGGAATTCATTCCACTTCCGAACGGAATTGAGTTCTGTGACATGGCTGATAATTTTGTTTTATGGGGGATCTGTTAGGAGATCAAGGCCATGAAATTGTGCTACTTCTATCGTATGAGTCCACAAATCCTCAGGATTCAGTGAAGAAGGGTTGGCGGTACAGTTGAAAATGTGGGGGTATCATAAGGACCCTGGCCACAAGCTGGGCATATGTTGGCGACGGAACGGCCATAACCTGAAATCGCGGAGTTGGTGGCGCCTTTATGAATGTTGTTTAATGCTAAAGGATCAAGTACATATCTTCGTATACTATCCTCATACACGCGAAGATTTTTGCTGACATGCCTCGGGGAAGATGCCAACTGTGTGATGTTAAAGTTTGAATGATTTCTCCGATGACATCCCAAAAGAAACTGCTGAGATAGCATAATGTTGTGTTTCTTTACTGGAACGGTTCGTTTCCTCATGAAGATGATGTGGTGAGGTAATTGGTAGGCAACCTGTTATAGTTCTTAGGGCTGTATTTTGGCAGTATTGAAGAATTTTCTACAGAGGATCACTTATCGACGCTGACCACACCGGAGCAGCAATATTTTCGACTGACCAATCAATCGCTTTATAGGTGGACAGCAAGGTTTCTTCGTCCATTCCCCAAGTACTACGTGCTAGTGCTTTAAGGACCTTGTTTCTACATCGCAATCTATGCGCGACAGTTGTGGCATATGCTGTAGCAGTAAAAATGTTGTTGAATGTGACTCCTAGGATTTTCGGGCGGTTCACTGCCGGAATCGGTACACCATTGATCTCGACGCCAAGTTAAAGGATTACCTCTTTTGTCCAGGTGGTAAATAGGGTCGCTGAGGATTTAGTTGGTTGTATATTTGTGAAGAATTTTTGGATGATATTGAGATAACGATTCACCTTACCACATAAGTCTTTCACATTATGACCGGTCGCCATTATCGTGCAGCCGTCCGCATATGTTATCATTTCAACGCCTTGCGGTGGAGCTGAGAGTTTAGAGAGGTAGAAGTTAAACAGGAGTGGCGGAAGGACTCCGCCCTGGGGAACTCAATGTTTGACTATACGGTTTTTTGAGCGCTGGTCTCAAAACTCTACGAATGACTGACGACCACTCAGATAATTTACTATTCATCCCTTCAAATTTGTTGGCATTGTGGAAAGCAAGATGTCCTGAAAGAGGGTGGCATGGCTTAGCCTATCATAGGCTTCCGTTCTTTCACAAGGCCTCTGCTTGTTTAAGTCTTGTGCGATCTAAGTTGGTGTTAGGGCTGTTAGTGCTGTGTATTTTACAGAATCCATGCTGGGGCCGAAGTGCTGGTAGTTGGCTGGTCAGCTGGGGGAGGAGTAGAGCCTCAAGTGTCTTCGTGACTTGTGACAGTTGCGATATTGGTCTGTACAATAATCCCTCATTCGAGGGTTTGCCAGGTTTTAGTATTGGGATCACTCTTCCCACTTTCCAGATATCGGGTGTACTAAGGGTGGTTATAGACAGATGATCCCTCATTCGCGGGTTTCCCAGGTTTTAGTATTGGGATCACTCTACCCACTTTTCAGACATCGGTTATACTAAGGCTAGTCATAGACAGGTTTTTAAGCATCAGCATGGAAATTCTGTCAGGGCCAATTGCCTTTGAAGGCTTAGCTGTAAGAATGGCCTTTGAAACTTTCGCGGGAGTAAAAAGTTGTGGTGGTTCTGATACTGGGAGATCACGTAGCTTGCGAACAATTCTCCTTTTCACCTTGTCTGATTCGGAGCAAATTTGGCAGCCACCTTGCAGAAAGCTTTCATGATACCAAAGTTGTTCATTCAATATTTAATGAATCCACAATCTATCCCACTTTATATCTGCCATTCACTGCTGCCCAACAAATAGCGTAGCTTGCTCAAATTAAGACAGGTGTCTAATAACAAGGACAAGGACATTGGTAATAAGACACAGACTTATTGAGCTCGTATTATTTTTTAAGGTCCCAAAAAAAGTAAAAAGTCAAACTTATTAAAATTTATAAAAATAATAAATTTTTTATTGCATATGCTCAGGAGAGTCTTCAAGGATGTAAAATATTTTGGAAAACCCTTAATAATTAGGAAAGTTTTCAAGTGATTTTTAAGAACTGTATCTCTCATTATTCTTCTTCTGATATCCTTATCTTCCAGTTGAGCATTCTGATCGGAATAAAAAATATCAAAAATGTTTCTATTGAAATATTTTTAATTAAAAAATTTTCTATAGAAAAATTTTTGATAATAAAAAAATGTTCCATAGAAAAACTCTTGATAAAAAAAATTTTGATAGAAAGACTTTCTGTAGAAAAATTTGTGATAAAAATAATTCTCTATAGAAAAATTTTTGATACAAAAATTTTCTATACCAAAATTTTTGATAAAAAAAAATTTTCTTCTGAAAAATTTTTGATAAAAAAATTTTTCTTCTGAAAAATTTTTGATAAACAAATTTTCTTTTGAAATTTTTTTTTATCAATTTTTTTTAATGTAAAAAAAAAGAAAATTTGTTTATCAAACATTTTTCAAAAGAAATTTTTTTTTTATCAAAAATTTAGCTATAAGAATTTTTTTGATAAAAAATTTTCTAAAGAAAAATTTTGTGATAAAAAAATTATGTATAGAAAAATTTTTGGTAAAAAATTTTCTACCAAAAAATGTTTGAAAAAATATAAAAAAAAAAGTTTAAAACTTTTTCTTTTTAAAACATTTATTAAGATTTTTATTTTATACAAAATTAAATTTTGAAAAAATTTCAAAAATAATAAGACATCTTTTTTAACTTAAAGTAAAATTTACGCCATTTCGACGCCCAAAATTTATCGATGGCAATAATTTTAAGATAAAACGTACTAACTGATCATCTACAAAGCAAATCTTACCCATTTTAGTGCAAAGTAAAGTGATTTTTTGAACTTACCATTGTATTTTCTCTGATCAAGACAATTTGTCGATATAATTGTACTTAAAAAGAATCTCGGCAGTTATTGGAAGAAAAGGACAAGTTTTGTTAGTAGGGTCTGTCAGTTTTTCTTTAAATTTTTTGTTGAACCTTTATTCACGCCAGAGGTTCGAGAGGCTCAATTCCTTTTTCTATATTTTAAAATCAAATTCATTTTAGTGTTTATATCATTCCCATAATACATTCACCTGAATCAAGTCATAAGCCTTAACTTTTAAGAATTAATTCTTAGGGAATTTAAAATCAGTTAGATTTAATTTAAATTATTTCAATTCTTAATCTAATACAAAAAGAATTAAACATTTTATAAACAAATCATTTTGTAAAGGCATACAAAAATAAATATATTCAAAAGTTCAAAAATATATAATCAGCCATGTCACAGAACTCAATTCCGTTCGGAAGTGGAATGAATTCCGCACTTTGCTTCTATTGAACAATTTCCTCAATTAATCAGTGTTTTTTGATAAAACAAAGATAGAGTTGAAAATTTCAATTAAAAAAATCTTATTTTGTACTGATTTTGGACATTTAAAATTTTTCGGAATCTATAGAACCTAAAACCATTTCGATCGGAATTCAACTACGGAATGGTTTCAATTCCGAACGGAATTCGTGACATGCCTGAATATCTATAAAAGAGCGGAATAAAATAAATCCGAACGAAACAAGTCCTTAACCATAAAATAAGTTTCAGGATTGCATTAGGGATTAAATATCATTTAATACCCATTAAAAAAAGTCCCCATTTTAGAGGATAAAGAAATGACTCTTTCTTAAGTTATTGTGTTTTAAAAGGGTTTTTAAGCTGAGATGATTTCCTTCTTGCTTTTAACAAAACCAAGTCCACTTTGTTTAAAAAACATGTATGAAAAGTCATATGATTATAATGTGATTTATTCATTATCGACATACATACATAATTTTGATGGAATTAGAATAGAATTACAAAATTCAGTACAATTTGAAAATGTAAATATATTTTTAAATTGTACTGGATTTTGTAATTCTATTCTAATTCCATCAAAATTGTGTATGTATCTCAGCTATGTAATATATCTTCTTGCGAAGGGACTGATGTTTTTCAGACCTGTAGGGCATATACAAATAACATTTCTGTGGAAAAATTCGAAAACTTATTAAGTCGACCTAGGCGAAATTTGAAAAAATAAAAAAATTGTTTGTTATTGGTCATAAGATCAGAAAAACTATTTAAAATAAAATATAGATACACATAAAACTAAAGTTTTTTGTACACATAATTTATAATCTCATCCAGATTCGAAAACATATAAAACCAAACAAAATCCGCAGCAACACAACAAAACCAGAGATAATATACTCTTACATATCATACTAATCTCACAAAAAATAAATTAAGCCTTTCGAAGCTCTGATTCACGTTCACACACAAACATTTCCTTCATCAGTTTTCAATTTATTTTCCTTAAATTTCATACAAATTTTCAAAACTTTTGTAAACTTGGTAGTGCGGTAAGGTTTGTATCAATTTCAATTCTGTCAGCTTTTTTCTCATACAAACTCAACCCTTGATAAGGCAAACCTAACTGGAGGGGTTACTGCGTATCTCGATTCGAAAATAAAACTGTTCGAATTTGTATGCTTAAAGCATTGTGTTTCGAAAATAATTTCTTTCGAATCGAGTTACGCGGTTATCCCCCTGGTGTGAAAGTAAGCCTACTTCAGAAGTTTTACACTAGCGAACAGTCGTCGAAATCATTGATCTAGCGGCCCTTAACTCTAAAATGTTAATTTACAAAATCTAAAATTTTTGTTGCGTCCACTGAAAATTTTCAAGTTGATGTATTTTCATTGTGCCAAAAAAGGGTGCACTTAGGGGCTATTGTCGTAGATTTTTACCTCTCTCCCCCCTCCCTAAAAGCGTTACGTAATATGTAAACAGCCCCTTAGAAAAACCCACCAGAAGCCGAAGACTTTTGGTAATTTTCGTAAATATCACTATCATTAATGAAACTCGTGAAAACGAGTACTAAAAGCATTTGGTATTTGGATGTTAGCAAAGTTGGTTGGTGCCGCTTTGTTAAAGAAAATACAAAAACAAAATACACAATAAACAACATGTAATTTATAGCAACAAAATACTTGGTTCGAGAGAACAAAGAAATGTAATATCGATCATTGTTGCCATGACAAATAAATGAAATAAATTTAACTGAATTGGGAATTATTTTTCTTTGGAATGTTTTTCGATAAAAATTATTTTTATACAAAATTTTTCGATAAAAATATTTTACTGTGAAAATTTTCAAAAAAATAATTTTTCTATCGAAAAATTTTATAAAAAAAAATAAACAAAGAAAAATTTTCGATAAATTTCCTTTTGTTTTTTTTTTTTTGATAAAAAAAAAATTATATAAAAATTTTTGATAAAAAATTCTACAAAAAAATTTTTGATAGAAAAATGTTTGTTAAAAAATAACTAGAAAAAATTTTAATAAAAAAATTTTCTTTAGAAAAATTTTTGATAAAAAAAATTTTCTACAAAAATATTTTTGATAAATACAAATTTTCGATAAAAAAAAATTGTCTATAGAAAAATTTTTGATAAAAGAATTTTCTATAGAAAATTTTTTTATCAAAAATTTTTCTATAGAAAATTTTTTTATCAAAAATTTTTCTATGTTTTATCAAAAATTATTCTATAGAAAATTTTTTTATCAAAAATTTTTCTATAGAAAATTTTTTGATCAAAAAATTTCCTATAGAAAATTTTTTTTTATCAATTTTTTTAATAAAAAAATTTTCTATAGACAAATTTTTGATAAAAACATTTTCTATACTAAAACTTAAAAAAATGTTCTATTGAAAAATTTGTGATAAAAAAATTTTTCAAAAAAATACCTATTTTAGTTAAAAGTATAAAAAACGGCAACTCTGGTGACGATTATTTGTTATGTTCTCTTTGTGCCGACCTCAGATTATATTGGACGCCGAAATTATTGTCGTATCTGAGAGTACGAATCCTAGATTTTAGGTTACAATATTTTCATCTTAAATTTAAGAATGTTTGTTTCCTTTAACCAAAAGGGTTGTAGGAAAATAGACCAGCCGGTATGTGCTGGAAATCGAGCGTTTTCAAATCGTTCGATTTCTGATATATTTTTGAGATACAGGCCTGTTCTGAAAATCACATTTTGAGAAAGTGACTTCAAATCACATAAAAGGTGTTCTGAAAACAAAAATCACAAAAGTTTTGTGATTTCAAACCGGCCAGCTAAGACACTATCGATTTAAAATCACTTGTCTGTTTTACAAGTAATTTTATTTTTATTTCTATTACTTATTGAATACATTAAAAGTCTAATATGATTTTTATAACTTTTTGTAATCAAATTTGCAATTTTATTTAAAAGTTCATAGAAAAATACGAAAAAACGGACAAACTCATTTTAAGCTACACTTTTTGTGATTTTTCTTAAAACCGACCAAGTAGGAAAATTTACTTTGTCAACGTTAAAACTGTTAAATTTTTTTAAAAATACTAATAAAATCAGTCAAATTTTATTAATGACGTTAAATATTATTAAAAAATAGTTCATTAGCACTAGTTTATACAAATTTCCTTGTGTTTTGAGAAGTTTAAATCACACAAAAAAACGTAAAAAATTGTGATTTACAGAACAGGCACAAATCACATTTGTGATTTCAAAACGGAATGTGATTTCAAATCACGTGATTAGCAGAACAGGCCTGATAATTATCGGTTATTTCCCTAAAACAAATGAAAATTTGGGTTTTAATCCTTTTGACTTATATCTTATCTTTCATTTGGTTTGAATTTGTTTGTGGAAATAGGGGAAATTATCTCAAAAATATATGTATCAGAAATCGAACGATTTGAAAACGCGCGATTTCCAGCACATACCGGCAGGTTCTACATTTCACAACAAAGAAAAACGTTTTAAAAACCCTCTGTTTGTTATCTTTCATTCAAGTTCTTGTTTGATGTCAGAGTTTTAACTAAAAGAAAATTTAATTTTTCTAATTTTTAAATAAAAACTTAAATTTTTTTGAATCTTGAATGAAAATGTTTTCTGCTGTGTTTTTTGTTAAAATTAAACATTGTTTGTTTTAATTTTTTTTTTGTTAAATATTGCTGTATTTTTGTCTTTATTTTCTAAATTTTTTATAATTTCTTTTTGTTTGTTTTTTTTTGTAATTATCTTTTTTTTAAATATATATAATTGAATATACAATACGTATTTGATTGTTAGTTAATTTTTTTTTTGTTTTTATCGTTTGAGAGTGTTTAAAACGGCTGACTTTTTTTTTTGTTTAATATTACTTTTTTATTCAATTTTTATCTGAGTAACTCTTTTTTTAAGAATTTTTGTGTTTGGAAATTTTGTTCTTGGTTTTGAGAATTATGAAAAAAAATATTTTAAAAATAAAAAAGAAAATTAAAAATAAATATTTTACAATTTTAAATGGCAAAAAAATTAAAAAGATAAATCAATATCAAATGAAAAAATGTTTAAGTGAAAACAATTAAATGGAATTATTAAACTACATGCAATATTTAGTTTTTGTTGTGTTTTTTTTTGTAAATTTATTTTATTTTAGATTTTTTTTCTTTTTTTATTTTTCTTTTTATATGTAAATATTTTAAATTTAAAAATAATAAAAATAAAAAAAATTCATTTTCTTATTTTAAAAAATATTTATAATGAATGAATTCAATCAAAAAAAAGAGGTTATGTTTTTTATTAATAATTATTTAAAATTCACTTTTTCTTTTTATATAATATTTAATTAATATGAATTTAAAACATGTTTAAACATGTTGTTTATGTTTACAAATCAAATTTTTATGTTTCAAAAAGTTTTTCTTTTTATTTTCTGGTTAGATTTTCAAAGGGGAAAGGAGAAATTTTTAATAAAAAAAAGTATATGTGTAAATATAATTTATATTTAAAAAAAATCATCATCAATTACTTGAGGTAATTTGCAGGAAAAAAATAAAATAAAAAGTTATTAAAAAGAAAAAATTACACAGTAATTTTTCAGTTTTATATGAGTTTTAAAATTATAAATTTTCCATATTTTTAAAACAAAAATAAAGGGAAATTTAAACAAGTTAATAATGAAGGGAAATATTTAAAATGTTTTTAATTACACTGTGCATGAAAAAATGATACTTTTTCGGGAGACCTGTCAAAGATAAATCAGCCTTAGTACGAGAGACGAAGTTGTATCTTCGACTACTACAAATTCATACTAGAATAAAAAAAATAGTTTCTTTAATCTTGTACAAAATTGTGCTAGTCGAAGTTACGTTTTCATTTTCAAATAAAATTGACGAAACATTTTTTTATTTAAAATTTAACAGTTTCGCAAAAGATTACGACAGTTTCTTTCTAGAAGTGAAGACTTTATCATCTGTATTTTATTCTAGGACGAACATGTTGTAGGAAACTTGAGGTGATGTACATAATCAAATATTCAGGCATGTCACAGAACACAATTCCATTCGAAAGTGGAATGAATTCCGTTTTTTGCTTGTATAGAAAAAGTAAAACAATTTTTTTTTTTCGGAATGGAACCACATTCTTTTTTTAAAGTGAAATTAAATTTCTATATTTTTGTTTGTTTATTAAATAATTTGAAAACAACATTTAAAAATTTTTTGAAATCTATAGAACCTAAAAACATTTCGATCGGAATTCGACTACGGAATGGTTCAGTTCGGAACGGAATTTGTGACAAGCCTGAACCACTTTATGGTTCATTATGTAAAATTTTTTCAAAATTATTTGAATATTAATGACAATAAAAAGTTTTTTCTATACTAAAAATAAAGCTATTCAGTTTCGTCAGTAGTGAAGGCTATTTTTTTTATTAATTTCTTTGCAAAACGTAATAACTTTAGTCAAAGATTAAAGGTCTTCCAAGGCAAAATGGGAGTTATTTAACCCAAATATTTTTACATTTCATTAAACGAAAAATGTATTTGTAATAAATTGAAATCATAATTTTTTTACGAGAGTCGAAATCGTATTTTCGACTACTACAATTTAGTAATAGATTAAAGAAAACATTAACACAGTTGCTTTAATCTAGTACTAAAAAACTGTGGTAGTCTGCACTCGTAAAAAGGCTGCCTCATCTGAAAAAGTCTTCATTTTTATTGATATTAAAATGATATCCCAATCTTTGAAATCCTTTATTTCACTTCGTGTTCTCGACAACGCCACTTTCATCCTAGATTAAAGGAAAATATTTAATTAAGAAATTGTGGTTGTTGTTTCTGAATCTTTAGAACCTAAAACCATTTCGATCGGAATTAAACTACGAAATGATTTTAATAATTCCGATCGGAATTTGTGACATACCTCTTACATTTAGGAAGAAACTGTAGTAATCAGAAATTAATAGATTAAACGTTGTCAATATTTTTTTGAATTACTACGAAACTGAAGATTTTAAATAAAAATTTAAAGAAAATGTGTCATATTTATAAAAAAAATAACAGTTCGTAATAGATTAAACAGTTTGTTCCAGATTAAAAGAATAAATGAGGATGTTTTTTTTAATATTAAAAGAAATGGTTGATTTACTTAAGCGACTATGTTTCGTGTCGCAATAACAAGGAGTACTAAAATTTCGTACTAGATTAAAGAAAATATGTAAATAAATTCCTTAATTTTCTACAAATCATTTGTAGAAGTAAAAACGATACGAAATATGTGTGATTAAGGGAAATACTAAAGATACAACCATATTATGTTTGTAACATAAAATTTTTAACCAAACCTATTCGCCCTAGATTAAACAAAACATATCTATGTTTTGTTCACACTCTAGCACAGTTTGTTCCACAATGTTCTTAAAACTTTCGTTAAATACCAAACTTTTGTTGAAAAGCAAATCTCGTCTGATCTGTTAAATAATAAACCGATTTCAACAGACTCTTAAGTCAAAATAAACTAGAGAATGCCATATGTAAATCTGATCTATCTCATGACTGAATTATCTTTAGTAGGTCGGGTATTTTTTTCAAATTGCATAGAGTTTTTTTAATAATGCTGAATTTCTTTTAAGATTAAAAATATTGTTAATTACATTATTTTAGTTAAAATTATTAAAAATAAACGAAAGAAAAAAGTGAGAGGAAAAAAAAGAAGAGTACATATGTTTCAAATTTCGTTTGGAGTTTCTTTAAAACTAAAAAATTAAACAAGAAGAATAAAAATTATACAAATAGTTTGTTTTTTTTTTAAATGTTAATGTCTAGAGAGTGGAAAGAAGGAGTAGTTTTAAAGAGGTGGAAAGATATTTAGCTGTTTTAAGAAAGAGTGTTTGTTGTATATGGTCTGGGAGTGGAATTAGTGAATTTTTTCAATAATGTGTGTAATTTTTTGTTTTTTTTTTTTGTATCTCATAAGCAACATTTTGGGCATATTAATAACTTTAAATCTATTGATTTTCATCATCGTCAACCTCGCCATCGTCATCATCATGTTCGTCATGATGTTGGGCAGCTTGGGCTGCCTGTTGTTGGGCAGCCACTGCCAGTAGAGCGGCTTTTTGCGCCGCTTGCTGTTGGGCTTGCATGGAGGGGGCAGACATAGCAATTTTCCCGCTTGTTTTATATTCGGTCATTTCCTAATTAAATTATAAAGAAAAAAAATTAGTTTCTTTTTAACAAACAAAAAAATATATCAACAAGAACTTACTCTTTCATATCTGGCCTTATCTTTCTCCGCCATTAATTCGTATTTCTGCTTGACCTCTGGCTCAACATCGGCCCATTTGCGTCCTAATTCTTTAGCAATATCGCCTACACCATATTCGGGATTAAGTGCCTTAACTTTGTTGCGCTCATCATTACAAAACCAAAAGAAGGCAGATCTAAAATTGATTTGAATAAAGATTTTTGAAAAATTAGTATTTTTGTCTCGATTTAGTTCTAATTATTTCTAATTAAATTAATCTAAAAGATTGTTAGCTACGAACTCACAATGATCGTTTCGGCGCATTAGGATCTTTCATTTGTTTCCTCTTCTTGCCACGTCCCACTACTGTACCCTTAGGTGGTACATAGTTTTGCATTTCCAATTCATAGCGAGCTTTGTCTTTTTCGGCCATTTCGTGGAAGCGTTTCTTTTCCTTGTCAATCATTGTCTGGAAAGAGCAAATAAGAAGAAGAAAATTAATAAGATTTAGTTTAAAAACAATAAAATATTTCCTTTTGAGGAAAATGTTTTAAATAAATTTTCTAAAAATTGGCTTTTACAAAAATTTATTTTTAAAAGTTTTTTTCTGGAATAAAAAAAGAGATTAAGAATGAGTCATTTGCCTTGAAAAGAAATCTTTTGTTATGAGGATATTTTTCAAAAATAATACAAATTCTGTTTTGTTCTTAAATAAATAAAAAAAATTTTTCGTTGAAATAAAATTTCCCTCAAAGGGAAATTTTTTATTATAAGGAAATTTTTTAAAAATATTGCAAATCTTCGTTTTATTATTACGAAAATATGTTGAAAACAGTTTAAAATTAATATTATTTTCTATCAAATAAAATTTCCCTTTGAGGGAAGTATTTTTTAAAAAGGAAATTTTGAAAAAAACGGCACATTCTTTTCAATTTAGAAATATTATGTTGAAAACAAATTTAAATAGTGAAAATTTTCGCTTAAATTAAATTTTCCTAAAAGGCAATTTTTTTGTTATAAGGAAACTTTTCAAAAATAATACAAATTCTGTTTTGTTGTTAAAAATTATGTTGAAAACAGTTTCAAAGTAATAAAATTTAAAAATTATGTTGAAAACAGTTTCAAAATAATAAAATTTGCATTTAAATAAAATTTCCCTTAAAGGAAAATATTTTATTAAAAGGGAAATTTTCAAAAATAAGGCAAATTCTTTTGAATTTAAAATATTATGTTGAAAACAAATTTAATTTGTGAAAATTCTCGTTGAAATTAAATTTCCCTAAAGGGAAATTTTTTATTAAAATTAAATTTTTCAAAAATATTGCATATTTTGTTTTATTGTTAAAAATTATGTTGAAAACAGTTTTAAAATAATAAAATTTCCTTTTAAATAAAATTTCCCTTTAAGGGAATTTTTTTATTATAAGGAAGTTTTCAAAAATAAGACAAATTGTTTTTTAATTTAAAAATATATTAAAAACTAATTTAAAATTTGAAAATTCTCGTTTAAATTAAATTTCCCTTAAAGCGAAATTTTTTGTTCTAAGGAAATTTTTCAAAATTCAAGCAAATTGTGTTTAATTATTAAAAATTATGTTGAAAACATTTTTAAATTTATAACATTAAAGTTTAAATAAAATTTCCCTTAAAGGGTTTTTTTGAACATAAGGAAATTTACAAAAATTCGACAAATTTTGTGAAAATGTTAAAAATCATGTTGAAAATTATTAAAATTGTTGTTAAAATAAAATTTGCCTTAAATGGAAAACATTTTATCTTAAGCAAAATGACAAAATTTTGCGAAAATCTATTAAATTATATTTTTTATTTTTAGTTATACAAAAATTCTTGAACAAATAAAATTTCCCTTAAAATTTGTTAAATTGTAAGAAGTTATATATATTAAAAAATAATTTATGGATAATTTAAATTTTCCTTGGGGGGAAATTTTCATAATGACCACAAATTCTGAGTTATTTTAAATAAAAATTTAACATTTAAAATAAATAAAATTGATTTGTTTCTTTATCCCTAACCTAAAAAAAGGTCCAATAACCTCAAATATTTTAAGTATTTGAAAAACAATTTCAAAGACTTCAAAAGTTTAAATCCTTTAAAACTACCCTAAAATTCAAAATCTTCTTTATTTACTTACCTCTTTTCAAATTTACACCCAAATTTTTAACTCATTCCCTATTTTCTGTTAAAAATTTTTACCAAATAGTTCAATTTTTAAATCTTTTCAAGATTAAATTAAGAACTTTAAAAAATGCTGATAATAAAAACAAATAGTAAAATTAAATTAATTTCCTACGAATACAAAAAAAAAAAAGAGGAAAATAAAGCCAGCAGAGAGAAAATAAAATAATAAATGTAAAATATAACACAATTTAAGTTTTGATGGGCAACAACAAAACAAACCCTACAACGACAACGACAAAAACAACAAAATAACAAAACTACGACGTAAAATACAAGAATACCAATTAATTTAACGCCCAACTCCTTCTTCCTCTAGTTTTAATAAATTTTTATAACGTTCATTCGTTTTTTGCAAATTTAACACAACACTCACAGACGGACGGCCTAAAGGACAGACACTTCCTTTCGTTTTGTTGTTGTTTGTGAAAATTACGCTATTTGTAGGTATTGAGAGACGAGAGGAAGGGGACAAAAAGGACACAGCCAACAACATTATTCACTGTTACTCAGAGTCTCCGAGAGTTTTTAATCTCCTAGAGGGAACAGGGGAACACAATTTCCTAGATGATAGGGCTTAAACGGGAAGTAGACAGTGAAGGGAAAGAATGAATGCAAGACATAAGAAGGAAGAGGCAGAGTAGGAGGCAGGCAGCTAAGTGTCAGCCAGCCACAAATGACAGTAATGCTAAAACAGCAACAAAAAAATAATAATAGCACAAGAGAGGGATTATTGCCGTCATACATATGAATGTGTGTATGAAGTATGGAAAAAATACAGAGTTGCCAACTCTATTGCCGATATCAGCTGCAGTTATCGACAACACTTTTGAAAAGTTTTCATTAAATCTTTAATTACACAGGAAAGCAATTGATAAGTATCGATAATACAAAACTGATAGTTTCTGTAAGCAGATAGTCCAATAGAATTGGACCACATGTGATGGTTAAGAACTATAGATTTATAGCTGTAAAATAATTTAAAGAGTGTTCTAAAAAAAATATGCATTTACTATTTTAGACAAAATTTATCCATAGTGCAAGAAATAATTTATTTTTTGATCAAGTTAGTTTCTATAGATATGTCAGATACTATTATTTTAGAAATTATTAATTTTTAATAGTTATTTCAATCAAAATGGACTGCGAAAAAAAAGTTCGTGAAAATATAATTAAAACTTTTCAAAAAAATCCGTCATGGACTTTTAAAAAAATAGCTAAAAATTTGAAAGTTGACCCTCGAACGGTTTCTAATGCCATCAGACGGTATAAGGAAAACCTGAGCATTGAAAGAAAACCTGGATCAGGGAGGAAAAAAGGTCCTACAGATATTGGTAAGGCAAAATAAGTCGAGCGACTCTTTCGAAGAGCGCCTAACACTTCTTTAAGAAAAGCAGCTCGTATGGTGAAATGTTCTACGAATTTTGCACATAGAGTCAAAGCTTATGCTAGACTGAAGACATACAAAGTCCAAAAGGTTCCAGATCGCAATGCTATAAAGAACTTAGAAGCAAAAAAACGAGCGAAAAAAATTAAGTCTGATTTTATAGAAAAATACACCTGTTGTGTGATGGATGATGAAACATACGTACTGGCAGACTTTTCTCAACTTCCTGGTCAAGATTTTTATGTTGCTGATAAACGGGGCAATGTTTGGCAAGAGTTTCGCACAAAAAAACAAACAAAATTCCCTAAGAAGTTTCTCGTGTGGCAAGCTATTTGCAGTTGTGGCAAAAGAAGTAAAGTATTTGTGGCATCTGGCACAATAAACACAGAAATTTATATAAAGGAGTGCCTACAAAAACGGTTGTTACCCTTTTTAAGAGAGCACAGAGTGACTACATTTTTTTGGCACGATTTGGCATCATGCCATTATGGAAAAAAGGCACTTGAGTGGTACTCAAAGAATAATGTCATTTTTGTACCACGAGAGGCAAATCCACCTAACTGTCCAGAACTTCGGCCTGTGGAAAGGTATTGGGCTCTGGTAAAAAAGGAATTGAAGAACACAGGAAAGATTTCCAATAACATGTCCGATTTTAAGCGCAGGTGGAACAAATGCTCCAAAAAGGTATCAGAAGCAACTGTAAAATCTTTAATGGGAGGGTTTCCGAAAAAAGTCGATAATTTTGCAAAATCCGAGTATTAAGTAAACATTTTAATGCTAAATGATTTTGTATAATATGTTATTATATTTGCGTATTTTGTAGAGTTTTTATATTAAAAGGTTTGATTTTTATTTAAGAAAATCCAATTACAAATTTTATTTAGAGCACTCTTTATTTACCTTGTTACCGCCGTGAACATAAATAACGACATAAGTTTCGAAATGTAAAACGAAGAATCTGCCAAGAGATGATATTTTTTTTATTATAGGGCCAGCACTCAGGGGATGAACCCTGCTTAAGCAATGCATTGTGTTGGAACTAGGAAAATAGATTATGGGAGGGTGGATAGATGGAGTAGTGTTTATGAACATTTGATTTGAACTTCCCTATATTGCAACTGGCAGGGAAAATTTCTGGGGGAAGCAAATCCCACATACGAACTGTACGGCCAAAGAACAAATTTTATCTGTAGTGTGTTGTTCTGTCCACTGGCCAATCACATACGAAAGGATGAGCTCTAACAGATAGATGTGTATTGCGTGAAAAACATCGAGTTACGGGAACAAGATCCATGATCTCATTAGAGCACATTCAAAAGTAGTAACGATAGAACAGTTTGAGACAACCCACATTGCGACGGTGCTCCTGTAAATCAATAGAGTTGGATACCCTACTGTCACCAATAAGCACCTTCGCCCTCTCCTGCACTCAGTCGAGAAGCTCCAATATAGACTTTGAAGCACCGACCCATACATGAGAGTTGTATTCCATTTTCTGTCGGATATAGGAGGAGATCAGATGGAGTGAAATATCTCTTACACGGTTTTAGAAAATCGAGACATTTTAATGCTTCTTTCGACACTTAAAAAATGTGGTCAGCCCAACGGACATCACATGGAATTCTCATGCCCTGAACATCAAGAGTATCTGATTCCTCGATATTTCCCCACTCATTAATATATATGAAGTAACATGATCTGTCGTGTGTTTATACGTGAGCATACAACATTTTCTGCACATTAAAATGATTCATTCATGTTTCCAGTGCCAATTTCTAAAAGGTTTGGTATATGATTGAAAGAATACGAATGGCAAATGTTACTATCATATGCAAAGGAGTAGATAGGATTGGAAGATTAAGAAAAAAACGGAGCCTTGCGGGTCCCCTGAATTAAGCTTGTACTTGTTTTAAAATTGTCAAGAATTGTGCTGTCATCATTAGGCTAGAGAAATTTGGACAGTTGATACATTGTTTTGATGTATAGAACCACTAAGAAATGTTTTTAAATTTGTCCGTTTACCCCCTACAAGTAAGGGGGTAAAGAAGGGAAAAATTCAGTAACACTGTATCTCCAGAAGTAAAAGCTTAAGAAACAAATACTGCCTATACAATTTTATATCTGGCCCGGGTCTATGAAAAGGTGGCTTATGACTCAAAAAAACAATTTCGAAAGATTAGCTGTTAAAGATAAAAAGTGGAAACATTTTTTCGGTGTGTCATAAGCCACCTTGTCATAGGCCGTATCACATATAGTGCATTATATTCGAATAGGTTACCTTCATTGGCAAAGGGTAAGTAGAGATAAAACTTTATATTTTTCAACACTGTAATTGCACGACATGTCTTCTTTTTAGAAATGTAAAGTTGACCCATCTGTTGTTAGCTTGACACATTATTTAAGTTTTTTGTTCTACAGCCATGTTTATTTATTTTACATCGAGAGCGTGTTATTGATCTAGCGTAGATGGAAGATGCTGTGATAATAAATAACTTTAATAGCAAATAATAACACAAATTGATGTTGTCGTGACTGGCGCTCGAACCCAGGTAGAATTTGATATGTTGTTATGCTTAATAGTAAAAATCTTTACTAACTAACCCAGAGCACCTCTATCATATAAAAATGAAATTTCACAAAGAAAACTTGTTTCTCCTTTCCCATTTAACCTTTATCTTGGCAACTCTTACGAGTTATTTGTATGCCAAAAATGCCATAGAAAATACACGACTCAGCAGCTTGGATAAATTGCTTGTGAGCCCTTCGTGAACTTTACACAAGATACGAGTGGATGAGGAGGATGATATATGAAAAAGCATTCACCATAACAGAACCCAAACCCTTATTACTTTTAGGTAGTGTGTGTGTGGTGGTGTGTTTTAGTAGCCCCAAACTACTACCCAAGCCAACACCAATTTCCTTTCCCCCTACCCCCCCCCCCCCTTTTCTGCACTAGCAACAACATAATTTATTTAATCACGCCTGAACTGTTCAAGGCACCGAAGAACTGAACTGAATTTTAGAAAAGCACAATTCACAGAGAACATTGAAAATGATAATAATGATGATGACGATGAAGATGATAATGAAGTTTTAAAAAACATCATCTTGATGTTGTTGATTGTTTGGGAAATCGAAAATTTATAACGAATTGCTGTTGAATACAGCAGCAGCAATATTAGTGGAGAGCAAAATCAGCATATGGAAGGCAGCAGTTTGGGTTTGCTGTTCCTGCTTGATGAGTTTAAGAACTAAAATTTTAAGACTTTTTCAAGTGTAAATTTTGCTTAGGGAGCAGAAGTATGAAAAAAAAATTTGCTATTAATACCCTACGCCAAAATTTTGCAGACATACCGGTATGTGCTGGAAATCGAGCGTTTTCAAATCGTTCGATTTCTGATATATTTTTGAGATAATTATCGGTTATGTCCCTAAAACAAATGACTTTTGACTGATATCTTTCATTGGGTTGGAATTTTTTTGTGGAAATAGGGGAAATTATCTCAAAAATATATCAGAAGTCGAACGATTTGAAAACGCTCGATTTCCAGCACATACCGGATAAATTCTAAGTGGTAGTGATTTTGGTGTTGGTAAAAACTTGACATTTTTCTAAAACAGAATACAAGTCTAATGTAAAGTCCGTTGCTTCGAAATTTACTTTGTAGCTACTAGACTGAGTACTTTTTTTACCAACTGACTTGTTGAGTAAAATCCTTAGCGACACTATCAGGACAAAAATACTAAGTCTGCGAAGAAGAAATAAGGCCCTAAACCACTTAGCGGCTGAACTTGGGGAGACTTGGAAGACTTCTTTTTGGGCAACCTACAAGACGGTCAATAGGCTGTCTACAAATTTCCTTGCCACACTGCACGCCAGGAAATATATTTGCATGTATAAGGATAGCATACAGAGGATATTTTAGACCAGGGGCTACCAACGAGAAGAAATTATAAAATGATATGTGAAAAAGGCGATTGGTACTAAGCTTCTGAGTGCTAATTCCAGAGGATTTGTAGATCCATCCTATACTTCGAGCTGTTACAACAATACCAAAACAATCAATCAAAGAGTTAGACCATCAATAGTGCTTTAGCTCCGTCGTAATGTGTTCTAATGAAGTAATGTAACTTGTCCCCAAGTCCCAAACTTTAAACTTTCGCCCAAAGTCTACGCTGATCTATAACATCAAGAATACCAGAGAACTATTGAGCAGACGAGTTAGCATAATTTGAACCACCACAATGGCACCCTCCACATTTCCAACTGACCCTACTTTACTTATTTTAGAGGATTTGTGGACCCATTCTATACTGACCATGCAAATCTTCGAGCTGCTACAAAAATACCAACTCAATCAAAGAGTTAGACCATCAATAGTGCTTCAACTTCTTGGTAATGTATTCTAATGAAATAATGGAACTTGTTCCCAAGACCCAAACTTTAAACTTCCGCCTGAAGTCTTTACGGTCATCTATAACATCAAGCATACCAGGGAATTGTTAAGTAGACGAGTTAGCATAATTTGGAACCACCAAATTCCACATGAACTAGAGATGTCCTCATGGATTAGTTTCCCTCATTACAGGGACGCAGTCTGATTGGAAGGTACGTGGTTTGTCTAAAGATTGCGACAATTAGCCTTTGCTAAAGCTGTCGGGATGTGGAAGACGCGTTTTTCTCTGATCTTGCCATGACGAACAAAACCGGACTTATATCATATTTCTTTGAATATCTAGGTGATCTGGCTAAAGTAGACTTAAGAGCTTTTGAAAGCAATGGAAATGTCACAAAGGCAGAAGCCAGTGTTATAATTTTCTGCATCCGAGGTATCACAATAGACTTTATTTTGCAGGTGGGTCGGAAATTCCTTACTACGAGTGCGGGTCAATAATTCAGTTGTGTTTAACAGTCATGTTAGACTACATCGCGTTTTAAGGACTTTCATTGTTCAGGTAGGTCTAAAATACCACTAACTTTGCGGTGTTGAAACCTAAAGTTACTCACAACCAAATTTCGAGCAGCCGCAAATGATATCAACCTCAAAGCATTGTCAGATGTTACGTTGTTCCACAGGGAGTGAAGGATAACAGAAGACGTTGTGAAGACTGAATTTACCAACAGTGGGCTCAAAGCTACTTTGCCGCCCAATCTTTGCGATAAAATCACCCAGTATTATTTTTACGTCATAATTGGGGCAGCTATCGTAAACTTACTCGAGTTGTTTATAAAAGGCTTCTTTAAAATCTTTATCTTTTTCCTCTGTGAGAGCGTGGGCATAAATTAAACTCAGATAAAAGTATTTTGCTTTGACACGTATTGTCGCCAATCTTTCGTTAACTGGGATGAATCTGGAGACTAGGTTTCAAATTTTTTCGCTAACTATTAATCCGCAACCAAATTCATGCCCACTCTCATGACAGCTATAATATAGGTCACCTTTTTGGTGTCTTGACAAACCCGTGGCCATTCCATCTTACTTCCTGGACAGCAGTCAAATCGCATTTATATTCCTCGAGAACATAATTGCAAAATGGAAATTGCTCCGTTCAAATATCAACTGACTCCTGTTGTAGAGAGACCTTAACTGGGAGTCCAGAAAGTTCGCCATCTCCCATGCTTGTACGGTCACTTTTTTCCATATTCTTGTTAAAACGCAAAAGAGTGTGCTATCACATTTTTGCGTTTGAAGAAAAATGTGGAAAAAAGTGACAGTACAAGCACGAAAGATGCCGAACGTTCTGGACTCACAGTTAAGGTCTCTCTACATCGAAACAATTGAAAAAATTCATTATATAGTTTTGGCCGATCGGAGATTAAGACTAAAAGAGTTTGTATAAACGAGAAACGTGGTTCCACAACACACAGTGAGTTTTTCGGGATGAATCGGTGCCAAAGAAAGCAAAGGTGGGTTTGTCAATAAAGATGATCATTTTTTGGGAAAGATCATCACACAAAAAATATATGTATATTTTTTGATCCCGACAAATTATCAGGCATGTCATAAATTCCGTTCGGAATTGAAACCATTTCGTAGTTGAATTCCGATCGAAATGGTTTTAGGTTCTATAGATTCCGAAGAATTTTAAATGTCAAAAATCATTGGAAAACACGATTTTTTTAATTGAAATTAGTAACTCTATCATTGTTTCAACAAATAACACTAAATAATTGAAGAAATTATTCAAATATTGAATAAACAAAGAAAATTATACAAATTCAATTCCACTTTAACAAAAGAATGTGGTTTCATTCCGAAAAATTTTTTCGTTTTACTTTTTCTGCAGAAGCAAAACACGGAATTAATTCCACTTCCGAACGGAATTGAGTTCTGTGACATGGCTGTATATTTTTCGGAAGGGATAAAAAAAAATAAAAAAGGTAGAATAAAGTATATAGAACTCAAAGAAGACTATGTTATGTAATTTACGGACTTATTGATCCGCCCTAGTATGACATATCATTTAAATTGAATGTCTATAAACATTTCTCTCTCTTCCAACAACATTTTTTCCCGAAATCTATCACTATCCAAAACATAAGTAGGGGTTATCCAATAAAAACATTTACCTCGGAAAGTGTTGAAGGGTATTATGTAAGTCGAACTAAACCGACTACAATACGTTCTTTCTTATTTAGTTTTGGCTTCATTTTGACTATAAATTTAACACCATTTAAGGCAATTCCCTAAAGTTTTACTTTATTTCATATAAAAGATTTAAAAAAATATATTCCTCGAAACAAGAGAAGATTTATTTATAGTTTCTTTTTAAAAATTAAAAAAGAAACGAAAAATTAAAGCAAAATTTTATTTAAAATTTGAATTAAAAAAAAACGCTATGTGTAAGACTAAAAATAGCAACCACAATTGAGTTTTTATGCTGCAAAATCAGCAGGAGTTGGAAGAGGAAGAGGGTGTACAAAAAAGAGGGGGTTGGTTGCTAACTCAAAATTAGTGGGGTGTGGTGGTGGTAGTGCTGTTGGTAGTTAATACTCGGGCAAGTGGTTGTTTAAGTGGGTGGGGTTGGATTGGTGTTGCCTTCAGAAATCCAACTATAGTATAATAAATTTTAATTTTAGGTTTGTGAACGTTCAGAGTTTTTAAAGTGTTTTTTTTTTGCAAAATAAAACAAAAAAAAAAGATTTTTAATCAAAACCGAAGTAATGAAAAGCAAATAAATGGAAAACATAATGATTTAAGATATGTTTTCACAAAAATTTGGGTTACTTTGGTCTGGGGTGGGAAAGAAGGAAGTGAAGAAATTAATTTTCCAACATGTGTGTAGTAGAACAAAACCTCAAATTTTAATTTTAACAATAAAACTTAAATGTGTCAAACATAACCTCAAAAAATGGTAAAAAAGAAGAAATTTTAATTTGAATTTTAAAGGGAGAATAACATTTTATGAATACTTTCAAATCTTAACAAAAATAATCTATTAAACAATATTAAACTAAAGATCGGAATGATCTCGGGACCTGTTATTCAAAATTGTCTTTTATGAAGAATTGTCAGAATTGTTGTTATACGTAGCTAGAACCTTTGCAACTTTAATTAATGGTTCTTCGAGGAATCTGTTGCAAAAAATTGTGCTACATCTACTGAATGACTCTACAAATTATCGGATCTAAGTATGGAAGGGTTATCGAAGCTGTTAAAAATTAATAAGTTATAGGTATAATGGGGACATTGACCACAAGGTTGGGCATAAGCTTTTGACCGTCTATGAAGAACCAAAGATGTTAGGTCACCTGCTTCATACCGATCTCAGGTGTAACAGAAAAATGTTTGTTATCCGTTTGAATTCTTCTTCTGCGTTTTTCTAATACAATATCCACGATAACCAGCAATCGCAAAGTTTGTGATGCCACTATTAATGTTGTTCCATTCTGCAATGCATGAGGAGCGATGTAAGGGATCATATATATACCTCTAATGCTAATCTTTCATGAGAGGAAATCTTCTGATATGCCTCGAAAAGGTCTCGAACTATGTAATATTAAAATTTTGATGATCTCTCCGATGACATCCCAAAAGGAACTGGTGAATAAGCATGATTCTGTGCTACTTTACTAGAAGGACAATTGTTTCCTCATGAAGATGGTGTGATGAGGTAATTTGCAGACAGGAAATGATTGTCCTTAAAGTTGCGAGTAGTATTATTTATTTCTCCACTGAGTATTAACTTACGAAGTTGATCACATTGGGGCAGTATAATTTGCCACTGGACCGTTAAAAATGTGAATTTTGTAATGGGGACTCGGACCTAAGAATAGACAGCTGTATTATAGCCTCTTTCCTGACCTGCATCGTTGGTGTTTTCAAATGTGAGATGTTAAAGTTTGAATCGTTTATCAATGACATCACAAAGGGAACTGTTGCGTTAGCAAACACCCTGACACAGATCTGTGTGATTAAAAAACCCTGACACAGATGAATGAAAGCTGGGATTATTATAGTGCTTTAAAATATGAAGCGATCTCAGTAAATTTACCGTTTAACAGATAAATCGTACCCTAAATAATCGTAGAGAATGATCAGTCTTATTAAAACTATTCACGATCATCTATCAAATACTATGCAAACCATATAAAACTATAATTACCTTGAAATGTATAACGTCTTTACAGAGCGTCATTATTATGTACAGATCAAACAGCCGAGTAATCACAGTCGAATGATCAGAAACAATTAGATATATGATCACTTTGAATCTTACAATAAATGTGAATGATCAGTCTTTATAAGACCATTCCCGAACAGTCTCATGTCTCAGATTATACCCTTCTTATTGTGCAACTTCTGAATGATCACTGAAAACAATAACTATGAGATGAACTACAGTCTGATCACAACATAATTGATCAATGATAATTTAATCTCACAATAAATGTAAATGATCAGTCTTTATAAGACCATTCACGATCAGTCTCACGTCTCAGATAGTCCCCTGAATGATCACAGAAAACAATTGCTATGGGATGAACTACACCATTTTCAATTGAAATTGAGAAATATTCAATTGAAATTGAGAATATTCAATTGAAATTGAGAAATTTTCAATTGAAATTGAGAATTTTCAATTGAAAATGAGAAATTTTCAATTGAAATTGAGAATTTTCATTTGAAATTGAGAAATTTTCAATTTAAATTGAGAATATCCAATTGAAAATGAGAAATTTTCAATTGAAATTGAGAAAACCTTAATTGGAAATGAGAAACATTCAATTGAAATTGAGAAATTTTCAAATGAAATTGAGAATTTTTGAATTGAAATTGAGAAAAGCCCAATTGAAATTGAGAATTTTTCAATTGAAAGTGAGAATTTTTAAATTTAAATTGAGAATTTTTCAATTGAAATTGGGAAAAAATGAGGTTGAATTTTTTAATTGAAATTGAAAATGAGAAATTTTCAATTGAAATTGAGAAATTTTCAATTGAAATTGAGAAATTTTAAATTTAAATTGAGAATTTTTCAGTTGAAATTGAGAAAACCCCAAATGAAATTTCAATTTAGGTTTTATCATTTTCAATTCTAAAATTCTCAATTTCAATTGAAAATTTCTCATTTTCAATTGGAAATTTCTCATTTCAAATTGAAAATTTCTCATTTTCAATTGAAAAATCAACCTCATTTTCAATTGGGCTTTTCTCAATTTCAATTGTAGAATTCTCAATTTAAATTTAAAAATTCTCAATTTCAATTAAATGTTTCTCATTTTCAATTGGGATTTTCTCAATTTCAATTTACAAATTCTCATTTTCAATTGAAAAATTCTCAATTTCAATTGAATATTTCTCAATTTCAATTGAATATTTCTCAATTTCAATTGAAAATTTCTCATTTTCAACTGAAAATTCTCAATTTCAATTGAATATTTCTCAATTTCAATTGAAAAGTCTCAATTTCAATTGAAAATTTCTCAATTTCAATTGAACATTCTCAATTCCAATTGAATATTTCTCAATTTCAATTGAAAATTCTCAATTTCAATTGAAAATTTCTCAATTCAATTTGAAAATTTCTCAATTACAATTGAAAATGGTGTAGTCTGATCACAACATTATTGATCAATGATAATTTAATTATTAGACTAACAATTAACATACAACCTGAACCGCCACAGTGAAACCCATAAATACTGTGGAACTACAGAATAAAAACTATCACTGAGAATTAGGCGATCAGACTAATGATCATAGTGAATAATTAGACATTGTTCTAAGACCCCAATTATCACTTTGAAATTATCAGAAAATTATTAGGACCTTTTCATAACCCCTAATGTCTCGCCCTAACCAGGAAGACTTGAAGAAATAGCCACATATAAATATTTAAATTCTTTCGTTTCCACGGCAGACGGTTCTTCGTACCGGAACTATTTGCAAATCTCAAAATTTCGACCAAGGATTGCTACTTTTGCGATATTACCAATAATATTACAATTACAATAACAACATTAAATCCTTTCAACCCTCTCCAAGGAAGCCCTAAGATCACAAGATCGTTTAAAGTCAAACTTTTGTTTTACAATCCATCTTCAAAAAAAATGTTCCCCATAAAAATTTTATAAAGTTAAGAAAACTAAAAAAAAATGGAAAAACAAGAAACTAATAAAAAAAGAAAGAAAAAGAACTAAAATATAATTCATATTTATGTTTCCTAAGAACCCTATATTTTACTACGCTCCGTTGCATTGTATTTTATTGTCTACACATTTTGAAATCCAACATCAGCAACAACGAACGAAGCAGCCAAGCAGGCAGTCAGCCATCCAACTAACCAACCATCCAAGCAAAAACCATTTTTTTCCTTCCTTTCCCCTAGAGCCCCTTTATGAGCCTCATATTTGGCACTTTATAAATTGCTTTTTTCTACTTCTTCTTCTTCATCGCTCGTTCATATTGCAGCAATATTGTTGGACGGACGGACGAATGGATGGATGGACGTACGTGAATATATATATAGAAACGGCAAGTCATGCAATAACATCAAAATGCCAGAAGGAAAGTGAAGAGGAGACGTAAAGAAGAAGGAAGAGGGAGGAAGTGGTTGCAACAAAAAAAAATTATATATAATAGGAAAGATAACTGAAAAATATTAAATGCCAGACAAATGTTAAAGAATAGAAAGACAAGAACTGACTGAATAATGAACTGATACATAAATACCAAAAGGACGAAGGCCAAAGCGAATATAAAGATCGGAATTTTAGATCTCTGATGCGATTGTAGAGTACTATCGGTTTAAATTTGAAACACCGGTTATTTCGAATCTGGCAATACTTATATCATTCTATTCTATCTCAAAATTCGGTATATTATATCCACTGAAGAAAATGAATCGATTTAGGCTTTAAAAAGCAATATTGCTGTATTTATAGCTCAGAAAACTTACACTTAATCTTACCGAAGCCATTGCACCTATAACGAGTTGTTGTTCACGAGGAAACAAAGGTCCTTTCAGTAAAGGACCACATCATGTTAACTCAGCATTTCCTTTTGCGATGTCATCGAAGTAATCATCCAAACATTAACTTCACACAGTTGAAGTCCTCCTCAAGACATGTCAGGAAAGATCTTCGCATGCATGAGGATAACACACGAAAATATTTACAGGATCCTTTACATATTGGAACCACATGCAGCGTTGAGTAACATTCATAGAGACTCCACCAACTCCTCGATTTCAGGTTATTGCATGAATGTTGTATTAGAGATCGCCAACCGCTGTAAAATAATTTGCCGCGGAAAACAAGTGTCTTGCTGGCACAATAGATTAAACATCTTTTGGTCCCGCATAGACCGTGTCGTCCCCAACGTATGCCCAGCATGTGGTAAGGGTTTGCATGTTACTTCACCCATTTTCAAATGAACCACCAAACCTACCTCACTTAGTTCTAAGAATTTGTAGATTTATCCAGTGGAAGTAGCTCAATTTTTTGGCATTGGTCTAAAAATAGACCCCCGTAACAACATGTGACTGTTTGGTGCGAGTGCGGTTTATGGAGCGTTGGAATTATTGATCTAAATTTCTTTAAAAATGAGATTGCGCAACATTTACATTAATGCCATAATCGATTTATTACGACAAACATTTGATAGCTGTTAAATTAGCCGGTGATGTTAAAAGGCCGCTAAGAAGCTGCCGATATTAAATCATCGGTTTAATAATTTTTATGGGGCACAGTTTAAGAAAAGTGTTATGTAGACAAACCAGAGACAATCAAGCATTTGAAGGCCAATATTCGTGATGTGATTGCCGAGATACGACCTCTTACGTTTGAAGAAGTGATCGAAAATTCGTTCGATCGAATGTGGTTACGGATAACATATTCCATTTCAAACCAGGACAATCCAACTTCACAACAGAAAAATAAATTTATCATCTATAAAGTATTACAACGATTACAATGTATTACAAGGCATTAAAATGCGATTATATTGCATTACAAAGACGTAGAATGCGATTTTAATGTATAATAATGCATTATAGTGCGATTTTAGAGTATAATAATATATTATAACGTATCACAGTGCATTATACAGCCATTATAATGCATTTATAAACTTTAATAACGCATTATAATTCGATTTTAATACAATAAAACGCATTATAATGCAATTGAAATGCATAAAAGCACATTATAATGCGATTATGATGTATTATAACGCATTATAATGCGATAATGTATTTGAACGCATTATAATGCGATGATAATGTATTATAAAGCTTTATAAGCGATTATAATGTGTTATAATGCGATATTAATGTATCATAAAGCATTATAATGCCATTATAATGTATTGTAACGCATTATAATGCGATAATAATGTATTATAAAGCTTCATAGGCGATTATAATGTATTATAACGCATTATACTGCGATAATAATGTATTATAACGCATCATCATGGGATTATAATGTATTATAACGCATTATCATGCGATTATAATGTATTATAACGCATTATAATTCGATTTTAATACAATAAAACGCATTATCATGCCATTATAATGTATTATAACGCATTATAATGCGATTATAATGTATTATAACGCATTATCATGCCATTATAATGTATTATAATGCGATTATAATGTATTATAATGCGATTATAATGTATTATAACGCAATATAATGCGATAATAATGTATTATAACGCATCATCATGCGATTATAATGTATTATAACGCATTATCATGCGATTATAATGTATTATAACGCATTATAATACGATTATAATGTATTATAACGCATTATCATGCCATTATAATGTATTATAACGCATTATAATGCGATTATAATGTATTATAACGCATTATCATGCCATTATAATGTATTATAATGTGATTATAATGTATTATAACGCAATATAATGCGATAATTATGTATTATAACGCATCATCATGCGATTATAATGTATTATAACGCATTATCATGCGATTATAATGTATTATAACGCATTATCATGCGATTATAATGTATTATAACGCATTGTAATACGATTATAATGTATTATAACGCATTATCATGCCATTATAATGTGTTATAACGCATTATAATGCGATCATAATGTATTACAACGCAATATCATGCTATTATAATGCGATAATAATGTATTATAACGCAATATAATGCGATAATAATGTATTATAACGCATTATCATGCGATTATAATGTATTATAACGGATTATAATACGATTATAATGTATTATAACGCATTATCATGCCATTATAATGTATTATAACGCATTATAATGCGATTATAATGTATTATATCGCGTTATCATGTCATTATAATGTATTATAATGCGATTATAATGTATTATAATGCGATTATAATGTATTATAATGCGATTATAATGTATTATAATGCGATTATAATGTATTATAATGCGATTATAATGTATTATAATGCGATTATAATGTATTATAACGCATTATCATGCGATTAAAACGCATTATAATACGATTATAATGTATTATAACGCATTATCATGCCATTATAATGTGTTATAACGCATTATAATGCGATCATAATGTATTATAACGCATTATCATGCCATTATAATGTATTATAATGCGATTATAATGTATTATAACGCAATATAATGCGATAATAATGTATTATAACGCATCATCATGCGATTATAATGTATTATAACGCATTATCATGCGATTATAATGTATTATAACGCATTATAATACGATTATAATGTATTATAACGCATTATCAAGCCATTATAATGTATTATAACGCATTATAATGCGATTATAATGTATTATAACGCGTTATCATGCCATTATAACGTATTATAATGCGATTATTATGTATTATAATGCGATTATAATATATTATAACGCATTATAATGCGACTAAAATGTATTATAACGCATTATTATGCGATTCAATATATTAAAACTCATTATATTGTGCGATTATAAGATATTATAACGCATTTTAATGCGATAAGACTACTTTTCAATAAGATTTCGATGTTTCATAAGGCTCCTTGAGATTATAATCAATAAAACGCATTCTAATACGATACTTATGTATTATACCGCATTATAATCCGACTATATTCCAATGAATTTTAAGCAATTATAACTTGGTTACAACACTTTTACACCAAGTGATCAAAAGAAAAACAGAGTCACTGGCACCTACAACTAAAATAAACTAGCACTACCTTACGAATTAAGGAAAAGAGATAAAACTAATGGGTTGTTTGGTTGAATAACCGAGACATGCAGCAGAAAACAAAATATACTGCTGATGATGTAGAGGAAAAAGGCGACAACGAAGACGACGATGATGATAAAATATTTGTGATATTTAAGTAAGATTTATGCAATGATAAATTGCATATATTGAAGGGATATATAAGATAGAAGGATAAATAAAAAAAGAAAAATTTTAAAAATATAAAACGCCCTAGAAAATTGAAGCTAGATTTTAAATTTTAAAAGTAAAATTCTTAAATAAAAAGTGCTAATGTCATTATATAATATGATTTTGCTTTTAAATTCTTGCAAATTAAATTCTATAAAAACAAACTAAAAAAAAGTTCTGGACATTCTCTGTATTTTATCTTTTCTTTAAAGCTAAAACTTCTGGTGTCAAAAAAAGCCATTAAAAATGGTTGAGAAAACTTAAGAAGATCTTAAACAATTTTCCAAGTTTTTGTTTGTACATAAAAGTGGTATGTCTGTCTGTCTATCTTACTTTTGTATACATAATCATAAACAGGATTTTGTCTGGTTGAATTTTTTCCCTATCTCTAATTCTTTGGCTATAATGATGATTCTAGTTCTTTTTTATGCAAAAAAAAAAAAAATAGTTGAATGGTAAAAAGTGGTATGTAATAGTTAAAGCAAAGTTATAAAAAAAAATAATGTGAAACGAAAAAAATTGAAGAAAGAATTTTTTACAAGGACGTATTACTGGGAATAAAAAATAGACCCACTTATAAAATATAAATATGTACAAACAAATGAAAAGAACTTTCACTTTTTACACTTGTAAAACTTTGCCTTCCTTCTTTTTTTACAGATTTTACAGTCATTGTTTAAAGGTACTTTATTTGAATGAATGAGTGAGAACAAGTTCATATAAGTGCAAATTTTCACACAAAAATTCTATTTTTCATATATAAATTACACCTGAAGTTTTGAGAGTGGGAAATTAAATAAAAGTTTGAGACTTCGCTAATATCTTTAAATTTTCTTATATTTCCGATTCTTTTACTGTCCCTATAAAAAAAAAAAACAGAAATGGTAACTTTATGTTAATAATACAGATCTGGCCACTCTATTTAATCAACTACTAGAAATATCTCAAGTCAGACGGTGTTGCCAGTTTGATTAATTTTAGGCTTTCCCTCAAACATTAAGAAACGAAATGTCTGTAAAAAGTAATAAAGAATTAAGAGAAGAAAAGAGGGAATAAAATTAAAAAATATTAAATGTAACAAATGTAAAGTGATGGAAGGATACATAAATTACAGAAATTCCAAAAATTAAATGACGAAGGCTAAAGCGAACATCAAAAGATTGAAATTTAATATCTCTAATTCCACTATAATATATAAATAATCCTAAAGTACTGAAATGTATCGTAAAACGCATTATAAAGAGTTTATAACTTATTATAATGAATTCGAACGCGTTAATGCAATAATATATTAAAAAGCTTCACAATACGATTACAAAATAAGGGTTATCCATTTCGTGGTTTCAAAAGTATAGAACTGAAATTCGACATCTGTCAAAATAAGTTGTTGAACCAATTTTTTTTAAAAAGGTTTATCAAAAATTTTGGGACATCAAACATTTAATTAAAAAGTTTACTGCAGTGTATTGCACTAAGATCCCAATTTATTACAATTATTTATTATTGTAATAGTTTTTTGATAAAACCAGAAAATGTTGGTGGGGAAAACTTTCCTCGACGCGTTTCGCGATGCGTTTTCTTTTCAGTTGAAAGTCTGACATTGACGAAAGTGGATCGCTTAAGTATCACACAAAGCCTAAAAATTATCAAAACATACTACGAAAATGGTGATTCTGCAACAGCCATACATTGTGCTTTAAGAGGAAGTTATGGTTTACATAATCGTCCAACTAGGAAAGCAATTGGCAAAATTGCGAAGAAATTTGAAGAGACTGAAGCGGTTACAAATACTGTAAGGCCTCTGCATCATCGTTTCTGAAAATATCGCTTCTGTAAGTGAAAGTTTTGGCGAAGATCCGAATGTGTCGATTCCGTGAATTCGGATCGTTATGGGCATATGATAACCGCATTTTTTACGTAATTTCTCGTTGTGACGATATCAATTGGCCACCAAGATCATGTGATTTAACACCATTAGACTTTTTTTGTGGGGAAATGCCGTTTTTAAGCACTTAAAAATCAACATTCGTCAAGTTATGCCTGAAATACTGTGTCAAAAAGTGGTCGAAAATTGCCTCAAAAGAATTAATGCTTGCAACATTTCACGTGTTGGTCATTTAAATGATGTAGTGTTTCAGACATAATATCAACGTTCAAATTTTAGAATAAAAAAGAAATATCATGAAAAAATATTTTATGTTTTTTTTACGTTCACTTTTGAAGCCGCAAAATGGATAACCCTGTATTTAAAAAATATAATATTATAAGGTATTATAACGTATTATAATGCGTTACACATTATATTGCAACGAATTGAAATGCGATTATTAAACGATTAGAAAGTATCAGGACGCCTTATAATACGATTATAGTGAATTATAAAGCATTATAATATCATTATAACGCATTATAATGCGATTATAAAATATTCCAAGGCATTATAAAGCTCTAAAAATGTATGATAATAACTTATAGCTAAAAATTAAATATAACCTTTTTAGAAACAAATCAATTTTTTTATAAAAATGTTAATTTTTTTTTGTTTAACTCACGGCAAAATTTTTAGTGTTCAAAAGACAGAGTGAGTGTGAGGGAAGTTAGCACCCATTTGTATAACACACAATGTTTTTGTCTGAGGGGCGGGCCCTAAACACTTACATCTTTTCCTTCCTCGGTGGATTTGAGTATCTAGGAATGAAAAAAAGGGAAAAACATCAGTCAATTTCTACTCATTGATTGTTTTTAATTTAAGTTTTAATGCTTAAATCGAACAGAAACATGAATTTTGATTTGATTACGGAAGAATTAAATCTTAAAATCTTAAAAACTGGCCTTTACGTTCGGGAAGGGGTCCATTAAAAAAAAATTATGTATAAGTTTAAAATATTTTAAAGCCGTTAAAGCTTGATTCTTTGTGAGAAATATTTCAAAGAATTTTATAAAATATTAAGAAGTTAAAAGAAATTGACTGATTTTTTCAAAATTTATATAAAAAAACTAGGCCAGAAGTTGAAACAAATGGATTTGCTTTAACGAATTAAACGGAAAGACTTAAAAGAAATGAAAAATTTGGAGGATAATTTGTGGCCAAAAGTTATTGAAAAATATTCAACTCAAATTTAAAGGAAATAAACTATTCAGGGTTTTTTTAAGAGAAACTTAAGAATCATGAAAAAACATTTGTTTTACTAGTTTTGGCAGGAAAACAAATTTAAAATAAAATTTGTTCTTGCTTAGGATAATTCTGACTAAAATCTGGACCGTCCAAAAAAATTAGCTAAAGAAAATCTTTTATTTTTATATTTAATTAGTGAAGAAAACCGATTTCCACCCTGATTTAGAAATGTCTTAGAAGTTTGATCTACATTTCAAAATTTTACAAAAATTATTAAAAAAAAATATTTTTTCTGTTGAATATTTAAAATGTTGATCTCTTGAAATATTTAAAAATTTATTTCTACAGTTTGATTTTATAGGGAAAATTAAAAAGGAAAACTAAAAAGTTTCTGGCGATTAAGTCAGTTAAAAAAGTCAACTATGATCGAATAATAAAAAAGATCATAATTTTCTTTTACAAAAAAATAAACTAAAAATAATTAAAATAAAATGTTATAAAACTTACCTTCCATCTTTCAGCGCATTTGCGGGAGAATTCAGCAAATATTACAGTTTCATCGGGATGTTTTTTCTTGTGTTCTTCACGGCATGTCTGTACAAAGTAGGCATAGGCTGTCATACGACCACGAGGTTTGGCATCCGCTTTGCCTCCACCACCTCCGGTACCAGTGCGCACCATATTATTCTGTAAATGATCAGGAGGATGACAACGATGTAAATCAATATATTGTTGTTGTAGTAGTTGATTTTGTATATTAGTAGTAGTTGGAATAGTTGGAGTAGGATTAGCCAAGGTAGAAGTAGTAGATGTTAGAGTGACAGTAGAAGGAATAGAAGAATTAGGGTTAACGTTAATAATGATAGCACAAGATGAAGATTTTTCATTTAAAGAGGAAGAAGGAGGGCATGCATTAGAGGTTGTAGTAGTTGTGTTATTAGTAGTATTAGGATTTGCTACATCTAAATTAGTTTGTTGCTGTTGCCGCTCGTGTTCCATTTGAGGCTGTTGTTGTTGTGTTTGGGGTTCTAACTTTATTGAAATTTCATTGATCGCAGTATTGGAAGCTATAACACTAGTCTATTTTTTAGTAATTTTTAGAATTTTTTCGAAGATTTTGGTTAAAAAGAGAAAAAATAAAAAAAAAACTTTAATTACAAAAAAAAATAACCTATGGTAACACAGACACACAGAAATTTGGGATTATAAAAAAGAGACGGTATGGCAACACCTTTTGTGAGAACGAATGAAAAACAGTGTTGGAAAGTAATTTAAAAAAAAAACAGGCACACACATACACAAAACTGAGAGATGAAAATGTCAAGTCTAGTAAAACAACAACAATAGCAACAAATTAATTGGATGCAATTGTTGCTGCCAAAATTATGGTTTATATGAAAATCGTAAAATGTTTATGCATGAAATTTTAGTATTCACAAAATGAAATTTTTTCGAACATCTATTTTAAATTAGTTAATTCTATAGGTTAAAAAGTCTCGGATTCGTCTATAGGTTAAGATTTGGTTTCTTCCAAAGGTTAAATTTTAGGTTCGTCTATAGGTTATGTTTTGAATTCGTCTCTAGGTTCAGATTTAGCTTGAGTTTTGAGTTCATTTTTAGTTTTCGGTTCATTTTGAGATTCAGTTAAGTTCTGTTTTATATACATTTTTGGATACAGTTCCAGCTTTAGGTTCAATTCCAAATTCCGTTCTGAATTTATTTTTCGAACCAGTTTTAGGTAATTTTTTGGTTTAATTCAGGATTCGGTCACATACAAATTCAGTTCTATATTAAGTTTTAGATCGAACGCTCAGTAGAGTTTTAGATTGCGTTCTAGCTTCAGCTCTAGGAGTTCATTGCTAGGTTATGTTTTGAATAAAGTTTTATGTTCAGTTAAAATTATACATATGTCTGGGTTTTGCTATAGATTCGATTCCAAATTCTATTTTAGGTCCAGTTCTAGTTGGGTTTAATTTTAGATTCAGAGTAAAGTTCAGTTCTAGCTCCAGCTATGGTTTCAGTAATATACTCTAACTGAAACCATAGCTAAAGCTAGATTTAATTTTAGGTTTATTCTAGGTTCAGATTCTTAGGTCCGCGCAGACCAACTGGTGCACAGAAACAACCTGCTTAGTCTCAAGACTAACTTGGCCAACTTAGGACAGTAAGCGTTCTGCAGTCTTGGTTTCCCTACCGGCCATAGTCAACGCATTCTAATATCAATCCTCACAGGGCACTACATTATAGGATTACATGCTAGACTTAATCTTCAAAGTAATGAGGAAGATGAGGAAGAAACTGGCACTCATTTCCTCTGTCACTGCCCATCCCTTTCCTGATACATTTGGTAGTAAAGAACATATTATTTTCTTTCCTTTGGAGGCAACGCAAAGGGACCACTTTCTAGGATCCAATTGACGCGGACTCAGTTGTCAGCTACCAGCTAGGTTCAAATTTTGTTTAACATCAATCTGCTAGGTTGTGTTTTAGATTGAGTTTAGTTGTATGTTCGACTCCAGGTTTTTGTAGTTTTAGCTCAACATACCGTGACCTATCATCCAACAGAATAAAAAGGTCTGCAAGGAGGGACAAGAAAATGTTAATAGATGAACAAGCGAGCTGTGACAAACCTACCTACACCAACAGTCCTATCCTGAATAGTAGCGGTACACTTCTCTCAACTCCGGATGCACATTTATTAAGATGGATGGAACACTTCCAGTCAACTTCAAACAATCCTATTGGATTAGAAGCACTGACGGAAGTGCAATATGAAACCAACCATGCCATTTTATTCAATGGAATTTCAGACAGCCCACCAACAATACAAGAAGTGAAGAATGCCATTAAAAGCCTTAAGCGCAACAAAGACCCGGGTAATGACAATATCTCAGCGGAGATGCTTTTATGTGATGTTAAAGGATCGACGAGACTGTGGCACGCATTTGTGCGTGAAATATGGGAAGAATAAACTCTACCAATCTCCTGGAATGATGGTATTCTAGTCAAAATACCAAAAAAGAGTGACCCCAAAGACTACAATAACTACAGGGGTATAACACTTCTCCCAATACCGAGCAAAATACTAAGTCGAGTAATTTTGAATAGAACGTCTGACGCAGTTTCCGAAACACTCCGCGAAAATCAGTTTGGTTTCCGAGAGAATCGATCTTGTGTTGATCTAATCAACACAGTAACAATACTGTGGAGCAATTTACTTAGCGTTTATCGATTTTATGAAGCCCTTCGATAGTGTCAATAGGAGCTATCTATGGAGAATTTTAGAAACCCGTAACATGGAAATCTCGGCAAATATCAACATTAACTAAGCTTCGAATATATAACTCGAATGTCAAGTCCATCTTGTATTACGGTTGCGAAACTTGGAAACGCACAAATGCCATCGATAAGCGCCTACAAACTTTTGCAAACAAATGCTTGCGGTAAATCCTTAATATATGGTGGCAAAATCGCTTAAGAAATGAAGATCTACTAAACGCTACAAACCAAAACCCTTCGTCGATAGATGGCGGTGGATAGGCCACTCACTTTGAAGGCCAAATACTTACATTGCTCGACAAGCGCTTTGTTGGAATTCACAAGGTGCACCTGCTAGAACGTGGATAAGGTCAATTGATGCGGAGTTACAAGCAGCAAACTATTCATGGAATGATGTATGACTACACCTCGCAATAGAGTTCGATATAAAAGGGTGTTTGAGGCCCTATGCTCCACTGGGAGTCAAGGATAACAGAAGAAGAAGCGAAACGGGAAATAATATCCAGTGAATTGTTTTTTTTTTCAATTGAACTGAAAATGTCGGCATCGGTACAGGGGCTAGAAGTTGCGCGACTAGCAAATTTTTTGTCAGTATGTAATTTTTTCGGTACCAACAGGTTTGTGTAATAAATGTTCATTAGGGGAGAAGAAAACCCTACTCTCTACTCCCATAAAACAAGGAGGAGTAGCGAATCACAACGGGCTTTAGCCCGAGTTTTAATATAAAAAATATATGTATAATTTATGACTGTCATTATTATTATGATATTTGAGGATGATGATAATAATAATAATGATGATGACTATAAAAAATGATATTTTATAGCCTCAATTTCTGTTGTGTAACTAGGCAAGCACAGCTGCCAAGTAACTGGAATAACTATTCCACTATGGAAATTAGATTGGAAAGAAAATGAAATATTGTTGATGCAAAATTGCAATTTGTTGGCAGACGACAATAGCAACAAAAATTCAAACAATTATTAAAAAAAAAAAAAAAAAAAAGAAGAAAAACGAAATGACAAGGACATGTTGAGGTTTTCGAATAAAACCACAAAAAGGAAAAAAATATTGGAAAAATTTTAAAATGTTCGAAAAGGAGAAATTCAAGCAAAAAGGGTGTGTTATAAAAAAGTTCTTTGTAATAATTAAGATCTATATGGAAATATTTTCAAAATATTTACAAAAATTCCTTAAATTCTTGACAATTTCAAGATTTTTTTACTGATTTACTTAAAAATTCCTATTTTTCTTTATTATTTAATTGCTTATTTATTTAATTACTCTTCATAAATTGTTGTTATTTTGTTGTTGTTATTTTTTGCGGTCATTAGTTTCGTTACTCATTCATTATTATTTGCATTTTAATTAGCACCAGCTGTTTGGCAAAAGTCGTAGTATTTAGTATGTGAAAGAAAAAATATATATAAAATTTATTTTAAAATATTTTTTTCTATAGAAAGAAAGAAACTGTTTGTACAATGAATCATCAGATAAACCGGAAAATATTATAAATGAATATAGAAAGGCGTTTTTACTAAAACCGCAAAGGTAATTTACATTTACCTATACAAAAAAAAATCTGGTTAACAAATAAAAAATAAATCAAATCATTTTTAATTTTTTTTTTTTTAATTCAGAAGATATTCAGAAGATATTATAATAATGATGTTACAATGTAAAAAAAGCTTTTATAAATGTTTCGGCATTTCTTGAAAAGAGAGAGAGAGAGAACTAGCATTATTCTAAACTCGTTAAACGAATAACCAAAAACTCTTAATTTCCCAGGGAGCTGCAAGAATTTTAGTATGAAGACGCTTCAGTTACTAAAATTTACATCTAATACTTTGGCCTATGTATGCGTTGCATTGCAAATCAGTAACTGGATTTTAGTTCTTAGGCCAGTTACTGAAAGCTTCAACTCAGAAACTGACTGCATATTTGCACTTTTGAATTGAATTACGTTTTTAATTTGATTTTAATCGAAATATTTTTCACTTGGATAAACATTTTCATTTTCAGCTTAATAACTTCAGAGACCTTTTCCGCCGAGCTACTGACATTCTTGTCGAGTTATCATAGTTTCGAGTTATAATTCCTATTAAATTCGTTAACCTTAGCCCAACGACATTTATCTTACAAGAAAGGTTAATGTTTCGTGGCTGTTTGTAAAATGTGATGGGTGAAGTGAAGAGTATGAACAAAAAGGCGGAAATGGTACAATGATCGGAGTTTTTAAGAGATGCAAGAACCTTGACTTGATCAAAAATTTTTTTTTTAGAAAATTTTTTTAACAAAAATTTTTCTTAAGAAATTTTTTATAGAAATTTTGTTATATAAAATTTTTCTATAGAAATTTTTCTTATCAAAAATTTTTTTATTAAAAATTTTTATTTAGAAAATTTCTTTATCAAAAATTTTTTTATACATTTTTATTAAAAATTTTTCTATAGAAAATTTTTTTATAAAAAATTTTCCTTAGAAAATTTTTTTATCAAAAATTTTTTTAAAGAAAATTTTTTTATCAAAATATTTTTATCGAAGATTTTTCTATAGAAAAATATTTTATCGAAGATTTCTTATAAAAAAATGTTTTTATCGAAAATTTTTGAATCAAAAATTTTTCTATACATAATTTTTTCATAAAAAAAATTTTCTATAGAAAATTTTTTTATTTAAAATTTTTCTGTAGAAAATTTGTTTTTTAAAACTATTTCTATATTTTCTATTTTATTAAAAATATTTGTAAGCAAAATTTTTTATTAATTTTTTTTTTTTAATTTTCTATAGAAAATTTTTGTATTTAAAAAGTTTTTATCCAAAATTTTGCTACAGAACATATTTTTATTAATTTTTTTTTATAAAAAAATATTTTTATCAAAGATTTTTCTATAGAAAAATATTTTTATCGAAAATTTTTAATAAGAAAATGTTTTTATCGAAAATATTTCTATAGAAAATTTTTGTATCAAAAATTTTTCTATAAAAAATTTTTTTATTCAAAACTTTTCTATAGAAATTTTTTTTTTTTTATAGAAAAGTATTTTTATCGAAGTTTTTCCTATAGAAATTTTTTTTATAAAAATTTTTTTTTTCATCCAAAATTTTTCTATAAAAATTTTTTATTCTATAGAAAAATTTTACAGAAATTTTTTTTATCGAAAATTTTTTTATCGAAAATTTTTTTATCGAAAATATTTTTAACAAAAATTTTCTATAGAAATTTTTTTTTGTCAAAAATTTTTCTATAGAAATTTTTTTTGTCAAAAATTTTTCTATAGAAAATTTTTTTGTCAAAAATTTTCTATAGAAAATTTTTTTGTCAAAAATTTTTCTATAGAAAATTTTTTTATCAAAAATTTTTCTACAGAAATTTTTTTTTTCAAAATTTTTTTTTTCAAAAATTTTTCTATAGACAATTTTCTATTTCTAAATTTTTCTGTAGAAAACTTTTTTACCAAACATTTTTCGATAGAAAATTTTTCTATAGAAAAATTTTTTATCAAAATTTTTTCTATAGTAAATTATTTTATCAGAAATTTTTCTATAAAAAATTCTTTTATCAAAAATTTTTTCTTCGAAAAATATTTTTAACAAAAATCAAAAATTTTTCTGTAGAAAATTTTTTATTACCCAAAATTTTTTCTATCAAAAATTTTTATATAGAAAATTTTTTTACAAAAAGTTTTCTTTAGAAAATTTTTTATCAAAAATTTTTCTATGGAATTTTTTTATTAAACATTTTTTTATAGAATGTTTTTTTTTTCTATAAAAAATAGGTATATAAAAAAAATTTTCTATAGTACATTTTTCTATCAAAAATTTTTCTATTGAATTTTTTTCTTTATTCAAAATCTTTCTATAGAACATTTTTTATCAAAAAAAAATTTTTTAAGAAAAATATTTTTATCGAAGATTTTTCTATAGAATTTTTTTTTTTTCAAAAATTTTTCTATAGAAAATTTTTTTTATCAAAAGTTTTTCTATAGAAAATTTTTATTTATCAAAAATTTTTTTTATAGAAAACTTTTGGATAAAAAAAATTTCTATAGAAAATTCATTTATCAAAAATTTTTCTATAGAAAATTATTTTTCTATAAATTTTTTTTTTTGATAAAAAAATTTTCTATAGTACATTTTTCTATCAAAAATTTTTCTATTGAATTTTTTTTTTTATTCAAAATCTTTCTATAGAACATTTTTTATCAAAAAAATTTTTTTTAAGAAAAATATTTTTATCGAAGATTTTTCAATAGAATTTTTTTTTTATCAAAAATTTTCCTATTGAAAATTTTTTTGTCAAAAATTTTTCTATACAATTTTTTTTTATCCAAAATTGTTCTATTTTTTTTATCGAAGATTTTTCTATAGAAAAATATTTTTATCGAAAATTTTTTATAAGAAAATGTTGTAATCGAAAATATTCCTATAGAAAATTTTTTTATCAAAAATTTTTCTACAGAAAATTCAAAAACACATTATAACGATAATAATGCTTTATTTCGCTAATGCGAATTAACGCGATATAATATACTAAAACGCATTAAAACGCGGCTCAGATGTAGCAAAAATGTATTTTAATGCATTTAAAATATATTATAACCCTTTTTTTAGGTTTTATAATATATTAAAACCTATTATAATGCACTAATAATCCTTTACAGCTCTGACTAAATTCATTGCAAATTCCTCTAACAATTGTTCACATTATTTTTCGCATTAAATTTTAATCAATCATAATTCTACGACCGCCTTTTAACACTTTTTTCCAGTTATTTTAATAAAGAGTGATCTAAATAAAATTTGTAGTTGCATTTTCTTAAATAAAAATCAAACCTTTTAATATAAAAACTCTACAAAATACGCAAATATAATGACATATTATACAAAATCATTTAGCATTAAAATGTTTACTTAGTACTCGGGTTTTGCAAAACTATCGACTTTTTTCGGAAACCCTCCCATTAAAGATTTTACAGTTGCTTCTGATACCTTTTTGGAGCATGTGTTCCACCTGCGCTTAAAATCGGACATGTTCTTGGAAATCTTTCCTGTGTTCTTCAATTCCTTTTTTACCAGAGCCCAATACCTTTCCACAGGCCGAAGTTCTGGACAGTTAGGTGGATTTGCCTCTCGTGGTACAAAAATGACATTATTCTTTGAGTACCACTCAAGTGCCTTTTTTCCATAATGGCATGATGCCAAATCGTGCCAAAAAAATGTAGTCACTCTGTGCTCTCTTAAAAAGGGTAACAACGGTTTTTTTAGGCACTCCTTTATATAAATTTCTATGTTTATTGTGCCAGATGCCACAAATACTTTACTTCTTTTGCCACAACTGCAAATAGCTTGCCACACGAGAAACTTCTTAGGGAATTTTGTTTGTTTTTTTGTGCGAAACTCTTGCCGAACATTGCCGCGTTTATCAGCAACATAAAAATCTTGACCAGGAAGTTGAGAAAAGTCTGCCAGTACGTATGTTTCATCCTCCATCACACAACAGGTGTATTTTTTTATAAAATCAGACTTCAATTTTTTCGCTCGTTTTTTTGTTTCTAAGTTCTTTATAGCATTGCGATCTGGAACCTTTTGGGCTTTGTATGTCTTCAGTCCAGCATAAGCTTTGACTCTATGTGCAAAATTCGTAGAACATTTCACCGTACGAGCTGCTTTTCTTAAAGAAGTGTTAGGCGCTCTTCGAAAGAGTCGCTCGACTTCTTTTGCCTTACCAATATCTGTAGGACCTTTTTTCCTCCCTGATCCAGGTTTTCTTTCAATGCTCAGGTTTTCCTTATACCGTCTGATGGCATTAGAAACCGTTCGAGGGTCAACTTTCAAATTTTTAGGCATTTTTTTAAAAGTCTATGACGGATTTTTTTGAAAAGTTTTAATTATATTTTCACGAACTTTTTTTTCGCAGTCCATTTTGATTGAAATAACTATTGAAAATTAATAATTTCTAAAATAATAGTATCTGACATATCTATAGAAACTAACTTGATCAAAAAATAAATTATTTCTTGCACTATGGATAAATTTTTTCTAAAATAGTAAATGCATATTTTTTTTAGAACACTCTTTACATACATATTTACTCGCAAACGTCATACAAATATTAATAAGTGGAAAATTATAAAACTGTGTCAACAACCTTTTAAAAATAATACGAGAGATAGTAAAATAAAAAATTTAATTAAAATAAACATTCATAAATATGCATGTTGTGCTTGCACACTTTTAGCAATTAGAAAAGGCGGCAAAAAATCACGCAATGGATTTACTACAATTCGAAAAGTAAACGGGCAAAAATGTTGTAAAAGGGTTAACACACATTTTCATTGTTATATTTAAACAACGGGTAAATTTTAAAAAGGTAAACAGAGTTTTTGGCGCCAGTTTTGTTAAATTACAACAACAACAATACCTACTTTTTTGCATTAACAATTCATTTGAAGGTGCGTGCGTTCGTATGTGTGTGTGAGTGTTAAATTTCAATCAAAAGAGAAGTTGCCAACCTGTTTCTTTATTATGTTGACAATCACAGCTGTTAGGTGTTGCCAGTAAGTTTTGTAGATCATTTGATAAGAATTCTAGGGTTAGGTTTAAACTTTATACAAATTCATTAAAAACTTTATAAATTTCAAAGAAAAATTGTAGTTAATTTTAATTGTCTCAGGATTTTAACCAAAAATGTTCTAAAAATCTTTCCATTAAATATAAAACTCCAACAATTCATTCATTAAAAACAAATGTTCCATTAATTCAGATCAGAAAAAAATATGTACATATAAATATAGTAAACCAAATAGTAGGTGATATTTTTATTTTCTGTTTGCGGTAGCTGGCAGACTGCTGCTGCTGCTTCTGCCACCTTAATTGTGCTGCTGTGGTTGACTGATAAATAAAGTGCGATTTTTTTTTAAATACTTTTTTGTTCATTTGTTTGTTTTTTTTTCACAATCAATGAATGAATGAATTTCTACTAAAAGCAACACGTACAAACGTTTTTGTTTAGATATGAATGAATGAAAAATACAAATCGCTAGCAAAAAGAACAAAACACTTCAAAAATTACTACATAGTAGAATTTAAATGAAATAAAATAAACAAGAGGAGAAAAAACATAAAAGTCAAGGTGGGTTTGAGTTATTTGTATTTAAAAATAATTAAGATAATTAAAAAAATGCTACTACAAATAATAGCAGCAAAAAAAAGGCAAAACTCTTCATTTAAGTATTGGGTGTATGAATCGAAAAACGCGGGAAACAAAAGTTTATGTAACTTTGAATGCGGTTCTGGTCTTTGATATATTAATATATAATTTTGAAGGAAACATTCAGACGTAGCTGTTAAACTTAGTCTCTTGATCGCAAACATTTTCTTTGTCAAACTCGACATTGACGGGCTATGACCGTATGAAAAACAATAATTTTTTATTGAAATGAAAATTTCATACGTATTTTGAAGGAAACATGAACTTTAAAGCCATTGCGCACTTTGCGTAGCTTCTAAAAGCGCCTGAAATCTGATCAAATAAACACAGGATTATCCATTTATCCCCTATAGAGGCTGAAATCAAAGGAGAGGAAAATGTACTTCCAACACAAATATTTATTTCACAGAGTATTACCGCTTTAAAAAGAGTATAAAATCTCGCCCGACCATCATATAGAACATGTACCCATTAATACGAATTAGTTCGAGGCGAGTAATAAACGAAATGGAATCCGATGCTAATCGAATCCCACGACAAATATAAATGGCGCAAGGTTAGATTGGGTTATAAAGGTAGTGTCAAACGATACCTTCACTAGGGGTCCATTGTGATCTCTTACTAAAGAGAAGAAGAGGAGATTGAAGATAGAGAAAGAGAAAAAAGAGTATCGAGGGAGAAGAAGTGTACCCTATCTAAGCCAACTGAGATCAGTGGTAAACCCTACAATATCATGCAAATTGCACTGTTGAAGATCCTGAAGTTCAGCAAAGAATCTGCCGCCTAGATATCTGAGCCTTTGATTTTGGAGCCTTGGACAGTGACAGAGAATGAGTTTTACCGATTTGAACGTATCCTCATCTAGACATAATGTGCAGAGATCCGGAATGCTATCATTCCACCTATTTAACCTCGAATTTAAGGCACAATGTCCCGTTAAGAACATATAACATCTTCTTAAGCTTGACCTATTCAGACCTAGTAGAATTTTCGTTCCACTAATGTTCGGTTTAGGTAATAAAGCTCTTAATGTCCTACACGTAACCATGTTTTCCCATGTTTTTGTAGTTTCCTTGCTGATCCAAGACTTAATGCCCAAATAAGTGACAGATATGTGGAGCAATAACGATGTCGTAATTTCCGGAACCCAGCACAATCTAATCCTATAGCAGAATGATAGGTCAAAAAGAGCTATCCTACATTTTTTAATAACAAGATTGGTCTGGGTCTCCTTCACCACTGAAGCCAAAGATCTTAGAGTGGATCTTGCCTTATCCTGACCCAAAGTCGATATCACAGTGATATCGCTCTCCCGTGTCAGTGCTGTCGGTACACTCAGGTCGATCTGTCTGGGCTTCCGGAACCATCCCGGCATGGCTCTCCTTCACCATTGCTTCCAGAGATCTCAAAAGAAAACCCTCTGATCTGTCCAGAGATCTCAATGGAGATACCTTTGAACCCTGACCCGAAGTCGGTGTCACTTTGACATCGCCCCCCGCGTCCGAATCCAGCGAGAACTCTGCTGCGCATCGAGTGGTAACCGTGGAGCCGGTAGAGCCAGACAGTTTCTTCTGGGTCTCTCCGACTAGCGGATCCCGAGATCCTGAAGGAGATCCCGACTGAGATCGGCCAAAATTTGAGATTACAGTAATCTCAAGTTCCAGAATCTGTGCGGCTCCAGTGGTGTGAGAGGAGTCCAGATAACCTCCAATTCCGTCAGTATTGGTCTCTCCTGATGAAGTAAGTTCGCGTCAATGTCACTAAAAAGAGTCAGTTCTTCAATATTGTCCCTCCCATGTGTGCACTTAAAAAAAAAAAAACTATTACAGTGAACCTGTATATAAAGCAATGTATTAATTTAAAGCGAGTCGCTTTACAACAAAATTCGATAAAAATACCAAATAGAAGGAAAGAAATTCAAAGCTTGACCTATAAATTGGACAATATGCAAAATCGAAGCGAATGGAATTAAGGTAAGTATAACTTTTTAAAAATCAAAGGTTGGAGGAATTGTACCAGCTTTGTAGTCCGGACCTTGCCTTATACAACTAATTCATGTTTCAATCGATGCGGAGTTTCCGAAGTTGAGTTCACTGCTGAACATAGATCTGAATCTAGAATTAAATAAAAAACTGCGCATGAACTTAACTTAGATTTTAACTTAGAATTTAACCCGAAACTAGATGTAAATTTGAACCCAGAACATAGAGCTGAGACTCTTAACTGTATCTAGAACTAAGCTTAAAATTTAATTTTAAATCCTGAAATTGAATTTAAAAATATACCCAAATTGAACCTATAACTGAACTTGAAGCTTTAACCTAAAACTAAACTCTTGATAGAAACGAGCATGGCAACGAGTGACTTATAATTTCTTTATGTTGTTAACTATTCCGACAAAACAAATTCACTCTCGTATTAAACTTTTTCTCAGTAAAACGGAAAAAAATGCCGGCATTTTTTCAACAAAACAAAAAGAAATTTCTACAAAAATAAATATAATTTAAGCAAAACCCAAAACAACATCATAGATTTTTACTATATCAATGGCAAAATCTAAGCAAAAAAAAATAAAAGAAATCTGACATGAATGAAAAAGTTTCCCACAACAAAAAAAATATACATAAAGTTGAAGTATGTAAACAAAGCTCAATTCAACATCACCATTATATGAATAAAAAAATAGAGAAAAAAATAACCACAGAAAAAAAATCAACTGTTGCTTCCGTAAAATAATAAAAACAAGAAAAAATGAAAAAAAAATAAATATAAGCAATAAACAAAAAAATTCCGCACAGAAATATACCTATGAACATAAAAACCCTTGTCTAGAAGGGGGAAAATAATCAAACAAGAAAAAATGGGGGAAAAATACAAAAGCTTATAATGGCAACCCCAACCAATGGCCTTACCACCCCTACCAACTTTAGCATCATGCTGCCACTTTTAAATTCTGTAACTGACATTTCACATACACACCCATTCACATTCTACTCTATACTTTTACACATAGTACATACATCTGTCAATATAATGTTAAACTAACAATAAAAGTAATAGAGCTACAAAAAAGTAATTGTAATAATAATAATAATCAAGGTCTCTTTTGCAAATTGTATTACAAACAATAAAAACAATATAATAAACTTGGAGAAGAGTATGAATTCTTTATGCCTGTCTAGTCTACGAAATTCCTTTCTAATGCTTCATAAAATCATAAATATAAAGTTGTTTGTTTGTATATTCTATATTATCATAATAATGCAACAGGTTTTTCTATAATTCGAATTACTATACTATTATAATCGCAGTATATTACGTTCTAATACATAATAATCGTCCTATAATGCCCTAAAACCACATCATAATACGTTGGAATGGGTTATAATTACAGTGGATTATAAATTGTAATGCATTAGAACACATTATAATGCTTTTTAATCAAATATGAACTCATTATAATCTGTTATAATACAATATACTTAAATAATAATGCTTTATAATCGCCATATAATGTGTAATAATACATTATAATCGCATTATAAAAGCATTATAAAGCGATATAACCACCTTATAGTGCGTTAAAATACATTATAATACGTTTTAACACATTATAATGCGTTATAATACGTTATAATGCGTTATAATACATTATAATGCGTTATAATACATTATAATCGCCATATAATGCGTAATAATACATTATAATCCGATTTTAAAATGATTATAAAGCGATATAATCGAATATAAAAACCTTATAATGCGTAATAATACATTATAATCGCATTATTAAAGCATTATAAAGCAATATAATCGAATGTAACCTTATAATGCGTTATAATACATTATAATGCGTTATAATACATTATAATGCGTTATAATTCATTATAATCGCCATATAATGCGTAATAATACATTATAATCGCATCATAAAAGCATTGTAAAGCGATATAATCGAATATAACCTTATAGTGCGTTATAATACATTATAATTCGTTATAATGCGTTATAGTACGTAATAATGCGTTATAATACATTATAATTGCCATATAATACGTAATAAAACATTATAATAGCATTATAAAAGGATTATAAAGCGATATCATCAAATATAACAACCTTATAATGCGTTATAATACATTATAATGCGTTATAATACATTATAATGCGTTATAATACATTATAATGCGTTATAATACATTATAATGCGTTATAATACATTATAATTCGTTATAATACATTATTATGCATTATAAAGAGTGTTCTAAAAAAAATATGCATTTACTATTTTAGACAAAATTTATCCATAGTGCAAGAAATAATTTATTTTTTGATCAAGTTAGTTTCTATAGATATGTCAGATACTATTATTTTCGAAATTATTAATTTTCAATAGTTATTTCAATCAAAATGGACTGCGAAAAAAAGTTCGTGAAAATATAATTAAAACTTTTCAAAAAAATCCGTCATGGACTTTTAAAAAAATAGCTAAAAATTTGAAAGTTGACCCTCGAACGGTTTCTAATGCCATCAGACGGTATAAGGAAAACCTGAGCATTGAAAGAAAACCTGGATCAGGGAGGAAAAAAGGTCCTACAGATATTGGTAAGGCAAAAGAAGTCGAGCGACTCTTTCGAAGAGTGCCTAACACTTCTTTAAGAAAAGCAGCTCGTACGGTAAAATGTTCTACGAATTTTGTACATAGAGTCAAAGCTTATGCTGGACTGAAGACATACAAAGTTCAAAAGGTTCCAGATCGCAATGCTATAAAGAATTTAGAAGCAAAAAAAACGAGCGAAAAATTGAAGTCTGATTTTATAAAAAAATACACCTGTTGTGTGATGGATGATGAAACATACGTACTGGCAGACTTTTCTCAACTTCCTGGTCAAGATTTTTATGTTGCTGATAAACGCGGCAATGTTCGGCAAGAGTTTCCACAAAAAAACAAACAAAATTCCCTAAGAAGTTTCTCGTGTGGTAAGCTATTTGCAGTTGTGGCAAAAGAAGTAAAGTATTTGTGGCATCTGGTACATTAAACACAGAAATGTATATAAAGGAGTGCCTACAAAAACGGTTGTTACCCTTTTTAAGAGAGCACAGAGTGACTACATTTTTTTGGCCCGATTTGGCATCATGCCATTATGGAAAAAAGGCACTTGAGTGGTACTCAAAGAATAATGTCATTTTTGTACCACGAGAGGCAAATCCACCTAACTGTCCAGAACTTCGGCCTGTGGAAAGGTATTGGGCGCTGGTAAAGAAGGAATTGAAGAACACAGGAAAGATTTCCAAGAACATGTCCGATTTTAAGCGCAGGTGGAACACATGCTCCAAAAAGGTATCAGAAGCAACTGTAAAATCTTTAATGGGAGGGCTTCCGAAAAAAGTCGATAAATTTGCAAAGCCCGAGTACTTAGTAAACATTTTAATGCTAAATGATTTTGTATAATATGTCATTATATTTGCGTATTTTGTAGAGTTTTTATATTAAAAGGTTTGATTTTTATTTAAGAAAATCCAACTACAAATTTTATTTAGAGCACTCTTTAATGCGTTATAATACATTATAATTCGCTTTTAACCATTATAACCACATTATAATGCGTTACTTAGCCTCATAATTCATTACAACCGCATTAAATTACATTATAATCAGTTTAGTTTCATCTATTTTCTATAGAAAACAGTTTAGTCTCAAATATTTTCTATAGAAAACAGTTAAGTCTCAACTATTTTCTATAGAAAACAGTTCAGTCTCAACTATTTTCTATAGAAAACAGTTCAGTCTCAACTATTTTCTAAAGAAAACAGTTCAGTCTCAACTATTTTCTAAAAAAACAGTTCAGTCTCAACTATTTTCTATAGAAAACAGTTAAGTCTCAACTATTTTCTATAGAAAACAGTTCAGTCTCAACTATTTTCTAAAGAAAACAGTTCAGTCTCAACTATTTTCTATAGAAAACAGTTCAGTCTCAACTATTTTCTATAGAAAACAGTTCAGTCTCAACTATTTTCTATAGAAAACAGTTCAGTCTTAGCTATATTCTATAGAAAAAAGTTCAGTCTCCACTATTTTCTATAGAAAATAGTTTAGTCTCAACTATTTTTTATAGAAAACAGTTCAGTCTCAAGTATTTTCTATAGAAAACAACTATTTTCTAAAGAAAACAGTTTAGTCTTTACTATTTTAAAAAGAAAACAATTCAGTCTCAACTTTTTTCTTAGAAAACAGTTCAGTCTCAACTTTTTCCTACAGAAAAACTTCTTAATTTCAAGACAATCTTTAGACATTTGATTTCAGTGGTTTAGGGTACTATATAGTCAAATTGGGCCGAAGTCATTAATTTCATACTTTTTAATATTTGTAATTTATGTTGTAATAACCTTTTCTTAGCTCTTGAATTTTTTTAGATCATAAATTTTGTTGTACTTCAAGCCATAAATTTTTACAAATGTTTCTAAAATAATAAAAAAAAAAAAATAACAAAGTTATAAATTACCTCTTTTACTATTCACCTTTCGCTTTTAATATTTTCGAGATTTTATTATGTATTTTTCTTTAGTGCTTTTATTGTTTAATTCTTTTTTTTTAAGGTAAAAATCTTTTTATGGGGATTTACTGCTTTCAAAGAACGAAACAAAAAACTTGTTTTATTACCAATTTTCATGACTTGTTCTTTTTTTATAAATTCTTTAAGAATTCTTTGAATTTAACATTTTTGAACTTGGAGGTTTTTTATGAAAACAATTTTCGCGAGTAATTGTTCTTTTTTTGGTTTCAGCATTTAAACATTTTTTTTAGAGGGGGAGATTGGCCAGTAAAGATATGGCACTAAAAACAAGTTTGTTTAATTTGTAAAAGAAATTTTAAGAGTTTTAAGAAATTGAGAAAACAAGGTAATAAATATAGTTATAAAAAAATATATGTATTTCTTTTTAAAATAGATACAATTAGTAATTTATTTTCTGGAATTTCGGAAAAATATTGCTTTTATATACTCAAAACATTTCATTTCTGAACATAAAATAAAGCAAAATATATAATTTATATATTTTGCTTTATTTTATGTTCAGAAATGAAATGTTTTAGTACATAATATAAAAGAAAATTGTTTTCTGTAAATTTTTATTTCAAAATCATATGTTTAATACAAAAACTATAAAATTGTTTGATTATCTAAATCCTTTCATCTGGCAGCACCTTATCTGGCTGCACTTGGCAACACTTTTAGAATTGCCAATCATAATTTAGTGGGGGTGTTTCGACATTTCACACAAGGAAAAGAAAATGCTATAACAGGTTGCCAGATCATGAAATTTAATAGTTAAAGAGATAACCTCAGGATTTGTTAAGAATTTAGATTGATTTAAAAAAAGGAACTAAATATAAAATATTTAAAAAGAAAAGTAGAATCATAAAATTAAAGAGAAATACAATTTGATCTACTGAACTAACTTTGCCTCAACAAATCTCCATTTTTTATGGATATTTATGCATTTTTGAGTCATTAAGACAAATGTGTGTCTAGTAATAATTGCAAATCATAGAAAATGAGAGTGAACATGAGAGAAGAGTTAGAGATAAAAAATTAATTTATTACCATAAGGCATAAAAAATGTTATTCCCCCTTTTTTAGTGGCATATATGGTAACATGCAAAAACAAATATACAGGAAAAAAAAGTCTAGAATAACACACTATTAAGTTTAATGGGCTAAAACAAGTTATCAAGTAGAAAGCAGCTGTTTTAAATGGTCTTTATGCAAAACGATAGAAGAGTAAAAATATTTAAAATGTTGTATAATTATCTTCTTTTTTTTTTTTTGTCTAAAGCCCTTAGACACCTATTTTCTATAGAAAACATATCAGTCTCATTTTTTTGCTATAGAAAACAGTTCAGTCTCAACTTTTTTTTATAGAAACCAATTAGTCTGAACTTTTTTTCAATAGAACACAGTTTAGTCTCAACTTTTTTTCTATAGAAAACAGTTAAGTCTGAACTTTTTTCAATAGAAAACAGTTCAGTCTCAACTATTTTCTATAGAAAACAGTTCAGTCTCAACCATTTTCTTTAGAAAACAGTTCAGTGTCAACTATTTTCTATAAAAAACAGCTCAGTACCAACTATTTTCTATAGAAAACAGTTCAGTCTCAACTATTTTCTATAGAAAACAGTTGAGTTTCAACTATTTACTATAGAAAACAGACTCTATTACTATTAACTATAGAAAACAGACTGAACTGTTTTCTATAGAAAACAGTTCTGTCTGAACTATTTTCTATAGAAAACAGTTCTGTCTGAGCTATTTTCTATAGAAAACAGTTCAGTCTGAACGATTTTCTATAGAAAACAGTTCGGTCTGAACGATTTTCTATAGAAAACAGTTCAGTCTGAACGATTTTCTATAGAAAACAGTTCAGTCTGAACGATTTTCTATAGAAAACAGTTCAGTCTGAACGATTTTCTATAGAAAACAGTTCAGTCTGAACGATTTTCTATAAAAAACAGTTCAGTCTGAACGATTTTCTATAGAAAACAGTTCAGTCTGAACGATTTTCTATAGAAAACACTTCAGTCTGAACGATTTTCTATAGAAAACAGTTCAGTCTGAACGATTTTCTATAGAAAACAGTTCAGTCTGAACGATTTTCTATAGAAAACAGTTCAGTCTGAACGATTTTCTATAGAAAACAGTTCAGTCTGAACGATTTTCTATAGAAAACAGTTCAGTCTGAACGATTTTCTATAGAAAACAGTTCAGTCTGAACGATTTTCTATAGAAAACAGTTCAGTCTGAACGATTTTCTATAGAAAACTGTTCAGTCTGAACGATTTTATATAGAAAACAGTTCAGTCTGAACGATTTTATATAGAAAACAGTTCAGTCTCTACTATTTTCTTGAGAAAACAGTTCAGTCTTAACTATTTTCTATAGAAAACAGTTCAGTCTTAACTATTTTCTATAGAAAACAGTTCAGTCTTAACTATTTTCTATAGAAAACAGTTCAGTCTCAACTATTTTCTATGAGGTCTCAGTCTCAAGTATTTTCTATAGAAAAAAATTCAGTCTCAATTATTTTCTATAGAAAAAAATTCAGTCTCAATTATTTTCTATAGAAAACATTTCAGTCTCAACTATTTTCTATAGAAAACAGTTAAGTCTCAACTATTTTCTATAGAAAATAGTTCAGTCTCAACTATTTTCTATAGAAAACAATTCAGTCTCAATTATTTTTTATAGAAAACATTTCAGTCTCAACTATTTTTTATAGAAAACAGCTCGTTCTCAAGGAATTTCTGTATACTTTTTGGAAAATATTGATAAAGAAGTAATAAATTTTAGATTATTTGTATTTACAAATTTTGAATAATAAAATTTTTTAAAACATTTTTATATTTTATGAATTTATAAAATTAAATAAAAACCTGAATTTATTTACATTTTTTCCCAAAATTCTATTTGAAATCGATAATAAAATTCCCAAAATATTTCGGCACCTTCGAATTATGCTAATCGACACAATTTATGTTAATACAAAATAATACCATTAAAAGTTTATTTTGAAAATTGTGAATGATTTTCTTAATGAGTTTTAAATTTAAAATTTAATAAGCCTCGAAAAATTCTTGAATTCCAAAATTGTTTTTAATAATTTCATTTATGCATAATATTTATTCAATGGAAAAAAAACGAAGAACCTAAAAAAATAAGAAATAATTTTGGTCAACGAACTTTTTTTCTGAATTTCAAATCAAACTCAACCAACCAAAAACCAAAAGTCATGTTTAATTTTTTTTTTTAAATAATTTTCATTTTTCGTTGTTTAAAACAAAGATTTTTTTTCGAAGTTTTCTTTTAACTTGTGGCAAAAAAAAAAAGTTGAAAAAAAAAGTTGAAGAAATAAGGAACGATAACATCAGACTTTAATGTCCGTCTTTAACAGACAGAAAACACACATTCGAGTTACAATTAAAGGAAACTAAAGAAACAATTTATTATACCAAAAAAACAAACGAAAAAAAAATTACGAAAGAAAGAAAAACTGAAAAACAGCAGAATATTACGCTGGGATTTCTGGTTGAGTGAGTTTTCAGGCAAAAAGTCAAGAAATTAAAAAAAAGAAACCCAAAATACCAGATACTGGTGGTAAACTTTACTACCCCACTCCCCCTTCTTCGGTACTTTATTTTCCCCTCTTGCTACAAAAAGGAAATAAAAATTAAACAAATTAGTTATAATAATAATTTAAATCAACCATGACTTAAAAAATTTATTCATTTATTTATTTTTTATTAAATTCCAAAAATTAGGTCAGTTTTTTCGTTTCTATCTGTTGGTATTTCAAAATATTTCTTTCAAAGTGAAAGTCATAAATTACAAAAATGTGTAAATATGAAGGAAAAAAAAATTCAAAAATTATAGCATGTTTGTTAAGTTTTGAATATTTTTATCATAATTTCAGTTTGGCCATTAACCAAAACAAGTTCTTAACATTTTATTTCGATTTTTTTATAGCAAAGAACGTGTCTTGTGTTTTAATTTGTTTAAAATTTTTTTCTTACATTGAAACCTGAAATTTTATTTATTTGGAGGGGAATTTATTATGAGCTTATCATTAACTCAACTACAATTTGAAATCATTAAAAAAAAGTAATGAAAAAAGTAAATTTATTTAAGTATTTTAAAAGTCATTGACCAGTAATAAGAAAAAACAAATTATAAACAAATTTTAAAATTTTATTTTAAGCATAAAATTTCATCCGAAGAATCTTCAAAATTTTTGAAAATATTTAATTTTTTATTTAAAAATTTATTAGGTAAACTTAAAAATTTTGCAAAATATTTATTCAACCCTATCGCGAATAATACCTCGTATGGGAATCGTTTTCCCAAAACTTTTTCCTTATAAGTTTTACAGTGTAAAAAAATGTTTTGGGAACACGATTCTCATAAGAGAAAATATTCGCGATAGGGGTGATTATATTCACCGTCAAAAATATTGAGGTGTAAATTGAGATTGTCAATCCGTTTGTTATTTCCACAATATTAGCCTAAACCCCAAAAAGGATGTATGTTTATCCTGGATCCTGATTCTAGGACAATTGAACGTCTGTCTATCTACAATATGTATGTCGGCCGGTCTGATAATTTCTTTATGTCCTTCAATGTCTGTGTCTGTCTGCCTGTGTCTATTTTTCTGTGTCCGACTGTCTGTGATCGTCTATCTACGTCCATCTATCTGTGTACGCCTTTCTGCGTGCGTCTGTCTGTGTCCGTCTGTCTGTATACGTCTGTCTGTGTCCGTCTGTCTGCGTCCGTATGTATGTGTCTATCTGTCTGCGTCCGTCTTTCTACGTCCTTCTGTCTGCGCCCGTCTATCTACATCCGTCTATCTACGTCCGTCTATCTACGTCCGTCTACCTACGTCCGTCTATCTACGTCCGTACATCTATGTCCGTCTGTCTGCGTTCGTTTGTGTCCGTATGTCTGTGTCCATCTCTCTGTATTCATCTTTATATGTTCGTCTGTCTATGTCCGTCTACCTGCGTCCGTCTTTCTGAGTCCGTCTGTCTGTGTCCTTCTGTCTGTTTCCGTCTGACTGTCTCCGTCTAACTGTCTCCGTCTGTCTGAGTGCGTCTGTCTGCGTCCGTCTGTCTGCGTCCATCTTTCTTCCTCCGTCTTTCTACGCCCGTCTTTCTACGTCCGTATGTTTAATATAATTTTTTTTATAGATATTTTGATATAAATTTTTTTTTATAGAAAATTTTTGATTTAAAAATGATTCATAGAAATTGTTCGATATAAAAATTTATAATGGAAAATTTTCGATACACAAATTTTTTATAGAAAATTTTTCATATACAAATTTTTATAGAAAATTTTCCACATAAACATTTTTTATCGAAAATTTTTGATAAAAATTTTTTTTATAGAAAATTTTCGATAAAAAAATTTTTTTATAGAAAATTCTTCATATAAATTTTTATTTCGAAAATTTTCTATAAAAAAAATTTTATAACGAAAATTTTCTATAAAAATTTTTATATGTAGTAAAAATTTTCCATATAAACATTTTTTTAAAGAAATTTTCGATAAAAAAATTTTTTATAGAAGAATTTTTTATAAAAAATTTTCAATATAAATTTTTTTTATAGAAGATTTTTTATTAAATTTTTTTATAGAAAATTTTCGATATAAAAATATTTCATAGAAAATTCTTTATATAATAATTTTTTATAGAAAATTTTTGATATACAATTTTTTTTATAGAAAATTTTCACTATAAAAAATTTTTATAGAAACAATTTTTTCGATATAAAAATTTCTTCGATTTCAAATTTTTTTTATAGAAAATGTTCAATATAAAAATTTTCGCTATAAAAATTTTTTATAGAAAATTTTCGATATAAAAATTTTTTATAGAAAATTGTCGACATAAAATTTTGTTATAGAAATTTTCGACATAAAATTTTGTTATAGAAATTTTCGATATAAAAATTTTTTTTTAGAAAATTGTAGATATAATATTTTTTTATAGAAAATTTCCAATATAAAAATTTTTTATTGAAAATTGCGACATAAAACTTTGTTACAGAAATTTTCGATATAGAAAATTTTCAAATTTAAAGTTTTTTGGAAAATTTTCGATACAAATTTTGTATAAAAAAAGTGTCGACATCAAATTTTTTTATAGAAAATTTTCGATGTAAAATTTTTTTATAGAAAATTTTCGATATAAAATTTTTTTTAGAAAATTTTCGATATAAAATATTTTTTTTAGAAAATTTTCAATATAAATTTTTTTATAGAAAAATATTATGAAAAATTTTCGATATAAAATTTTTTATAGAAATTTTTCGATATAAAATTTTGTTATAGAAAAATGATTCATAAAATTGTTCGATATAAAATGTTTTTATAGAAAATTTTCGATATAAAATTTTTTTATAGAAAATTTTCGATATAAAATTTTTTTTAGAAAATTTTCGATATAAAATATTTTTTTTAGAAAATTTTCAATATAAATTTTTTTATAGAAAAATATTATGAAAAATTTTCGATACAAAATTTTTTATAGAAATTTTTCGATATAAAATTTTGTTATAGAAAAATGATTCATAAAATTGTTCAATATAAAATGTTTTTATAGAAAATTTTCGATATAAAATTTTTTTATAGAAAATTTTCGATATAAAATTTTTTTATAGAAAATTTTCGATATAAAATTTTTTTATAGAAAATTTTCGATATACAATTTTTTTATAGAAAATTTTCGATATAAAAATTATTTATAGAAAATTGTCGAAATAAAATTTTGTTATAGAAATTTTCGACATAAAAAATTTTTTTTAGAAAATTTTAGATATAAAATTTTTTTTATAGAAAATTTTCGATATAAACATTTTTTATAGAAAATTGTAGACATAAAACTTTGTTATAGAAATTTTCGATATAGAAAATTTTAAAATTTAAAGTTTTTTAGAAAATTATCAATATAATTTTTTTTTATAGAAAATTTTCGATATAAAATTTTTTTATAGAAAATTTTCAATATAAAATTTTTTTATAGAAAAAAATTATGAAAAATTTTCGATATAAAATTGTTTATAGAAATTTTTCGATATAACATTTTAGATATAAAATTTTGTTATAGAAAAATGATTCATAAAATTGTTCGATATAAATTTTTTTTATAGAAAATTTTCGATAAAAAAATTGTATATCAAAATTTTTTTTATAGAAAAATGTATAATAGCTACGGCGACAAAATTTAGTCTAAATTAGAGTTACAAATTTTATCGCGTTTGGTTCACACTTTAAAAAAGCTGCTCCTTCGGAGACATGTTTATAAATTTTACAGAATTTTATGAAGGGTATACAAAATTCGACACAGAAGAACATAACTCTCTTACATGTTTGTCCCTGAGTTAAGGACAGAAGCAGGTCTATTTCTCCTAGAAAAGTAGCCTTCGAACTATTAAAAATCGAGTTGACTCGCTCAATGACGCGGTGTGTCCAGAAAAAAGGAGTTTAGTTATAGCATTAATAACAGCTTTATACTGAGTTAATTTATAGCCTAAAATTATTGCTAATTAAATACTTTTTATGAGTTTAACAACTAATTAATGCCACTGGCCGGCTAAATAAACAAATTCTCGAGAAACACAAATAAAGTGAAAACAAAATTTTTAATAATTAATTTTTCGTATACAAAATCGCGTTTTATAAATTATACACAAGATAATTATAAAAAAAATATGTACGTAGAATTTATTGTAAAATTTAATACCTAAAACACGAGTAAACAAATTGAATTATAATTTGGCGCCAATTTGTATTGTTTTTCATTATAAAGTAAAAAAAACTTTTTTTGTAGAGACTGAGCAGAATTTTTAATTGAAGAGGTCGAGAATTGAATTTGAAAAAGATTAGAGGATTGAAATTGAAAAATGAGGGATGAATCTAAAAAATGTTAATCTATGAAATAGTTATAGAATCAGGGGAAAACTATTGAACCACTTAAGTCAAAATTACAGTAAATGCTCGTACGTAGTAGAACTCAATAGATGGCGTGATTGCAAAGATATAAACATTTTCATAACAACTCTCAAAAAAATCACTATTATTTTTGTAAAAATTGGGAATAATTTTGTTAATATTGGGAATATTTTATATATATTTCTTTGGAAAATTGTTCGATAAAAATTATATTTTAGGTAGCAATATATCAAAAACGGCTTTTTGCGAAAAAGAACTTTTTTATTGTAGAAAATGAATCTCTGGAATTATAAAAATAATGTTTATTTTACAACTTTTTTGTTTCTAAATCCTGTTAAAAGATGGCGCTAATTTCAGGTTACATATGAAAATCGCATTTTTAATAATTAAAAGTTAAAAATTTGGTTTGACAATGTTCCGCGACTTTGTTCAGGAGTATTTGGTCTAACTTTTTTCTGAATGTACCAACATCGAAAAAGATCCAAATAATATGTATTTGATACATTTGTAAGAAACATGTCAATACCGCCGCCTTGCGGCAATCTTTTGTAGCATTTTTAAAAACACAAAAATAGATGCTTTCAAAAGCTATCAAAAGAGATATCTGCGATGAAATTCCGACAAAAAATAAGAATTCTAGGGGCAAAAGTAGTTAACAGTATACCAATTCTGATACTTTTTTGAACGATTGTTTTAAAATTTTGTGTAAAATTTAGTCACTGTTTACAATATTAGAAGTAAAAATAATGTTTTTGTAATAAGAAGGGGTATGGCTTAAATTCCATATAAAAGTGAAAGTTTTAAACTTTTCTTTAACTTCAGCATCCATATGCAAAAATCTTGTTAGCCAGATTTTTTTATCGCGAAATTGGTTAGTTTCTCAATATGTTAATTTGTTTTTTAAGTCCATTTCATTTTCCATCTCTACTTTTAAAAAATATAATCGCTGTAAATCGGTGAGGTATTAAATACATTTTTTTGGTCGGAATTGTTTTTGGTGGCAAGTTTCCATGTTACTAAATATTTAATTTTTAGATTCCTAGAACACAAAATGATCAGAAGCCACTGTTGTCTTGTTACATTTTACATATTTAAGAGATTCAATGTAGGCTGTATACACACTTTAAGATGTAGAAGAAAATCAATGGTCGCGATTTAATCGCGTATTATTTTTGCTTCACTGTAGGCCTCAGGATATATGTTCGTGAATTTGAGCAATATACCTTTAAGTACCACATTGCTATCATACATCAATGTGTCTTTCGAAGGTGAACAAGTGAAAAATGACACAAATAGGCTTGCTTGTTTTTTAAATGGCACAAAAATGGCTATATATTTTTCTCGCAAAATTTGCACACATATTAAGAACATGTTTATCTAAAATTTTGATATGGCGCTTCTCGATGCGTTTGTTAGTTAATGAGTTATAGGAAGACAAATATTAAAAATGCAGAATTTTGACCCTTTTTTCATTTTTTTTGTTAGTTTTTCTCAATTTGTCGAAGAACCAAACATTTAATCGGGAAGCGCCATATCAAATTTTTAGATATCGATAGTAGCTATCTGTACGTAAAATTTGGTCTCAAAATCTTTATCCGCTTTTGTGCCATTTTAAATGCAAATTTTATACTTTTTTCACTCCTGCATTATCTTTTATACATATCTTTTCTCTAAGTGTACTGATGTTTTTTTTATGGTGATGAAATCTTTTACACTTATCTAACTATACAAATTTAAAAAAGTATAATTTATGACCTATTAAGAAAGTTACAGCGCAAAATTTGCTTCTAGTTTAAAAGCCAAAATTATAGAAAACACCCTGTATTTCAGGAACCAAAATAGCTTGGGCCATTTTATGTAGCACCAAGGATAGCTAAATATGTGTCTGAAAAAATGTATATAAATTCATGTGATTATCTTGAAATTTAAAAACCTACTTATTTTGATATATTGCTAATTTTAGGAACAATTTTTCGATAAAAATATTTTTCAGTCAAAATTTTTTATAACAATTTTCAAATTTATAAAAAAAAATTTCTATAGAAAAATTTTTGATAAAAAAATGTTCTATAGAAAAATTTTTGATAAAAAAATTGTCTATAAAAATTTTTCACAAAAATATTTTCTATAAAAAAATTTTTGACAAAAAAATTTTCTATAGAAAAATTTTCGATAAAAAAAATTTCTATAGAAAAATTTTCGATAAAAAAATTTTTGATAAAAAAATTGTCTATAAAAAATTTTTCACAAAAATATTATCTATAGAAAAATTTTTGACAAAAAAATTTTCTATAGAAAAATTTTCGATAAAAAAAATTTTCTATAGAAAAATTTTCGATAAAAAAATTTTCTATAGAAAAATTTTTGATAAAAAAATTTTCTATAGAAAAATTTTTGATAAAAAAATTGTCTATAAAAAATTTTTCACAAAAATATTTTCTATAGAAAAATTTTTGATAAAAAAATTGTCTATAAAAAATTTTTCACAAAAATATTTTCTATAGAAAAATTTTCGATAAAAAAATTTTCTATAGAAAAATTTTCGATAGAAAAATTTTTGATAAAAAAATTTTCTATAGAAAAATTTTTGATAAAAAAATTGTCTATAAAAAATTTTTCACAAAAATATTTTCTATAGAAAAATTTTTGACAAAAAAATTTTCTATAGAAAAATTTTCGATAAAAAAATTTTCTATAGAAAAATTTTCGATAAAAAAATTTTCTATAGAAAAATTTTCGATAAAAAAATTCTCTATACAAAAATTTTTGATAAAAAAATTTTCTATAAACAATTTTTGATGAAAAAATTTTCTATAGAAAAATTTTTGACAAAAAAAATTTCTATAGAAAAATTTTTGACAAAAAAAAATTTTCTACAGAAAAATTTTTGATAACAAAATCTTCTATAGAAAAATTATTGCCAAAAAAATTTTCTATACAAAAATTTTTGACAAAAAATTTTCTATAGAAAAATTATTGACAAAAAAAAATTTTCTACAAAAAAATTTACTACAATTTTTGACAAAAAAAACTTTGTATAGAAAAATATTTGCCAAAAAAATTTTCTATAGAAAAATTTTTGATAAAAAATTTTCTATAGAAAAATTTTTGATAAAAAATTTTCTATAGAAAAATTTTTGATAAAAAATTTTCTATAGAACAATTTTTGATGAAAAAATTTTCTATAGAACAATTTTTGATGAAAAAATTTTCTATAGAAACATTTTTGACAATAAAAATTTTCTACAGAAAAATTTTTGACAAAAAAAACTTTCTATAGAAAAATTTTTGACAAAAAAGAATTTCTATAGAAAAAATGTTGATAACAAAATCTTCTATAGAAAAACTTTTGCCAAAAAAAATTTTCGATAGAAAAATTTTTGACAAAAAAATTTACTATAGAAACATTTTCGACAAAAAAATTTACTATAGAAAAATTTTTGACAAAACAAACTTTGTATAGAAAAATATTTGACAAAAAAATTTTGTATAGAAAAATTTTTGATAAAAAAATTTTTTGATGAAAAAATTTTCTGTAAACAAATTTTCTATAGAATTTTTAATAAAAAAATTTCTATAGAAGAATTTTTGAAAAAAAATTTTTTTATAAAAAAAATTTTCTATAGAAAATTTTTTTATAAAAATATTAAAAAAAAAAAGCAGAAAACTTTTTTTCAATTTTTTTCATTAAAAAATACCAATTTTAGTTAAAAGTTTGAAAAAACGGTGTAGAATAGAATTTATGAAATCGCGGATAAATAAATTTATGAAAATCACACATTTTTTTAAATATTAAAAATTTAAAATTGTCAGTTTTTCCAAACCACAGAACCTTTTGATCTCAAATTTACAGCAAATGTTCGTCAAGGTTTAAAGAAGGATTATATTCATATTAGAACTCAATAGATGTCATTATTGCAAAGATATAAACATTTTCATAAAAACTGCCAAACAAAATTTTGGTGGATTTGAATAAATTTAAAAAAATGTTGATTTAATAATGATCTTTTAAACTATTGTCTTAACTTTAAATAATAAATTACTAGCCTTAATTAAACACAGCTAGTAGCAGCTTAACTAAGCAGCTGCATAATATTTTCCACTAGTTTTTGTTTTTAAAAATGCAGCTGATAGTAGAAAAACCTGAAAGTATTTTTTTTTTTATAGAATTTTTAGATACCTATCGCTGCTTTGCTCATTGCCTCATCATAAATGCAGAACAAACATTTACAAAACGGATGGATGAATGGTTTTGAGGAAAAAATAATAATGTAACCAACCGGACTAAGAATAAATGAGGCAGACAATGCAATTCAGAAAAAAAAAACACAAGAAACTGTGGAAAAAACGAACGTTTAAACAAAGTTAGCGCCAACTATTAACATTTAGTTTTTTACCCGTAATTTCCCACTGACAAAGAAGACCGAGTTGAGCATAAAACTTGGAATAGAAACCATATTGTAGGTATAATGGCCATAAAAAGAAGATAAAAATAAGCAGGCAATATTGGTTTGTAAGTCAGTTGGTTAGAGAGAAACTCCATTAACTCCACAGGCAGTTACCAGTTAGTTAGTGACTGACTTAAAAAGACCAGCCACAGCTTGCCTAGAATTCTTGACTTAAAACTAGATTTTCTTTAGTTTTTTTTATTATTTTTCTCGTTTAACTAAATCTAGTAGTGGGTTGGTTGGTTCTTATTTTAATGAACAAATTTATGTATAATGTTAAATTTGTTAATGCTAAAATTTTAATGAAAACAAAATTTAACATGTATGTGACCTTTAAAAATTGTTTTTTATTTATTTCGACTTGATTGTAAATTTTTAAAAAATAAAAACTAATACTTGGAAATTTTGATTTACTTGTAAAAAACTAAGCAAATTAATATGATGAGAGATTTCTAAGAAATTTGCTATAATTAGATACATACACATTTGGTTAGGAAAGCAACAAAATTAGGTCATAAAAGTCATTAGAATTTAAATATTAAGAAAATTTTATTATTTTCTATTCGTATTTGTTTCCCTTCCTCTAAATATTTGTGGACTTAATTGAGTAGAGAAAATTCAATTTTTAAGAAATCATGTAAAAATTAGCAATTTTGTGTTTTAGAAATAATGTTTAAATTTTGGAAAGTGCAAAAATTTAATGAAATTATCATGTTTTGAAATGCATAAATTTTTTTTTCTAAAATTTTTCTATAGAAAATTTCTTTATGAAAAATTTTTCTACTGAAAATTTTTTTATCAAAAATTTTTCTATTAAAAATTTTTTTATAGAAAATTTTATTATCAAAAATTTTTCCTTAGAAATTTTTTTTTCCAAAAATTTTTCTATAGAAATTTTCTTATCAAAACTTTTCTATAGAAAAATTTTTTATCAAAAATTTTTCTATAGAAATTTTCTTATCAAAAATTTTTCTATAGAAAAATTTTTTTATCAAAAATTTTTCGATAAAAAATTTTTTTATCAAAAATTTTTCTATAGAAAATTTCTTTATCAAAAATATGTTAATCAAAAATTGTTCTATAGAAAATTCTTTTATCAAATATAGAAAATTTTTTTTTCTATAATTTTTTTTTTTAATTTTTCTAAGAAAATTTTTTATTAAAATCAAATTTTCTATAGAAAATTTCTTAATCAAAAAATTTTCTTAAAAAATTCTTTTATCAAAAATATAATTTTTTTTTTTTTTTTTATCGAAAATAGAAAATTTTTTTATCAAAAATTCTTCTATACAGAATTTCTTTATAAAAAAATTTTCTATAGAAAATTTCTTTATCAAAAATTTCTGTATCAAAAATTTTTATCAAAAATTTTTCTATAATTTTTTTTTAATTTTTCTATAGAAAATTTTTTATTAAAATCAAATTTTCTACAGAAAATTTCTTAATCAAAAATTTTTTAATCAAAAAATTTTCTTAAAAAATTCTTTTATCAAAAATATATTTTTTTTTTTTTTATCGAAAATAGAAAATTTTTTATCAAAAATTTTTCTATACAGAATTTCTTTATAAAAAAATTTTCTATAGACAATTTCTTTATAAAAAATTATTATCAAAAATTTTTATCAAAAATTTTTATCAAAAATTTTTTGGTCAAAAATTTTTTTTATAGAAAATTTTTCTACAGAAAATTTTTTTATCAAAAATTTTTTGTAGAAACCTTATTTATGGAAAATTTTTATATAGAAAATTTTTTTTAACTAAAATTTTTTATCAAAAATTTTTTATAGAAAATTTTTTTTATCAAATATTTTTATACAGAAAATTTTTTATCAAAAATTTTTTAATCAAAAATTTTTCTACAGAAAAATTTTTTTAACAAAAATTTTTCTATAGAAAATTTTTTTAGTAAAAATTTTTCTATAGAAAATTTTTTCTTTACAAAAATTTTTCTATAGAAAAATTTTTTTGAAAATTTTTTTTTAGAATTTTTTTTTTGTAACTAAAATTTTTATATAGAAAATTTTTTATCAAAATTTTTTTATAGAAAATTTTTTTATCAAATATTTTTATACAAAAAATTTTTTATCAAAAATTTTTTAATAAAAAATTTTCTACAGAAAATTTTTTTATCAAAAATTTTTCTATAAAAAAATTTTTTTAACAAAAATTTTTCTATAGAAAATTTTTTTTATCAAAAATTTTTCTATAAAAAATTTTTTTATCAAAAATTTTTCTATAGAAAATTTCTTTATCAAAAATATGTTAATCAAAAATTGTTCTATAGAAAATTCTTTTATCAAATATAGAAAATTTTTTATCAAAAATTTTTCTATAATTTTTTTTTTTTTTTTTTAATTTTTCTATAGAAAATTTTTTATTAAAATCAAATTTTCTATAGAAAATTTCTTAATCAAAAATTTTTTAATCAAAAAATTTTCTTAAAAAATTCTTTTATCAAAAATATAATTTTTTTTTTATCGAAAATAGAAAATTTTTTTATCAAAAATTTTTCTATACAGAATTTCTTTATAAAAAAATTTTCTATAGAAAATTTATCAAAAATTTCTGTATCAAAAATTTTTATCAAAAATTTTTTGGTCAAAAATTTTTTTTATAGAAAATTTTTCTACAAAAAATTTTTGATAAAAAAACCTTATTTATGGAAAATTTGTATATAGAAAATTTTTTTAACAAAAATTTTTTATCAAAAATTTTTTATAGAAAATTTTTTTATCAAATATTTTTATACAGAAAATTTTTTATCAAAAATTTTTTAATCAAAAATTTTTCTACAGAAAAATTTTTTTAACAAAAATTTTTCTATAGAAAATTTTTTTAGTAAAAATTTTTCTATAGAAAATTTTTTCTTTACAAAAATTTTTCTATAGAAAAATTTTTTTGAAAATTTTTTTTTAGAATTTTTTTTTTTTGTAACTAAAATTTTTATATAGAAAATTTTTTATCAAAAATTTTTTATAGAAAATTTTTTTATCAAATATTTTTATACAAAAAATTTTTTATCAAAAATTTTTTAATAAAAAATTTTCTACAGAAAATTTTTTTTATCAAAAATTTTTCTATAAAAAAATTTTTTTAACAAAAATTTTTCTATAGAAAATTTTTTTTAACAAAAATTTTTATATAGAAAACTTTTTATCAAACATTTTTTTAACAAAAACTTTTCTAAAAAAATTATTTTATCATAAATAGAAAATTTTTTTATAAAAAATTTTTCTATAGAAAATTTGTTTATAAAAAATTTTTCTATAGAAAATTTCTTTAAAAATTGTTTTATAAAAAATTTTTCTATAGAAAATTTTTTTATAAAAAGTTTTTCTATAGAAAATTTCTTTATCAAAAATTTTTCTATAAGCAATTTTTATATAGAAAATTTTTTATCAAAAATTTTTCTATAGAAATATTTTTTAACAAAAATTTTTAAATAGAAAAATTTATTTATCAAAAATGTTTAATCAAAAAAATTTAATAGAAAATTATTTAGTGAAAAATTTAAAATTTCTTTATCAAAAATTTTTCTATAGAAAATTTTTGAAAAAAAAATTCTATAGAAAAATGTTTGAAACATTTTTCTATAGAATTTTTTTTTTTTTCAAAAATTTTTCTATAGAAAAATTTTTTATCAAACATTTTTCTATAGAAAATTTTTTTTAACAAAAATTTTTCTATAGAAAATTTTTAAAACAAAAATTTTTCTATAGAAAATTTTTTTTAACAAAAATTTTTCTATAGAAATTTTTTTTATCAAAAATATTTCTATAGAAAATTTTTTATCAAAAATATTTTCATAGAAAATTTTTTATTAAAAATATTTCTAAAGAAAATTTTCTTGTTAAAAATGTTTTTAATGAAAATTTTTTTCTATAGAAACTTTTTTCATCAAAAATTTTTCTGTAGAAAATTCTTTTATCAAAAATAGAAAATTTTTTTATCGAAAATTTTTTATCAAAAATTTCATTATCTAAAGTTTGTCTATAGAAAATATTTTTATCAAAAATTTTTCTATAGAATAAATGAATATATATTTGCGTTACAATAATGCATTATAGTGCTATTATAATTTATTAAAAAGCATTATAATGTGATCATAATGTCATTATAATGAGTTATTATTAGGTCTACAATTTTGCTTGTCATTTTTTTTCTTCTATAAATTCGAGGCTTTTAACAAATTATAACGCATTTTAAATGTATTATAACGCATTATATTGCAATTATAATGCATTACAACGCGTTTATTATGTATTATGAAGCATTATAATGCATTTAAAATGTATAACGCATTGTTATTTGGTTTAGTGTATTAAAACGCATTATAATGCGTTTATAATGTACAATAACGCGTTCTAATGGATTTATAGTGTATTATATAGCATTACAATGCGTTCATAATGTATTATAACCTATTAAAATGTGGTTATAATGTATAATAACGCATTATAATTTATTATAACGCATTATAATGCGTTTATAATGTATTATAAGGCGTATTATGCATTTATAATGTATAATAACGAATTATAATGCATTTATTATGTATATTAACGCGTTCTAATGGATTTATTGAGTATTATAATGCATTATAATGAGATTATAATGTATTATAACGCATTACAATGCGTTTATATTGTATTATAACGCATTAAAATGCGTTTATAATGTATAATAACGCATTCTAATGGGTTTATAATTTATTATATAATTTTTAAGTATAATAATGTATTATAATGCGTTTATAATGTAAAATAAAAAGCGTTTATAATGTATAATAACGCCTTATAATGCGCTTATAAAGTATTATTAGGCATTCTAATGAGTTTTATTTTTTCAAACAATCATGATTCATCGCATTAACGATTCTGAGAAATACCCATGACAGATCAAAAAAATCTGGCATCATCCATTAAAAGCTAACATACAGAAGCCGGTAAAATTATAATATGGTATTAAAAAAAATAATAAAAGAAAAACACAACACAACATAAATAAAGAAGAACACACAAAAAAGTCTTAAGTACGTCTACGTAGACAACAAGTATTTATCTTAATGCATGTAAAATACCACATTCTTCATACATTCATTCCCACTTACACTCGACGACTCGAGTAGATTTTAAGAAAACTTTTTATTTCTTTCATTCCATATAATAAACATTCATAATCATGTTCACACAAAAAAAGGAAAAAATGTAGGAAAATATGTGTGATATTGGGGTTTGAAGAGCAACAAAAAAAAACGTAGAGATGTCTAAAGACAGAAATTGATGTCAAATAAATAAAAAGAAAAAATCCAAAAGTTGTACACAAATTGTACAAAAAAAAAAAGAAAAATAAAAGACGGCAAAACAAAAAAAATGTAAAAGCGAGAGGCTCATTGTGTGATTATAAGAGTTATAATATGTTGTTGTTTTTCTTTTATTTAATTTTGTTGTTGTTTTTGTTGCTGCTGTTATTTGACGTCTCTGCTCATATTATCACTGGGTTACCATTGGAAATGACATTGACATTGAATCATAATAAATATCATAATAACACCAACAATAACAATAACAACAACTTAAATATTTAACAATTCGTATACAAAAAAAAATATACAGCAACAACAAAATAGAGGGAAAAAAACAACAAAACTTAATGTAAAACTTGTAATAAAACAATTTGAGTGTATTTTATGAATTAAATACAAAAACAAAATGTAAAATGATATAAATAAATGATTATTATTGTTGTTGTTGTTGTCGTTGTTATTGGTCACAATACTAATAATAACAATAACTAAGAAAATAATAGCCGCAAAAAATAATCAACTACCACGTGGTACTTTTTTGTTTTGTTTATGCATTCATTTGTATAATTAAATATTTATGTGTTTTATTGCATTATTTATTAATGCTTTACGTAAATAGTTTTAAAGTTCTTGAAATTCAATAATAATAGAAGAGTAATGGGTTTATATCGGCATTATAAGGTATAATTACTCATTTTTATGCAATTTAAGCTATTTTAACTCAATATTATGCGATTATAAAGAATATATCGAGGGTTTATATTCAAAAAGTGCTATCTACAAATTCACAATTTTACAGGAGAGGGAAAAAACTGTTTTTGTCATTAACTATAAGAGAAATAAATAAACATTGTTTTACAATACCATACAAATTGGGGCTAAGATCTTGTACAAATTAAGTTTTTTTATTAACTCCTTATATTTTCGGTTCTATAGTAGATAGCACTTTTTACGAGTTAAAATTTGATCGTTTCAAGTACTAAAGCAAGTAGATAGCATTACTTTAACAAGAAAAAAAAATAAAATATAACGAAAATTGAAGCTTTTACCAAAATATCACGAATTTTAATTAAAATAACAAGTTTGAATAAAACAAGATTTATTATAAATATGTCAATAGAATTCAGGGTACTCTCTTTCTTATATGACGTTTATTTACAATCTGTTAAGGTCAAAGGCCGAGTATATCTTAGAAATCCACGATAATTGTGTTCTATTTGTTGGTTTATCACAAATTATAATGTATATTTTATAACAATTCCCAGTAAAAAATATATGGATTAATCCATAATCGAGCAACAAAGGAGTAATGACTTGTTCATCCATTTGGAGTAATAAGCGAGCTATCAAAACTTTTTTTTTTGTTTTGTTATTTATGCCTCCCTTAATAGTCCAAATGGATCAACGAGGGATGCATCAGTTCGTTTTTTTTTTCTTTGACATAACTATTGATGTTTACGTTTTGTTTTTCTATTTAGTCGGTTTAGTTACAAAAAGTGAAAGACGTGTTATTTAAAAAAAAATGTGTGAACATTTTGTTTCTAAGCGTCATTTAAGACGACTAGTTGGAAAAGAAATTCAAAAATTCTCGAATTCGCGTAGGGAGACTTTAAGTAAACAAGATGCATCAGCACCTAATAGTCAAGTCAATCAATTATTAAATGAAAATAGCCAAGCGGAAAACTTTATTGATATTCATTATGATATCAATTCAATCAATGTTAGTAAAAATTTGAATCTGAAGCTTGCTTCTTGGGTAATTGAAAATCGCGTTTCGGACGAATGCTGTAATTCACTACTCTACATTTTAAAAAGTGAAGGTATGGACGTTCCACTATGCAGAGGAACATTGTTGAAAGCAATGCATGCAGAAAACCCATGCTGCTTTACAGAGAGCCCAGAAATATCAGATATGCCACCAGGCGAATACTTTCATTTTGGTCTAGAAAAAGCACTGATGATGCACGGCCAATACTTATCACCTAATGCAAATGCCGAGTTACTGATCGATATATTTGTGGATGGAATGCCGCTTTATAAAAGCTCATCAAAGTCATTATGGCCAATCCTAGGTGCCTTTTCAGAATTTAAAAACACAGAGCCATTTTTAATTGCTACATATATTGGCCCATCAAAGCCTCCAGATGTACAAATATACCTAAAACGGTTTGTAGAGGAATACATCCAATTAAATAATGAAGGTATTAAAATTAATGACAAAGTGTTCATACCCAAAGTTAGACTTTTTGTGTGTGACACACCTGCAAGAGCTTTTTTAATCGGTACAGTGGGTCACACTTCTGCCCAAGGTTGTTCGAAATGTGAGCAAGAAGCTTCATATAAAAATAGAAGACTAAATTACACTATAGTACCCGGAAATGCAAGAACTGATGTAACTTTCAAAGCACGAAAAAGCAAGGCTTATCACTTACCGCAATTTCAGAGCGAAATTCATCCCTTGGATTTGCCTCTCGTGGTACAAAAATGACATTATTCTTTGAGTACCACTCAAGTGCCTTTTTTCCATAATGGCATGATGCCAAATCGGGCCAAAAAAATATAGTCACTCTGTGCTCTCTTAAAAAGGGTAACAACAGTTTTTGTAGGCACTCCTTTATAAAAATTTCTGTGTTTATTGTGCCAGATGCCACAAATACTTTACTTCTTTTGCCACAACTGCAAATAGCTTGCCACACGAGAAACTTCTTAGGGAATTTTGTTTGTTTTTTTGTGCGAAACTCTTGCCGAACATTGCCCCGTTTATCAGCAACATAAAAATCTTGACCAGGAAGTTGAGAAAAGTCTGCCAGTACTTATGTTTCATCATCCATCACACAACAGGTGTATTTTTTTTATAAAATCAGACTTCAATTTTTTCGCTCGTTTTTTTGCTTCTAAGTTCTTTATAGCATTGCGATCTGGAACCTTTTGGACTTTGTATGTCTTCAGTCCAGCAAAAGCTTTGACTCTATGTACAAAATTCGTAGAACATTTCACCGTACGAGCTGCTTTTCTTAAAGAAGTGTTAGGCGCTCTTCGAAAGAGTCGCTCGACTTCTTTTGCCCTACCAATATCTGTAGGACCTTTTTTCCTCCCTGATCCAGGTTTTCTTTCAATGCTCAGGTTTTCCTTATACCGTCTGATGGCATTAGAAACCGTTCGAGGGTCAACTTTCAAATTTTTAGCTATTTTTTTAAAAGTCCATGACAAATTTTTTTGAAAAGTTTTAATTATATTTTCACGAACTTTTTTTTCGCAGTCCATTTTGATTGAAATAACTATTGAAAATTAATAATTTCTAAAATAATAGTATCTGACATATCTATAGAAACTAACTTGATCAAAAAATAAATTATTTCTTGCACTATGGATAAATTTTGTCTAAAATAGTAAATGCATATTTTTTTTAGAACACTCTTTATATAACATATGACAAATAAGCCAAGGAACACGTTTCCATTAAAAACCATTTTGGTCGAAAATGTAGATAGCACTTTTTGAATATAAAGCGTCGATATAGAAAAAAAAAATCACAAAAATATTTCAATGAAAAATTTTTCTATAGAAAAATAAAAATTTATTTTGAGAAAATTTTTCGATAGAAAGAGAGAGAATGTGGGACCAGCTCGACGTAGTGCATTATGAGCTGTTTAAACTGTTTCAGTCGGTTTAATCATAGGCGATCGTTATTAAACGCAATTACTTCGTTTGAGCGGAGCATAGAGTATTATAACGCATTATAATGCGAATATAATGTATTCTAACTCATTAAAATAAGTTTATAATGCATTCCAACGTCTTTATAATGTATGATAACGCATTCTAATGGGTTTATAGTTTATTATAACGCATTATAATGCGATTATAATGTATAAACGCATTCGATTATATAGCATTAAAATGTATTATAAAGCATTATAATGTATTATAATACATTATAATGTAATTAAAGCACATTATAATGATTATATAATGCAATAGAAAACTTTATAATGCGATTAAAACAGATTACAACAAAAAATTGTACTGTAAAACATAATAATGAATTATAATGCATTATGTGATTAAAAAAAATTTATGATGTATTAAAAAACATTATAATGCCATTAAAACGATTATACAATTATAATGTGTGTTATAACGCATTATAAAGCGATTATAACGCATTATAAAACAATAATAATGAATATAATGCAATTATAAAGTATTACAACGCATTACAAGGTGATTATAATGTATTATAACGCATTATAATGCAATTATAAAGTATTACAACGCATTACAAGGTGATTATAATGTATTATAACGCATTATAATGCAATTATAACGTATTATATCGCGTTATAACGCATTATAATGCATTTATAGTGTATTTAAAAACATTCTAAATCGATTAGAATGCATTAAACGGTTAAAAAATGCATTAAACGGTTAACAATCACTTTCTGAGTCGATTAAGCGATGTCAGTCCATCTGGCAGGACGGCTGGGCCCCCATGTAAACCATATAATCAAAGTACAATTCTAAAGATAATTTGATGAAATTTGGCGCAGCTAATTTTTTGACAGTGGCTATTGATATTCGTCAAAATAGGTCCATTATTTTTGGTAACTCCCATAAGTCCCACTTCCCGGAATTGATATATCGCCCTTAAATATCAATATTTTTTCATGAAATTTAATGCTGCTTATGTGAACTTAAATCAATGTACCAAATTTCGTTGAAATCGATTCACATTTGACCATAGCTCCCATACAAACTCATCTGTCAAAACGCACTAATGAGACAAAAATCTCTAAAACGCTCATAAATCTGAAGATAATGAGAATTTTGAGTTTATTTTTTGCATATATAATTTTTATAATAACTGTAAACAATTTGCCAAATTCCGAGATAATCGGTCCACACTTGACCTTAGGTCTCATATAAGTCCAAATGACGGAAACAACTTAAATATATAAGTTTTGAGAAAATGTTTGTATGATGGCAAAATTTAGAAAATATTTGTCTTTATACAGGAAAAAGAACACCATTGACCTTAGTGGTGAAGGGTATCGTATAGTCGGGCTTGACCGATTATAACACTTTCTTAATTGTTTTCTTTTCAGTTGAAAGTCTGACATTGACGAAAATGGATCACTTAAGTATCACACAACGAATAAAAATGATCAAAATATACTACAAAAATACTAAAAATACTACAAAAATTCTGCAACAGCCACATATCACGCTTTAAGAGGAGATTATGGTTTATATAATCGTCCAACTGAGCAAGCAATTTGCAAAATTGTGAAGAAATTTAAAGAGACTGTGGAGCGATTACAAATATTGCAATTTTTTAAAAAACGCTATATCTCGAAATCTAAATCTGGGGTTAGCACCATTGTACTCGAATTAACTTTACCCACTAGGTCTCCCTTTTGTCGGTTTTGCTAACTAGCACAGTGTTATCAAATTTTAAGATAATTTTAATCTGATGTCGGAAAAGTGCGCCCTTTCACTCGGAGACTCAATGGATCCATTGAGAAAATAGAAGCTGTTGTCAAGCCATAAACAATCTTAAAGACCTAACACGATTTTAACAAAGTCTTTTAGAATTAAGATTAATAGAAGCCCTTTGCTTCTTCTAATAATTTCTATTAACCCCAAAAGTTTAGGTACCAGCTCGGAATAGTGGTCGTTAAAACCGAGTGAAAGAATCACAGTCGATCATTATTTCCGCATAATTCAAATTCGAAAACAACTAATAAGAGACGATTATCCCATGAAAGAAAGCTAAGGCACACACACGTACTTTTGAAATGTATGTTTGTTTGTGGGTTTATATGTTTTTCATTGTTCTTTATCTACTTCAATTTCACTTTTGGCAGAAAAAAAATGTATGGAGTGCAATATTATGATATTATAGACTCTTTGGTTTGAGCCGAGCATTCAAAGACAAACGGATGCAAAACAACGAGAGTCATGAAAAAGAAATTTTATGATGTTGCGAAAGTGGTTAAAACATACTTGGAAATGTGAAATGAGAAGTCCTACACCACCCGCTATGTTTCCTAGACTTTACTCCCTCGAACTATTACCTGTTACAAACAATGACACACGGCCTGGCTGGCCAACACTTCTGGTCTTATGAAGATATAAAAAATTAGATAGATTCGTGGATCGCTTCAAAAGATGACAAGTTTTCAAAGCAGGATTCATACGCTGCCCAAAAGATAAAAGAAAGTGGTGGCGAGCGATGGACAATAAATGTATGTATAGCCAGTTTATTACAATAAAGGCTCTAACTAAAAAAAAAAAAAAACAATTACAATCTACGCATTTTTAAACGATATTAAATTAAAAGAGATTACTATATTTTAACATGCTATATGAATACTATAGAAGAGGACGTCCGAAACTTCGATGGAAAGACCAAGTAAAGGAAAATCTTTCAAAGTTTGGTTTACGATATTGGAGAATATGCTCACAAGGCAATTTTATCAAATTATCTTCCTAATAAGATGGTAAGTATTCTAAACCATTTATAATTTTAGAAATTCAATACAACTTTTACCCAATTTTGAAAACATAACTGTTTCGATAGCTATTGGTTTTCGAATTGTTACGTGTTATGAATTTGAATGTTAAGAATATACCCCCATTGAATAAAACTGATATTAGGTACTTTAAAATTAAATGGAATTTATAAATTCTTTAGAAAATTTGTTGATTGTTTCGATATTTATTATGAATGATTCAATAAATTTCTTTAAAATAACACCAGCAAAATCTTATCAAATTGAAATTAAATGTTTAAAACAGAAGTTTTTTAGAGCCTTATCAGTTAAATTATAATCAAATAAAGTGATAATAATTTAATGTATATAAATTAGATAATTATAAATGGAACAATTATACAAAAAAATCGCTGATAATTTAAAAAAGGAAACTAAGATTATTTATGATTGTATCGTAGTTAAGCAATTCGCAAGTTAATTTAACTTAGATCTAATAAATCTTGAAATTAGATCATCGAAAAAAAAACTGAATCTACATGTGACGAGATACCATTTATTAATAACACATTTTTTTCTATTTTGGAACATATTTTTCAACAAAATTCCCATTTGAGTTGCAGTATTTGCTAAAAAAGCACATGTGGTCTACTTCGTATCAAAATTCTTATCAATTGAATTCTTTATTTATTCAAAAAAAAACATGTAATCAAACAAAAATTTATTCACATTTTCTAATATTTGGTACCAGCAGAAAAAGCAACAGCTGTTACAATTATTTATTAAACTGGGAAAACATACGAGTGAAAGATGTGATAAAGTAGAATCAAATATTGAAAAAAATAACATGTGAATATTAATGGATTTTTTTATAGTATTTCCCTGGTTAACATGTTATTCTATGGATTCAATTACAGACGACATTCCTAATCATCATTTTACAGAATTCACAAATTAATTTTAGAAATATGATTATAAAAAATGCCGGCATAATTTAAATAGTAGCTATAAAATAAAATGTAGAAATTTATTGTCAAATATTAAAAAGTTTAGTTCTAATAACCCTGTACTCGATTTTGAGAACTTCTTTTTTACCAACAAAAGGAAGACCTAGTAGGAAAGAGTGCTCCAAATTCAATGGTGCTAACCGCTTTTTTAAATTACCTATAGTTTTCGAGATAATAACGAGAGCGTTATAAAAAATGAAGGAGGTTGAGCAATAAATATTCGTGTAACTCGAAAACTGTTTATTTTCTAAGAAAAAAAAAACGAAATTCGACAACAAAATTATCTTTCAGGAAAACCATGGCACATGTACTATGAGGAAAACTAAATATTTTTTAATCTGAGCAGTCATTTTGGAAATAAACTTTTTTGTTTACAATTTTTTTTTTGAAAAATCACGAAAATTTCCAATTTCAAAAATATATTTTTTTTTTTGCAAACAAAAATTTTTTTTCAAAAACGACTTTTCTGGTTGTAAATAATAATTAATGTTTCTGAAAGATAATTTCGTTGCCGAAATTTTTACTTAGTTCAAGAAAATAAACAGTTTTCGAGTTATGCGAATATTTATTGCTTCGGTTAGCACCATTAAATTTAGCTCACTCGAATTATCTTTACCCACTAGGTCTCCCTTTTGCCGGTTTTGCTAACTAACAGTGTTATCAAATTTTAAGATAATTTTGATCTGGTGTCGCAAAAGTGGGCCCTTTCACTCCCAGACCCAATGGATCCATTGAGAAAATAGAAGCTGTTGTTAAGCCATCAACAACTTCAAAGTTTTTAGACAATTTTAACAAAGTCTTTTAGAATTAAGATTAATAGAAAGAACCCCAAAAACGTTAAAAAGGAAAAAGAAGAGCTTCTAGTAATCGTTTCTAACAAGACTTGTTAGTCTCTCGTTTTAATCTGATGTCGGAAAAGTGGGCTCTTTACTCGCGGACCCAATGGTTTTACAAAGTCTTTAAGAATTAAGATTAATAGAAATCCTTCGCTTCTTCTAATAATTTCTATTAACCCCAAAAGCGTAAAGAAGAAACAGAAAAGCTAGTAGTAGTAGTAATCGTTTCTAACAAGACTTGTTAGTCCCTCGGCCATCAAAATAAGGATGTATAACTCATTAAAGTGGCAACAGTATAAATGAGATCTATATTAAAGTAAAAATATCATACCTATAAGAGGAAGAGAACGAGAGGAATTCTGATTTAAAAGATTAAAATGTGAAAACCTTAGCTTACGACGAAAATAAAGATTAATAAAAGCTAATACAATTGTTTTATATTATTGGCTTCCTCAAAGCTTAAACAGTTTGGCGTAACAAGATTTCATTACTAGTCTTTTGTTAAAACCCTCGTACTTTGGAAGTATTAATGGAACACAAATTGGAGTCACAACAGTAAAAATGAGAAAATATATAAATAGGAAATGACAACAAGAGGACTCTAGATTGGGAGGATGAAAGTGTGAAAAACATGATCATAAAGTGAAGGAAGTAAAACACATAAAATGAGTAATGTAATAGAGAAAGATTAATGCAAAAAAAAAACGACAACAAAAAAAACAGAAGAAAAAACTTACCGCAGTTTGTTGCTGTTGCTGCTGTTGTATTTGCTGTTGTTGTTGCTGCTGTTGCTGCTGCTGTTGTTGCTGCTGTTGTTGTTGCTGTTGTTGTTGCTGCTGTTGTTGCTGCTGTTGTTGCTGCTGCTGTTGTTGCTGCTGTTGTTGCTGCTGCTGTTGTTGCTGCTGTTGTTGTTGTTGCTGTTGTTGCAATTGGGCGGCTGTATTGGCATCGATTTGTCCTTGATTGGCTGCCGAATACCACCACTGAGAACCGGGCACAGCGGCTGCTGCGGCGGCCTGTGCCATATTTAGGCGATAATCATAGGCGGGGGTGCCGGCTGCATTCGATGTCGCCACAACCTGGGCCATTGTGGTGGCTGGATTTGGAAAACTACTGGCCATTTTGTAGGTGAACAGCTGTTGGGTACCGACACCGGACGTTGTGTTGGCGTTATTCTGATGGGCCTGCTGTTGATTCTGTTGGACGACAACTTGTTGTTGTTGCTGCTGGTGCTGCTGCTGCTGTTGTTGCAATTGTTGTTGTTGCTGGACAGCAGCGGCTGCGGCAGCGGCTTGTTGTTGTTGCTGTGCAACCAATTGTTGCTGATAATGTTGTAAAGTTTGCTGATCAATTGTTTGTTGTTGTTGTTGCTGTTGTTGTTGGTGTTGTGTAGCTGCCGCTGCGAGAGCACCGGGCCACCATAAGGCAGCTTCGGCAGCAGTCGCTTGGCGTTGACCCCAAGCGCTGTGTTCTGACATAACGACAATTTTTTGTGGTCGCTTTTGTTTTCTTTTCTCTATACTTTTGCTTGCAATTGTTTCGGCTTTTGAAAAAAAAGACTTGAATAACTGACTGACCGACCGACAGACGGACTTACTTAGGTCCTCCAAAAAAACAAGCGAGGTTTAATATTAATACTATGGCTTAAGGCTTAAGTATTTTACAATTTATTTGGAAGTGTTATTATATATGGAAGTTATGCTTCTTTGGAGTTTAATAATTTACAATTATTTAACAAACTCTTTAACCAAAAATAAAAAAATTGTTTAACCAAAAAAACAAAAAGTGAGGTTAGTTTTAATAGAATAGTTATTAAAGTTTTTGGTTTTTTACTAATGTAATAGGTTTTTCTATTACTTTTATAATATACAATATTAATTTTTACTTGTTTAACTTTAATTTATTATAATTTAATCTTATAATTTTTAAGTTTTAGCTGCTTTTCTTATTGTTGTACTTTTTTGTTATTTTGCTGTTACTAATTGTATTATTTTGTTGTATTTTGTCTTGTATTTATTTTAAATGTTAGTAACTTTGTCGTTTTAATTATATTACTTAATTTGGAATAATTTTTATTTATTTCTATAAAAATTCTTGGCTTCATTAGTTAAAATTAGGATTTATTTTTTACGTTTGTTGAAATAATTTACAATTTTCTTTTGCTCTCGTTTCATAAAACACTTTTCAACACTGTTTTATTTTTATTTCTAATTATCTTTTCCATTTCATTTATGCTTTTGACTTTTTTGTATTTCTAATAATCCAGGCGCGCAGGTTTCTTTGTTTATTATCTTTATTCTTATTAATTTATCTAAAATTTAAAATTAAATTATTGTAATAATTTTTAAAATTTATAAATAGAAAAAAAAACATGAAACACATTAAACTTTTGCAGCCGCCATTAACATACACAAAATTATGTATCACAGACAGACGAACGACGACGTCAATAATGTTATATGACAATAGTTAGCGTTTGTTTGTTTGTTCGTTCGTGTTTCTTGTTCATTTTGTTTTCTATTCTATTTTTGTGTGTTTCTTGTTTTTTCCTTTATAAAATCCAATAGTTTGTATGGCAGTGTTTGTGTGTGTTTTTGATGATGATGATGATGATGCAAAAAGGGAGAAGAGATAACCAAAAAAAAAAACAATTTTGTATACGAATAACTTCAAGAAGAAGAATAGGTGAAAATGTTATCCTTTAATGCTACCAGATCGTTAGTTTTATGCTACTAGTTTAGTTGAGGATCAATTTGTCAGAAGAGTTAAGGAGTGTTCCTAATAAAAATAGACATTTACTATTTCAGACAAAGCATAGCTTTTAAACATATGTTTTAAAAACAATAATTTTCAATAGATATTTCGTTCATTATGGACTGCGAAAATTAATTACGTAAAAATATAACATAAATTGAAAAAAAAAAATGTTATGGACTTTTAAGAAAACATCAAAAACAATTTTAAGGCAAACCTCAGCTTTTAAAGATATGTTGAATACTATTGAAAAAAATTAATTGAATTATAAACTTTTAAGAAAATAGCAAGAAATTTGAAGGTTGATTTTCGAACTGTTTTAAAATGCCATTCAGTGATTGGTGTAAAGAAGAATTAAGTATTGAAGGAAGACGACCAGAATCAGGAAGAAGAGGATTTATAAGATATTTTCGAAAAGGAATAAGACTTCTATCAGAAAAGCAGTTCTTTCGATTAAATGCTTTATGTTGCTGATAAACAAGGCAATTTTTAGGAAGACTAGCAAACAAAAAAAAATCCGAGAAAGTTTTTGTGTGGCATTTAATTTGCAGTTGTGGCAAAATACGTCAGACACTTCAAGCACAGTATGCCTTCATATTTCTGGCCGATTTTAAGCGTAATTTCTTGTGTGAAAATTAATTTGCACTTGTGGCAAAATACGTCATCTATTTGAAGCGTCAGACACTTATGCCTTCATATTTCTGACACGTTTTAAGTTTTATCAACTTTAAAATTTATTTGAAACACTCCTTATAGAATTTATTAACCCGCTAATTAACTGTCGAGCCCTTAGATTTAAATAATCATAAGCGACATTCCGTTAAATATCTCTTAAACTATTAGAGATAGGGTAGTACAGTAATATATTTCTTTCTTCCTTAAGTAGTTTTCGAATGTGTAAAAATCTTTCCGATAGATTTATATTGACGAAAGTTATACGGACCAATAGGTTTTACATACAATATTGCTCTACTTTGGCTCAGTGTAGAGAACACTGTGCTAAAAATAGGTATGTTTTTATAAATTGGTCTAAAATTATAACACCCCATTGTCCGATTTCTGCATATTGTGCCACAATCCGCCCAGTAGCTTAAAAATTATTGAAGTAAACTAAAATACTTCACAAACAATACTTTGCACCATAACTTCTAAACCATTTGGAAAAAATTTAATTAGTTTGTCGAAAGTAGCAAACTAACAAAGAAAAAAAAATTGTATGCACCAAAACATTCCTCGTTTTTTGTTTAATTACGATTTTTTGTCGCTTAGTCCCTTTTCACACGAATCAGGTTTACTTGATCAGTTTTTTCTTTAAATTTCTTTTGTGCCTGCATTCACGTTTACACATGAACATTTTCTTCATCAGTTTTCATTTTATTTTCCTTGAATTTCATACAAATTTTCAAAATTTTCATAAACTTGATAGTACGGTCATGTTTGCTCAATTTTAATTCTGTCAGTTTTTTCTCATACAAAGCCAAACTTGACTAATGTAAAAATAGACTTACGATCAAGATTTTTGCTGACGCTTGCGATCATTTTAATCTAAGGGCTCGATATGTTATATTTTATCCTTGGCTTTTTGTACAAAAATGTCCATATCTCGAAAACTAATCGAAATGACGTAAATCAAAATAAGTGGTCAGCCCTTAAGCTTTCATTTGATTTATATATATGCTAAAAAAAAGTGCGTTTTTAAGCCAATTAATTTCCTAGTCTCAAATTTGCCCACCCTTTATATTTCTCTAGCTATATTTAGTCCTTTAATTCCTTGTGGACGTTGTTGAACGACTACAAAAGCTTTTTACATTTTAATTAAATTTGTATTTTTCTTTTTTTTATTAATTTGTTTTTTGAATTGTTCTTTTAATTATTTTTTTTTATTAAAATGTTTTTTTTTTCTTTTTTTTTTAATTTTATATTTTTAAAATTTTTATTAGTTTTTTTTTTATTTATTGCTTTAGTTTATCTTTTATAGTCAATTGTTTTTTTTTAATACTTAATAAATTATTTTCAGTTTTCTTTATCCATATGTTTACTTTTAAACGATTTGTTATTGAAATTGCTTTAAAATCTTCTTTTTAGTATTGCCAGAATATTTTGGGAGTATGTGCATGGGGGAATGGGAATGTAATGGCAATATTGTTACTATTGACATTTTACTTGGTTCTCTTTATTCCTGTTATTTAACATGTGTTTGTGTGTATGAACAATTTAAGCTAAAATAAAACGTCACTTGTCATAATTATTAGGCTTTAATTAACTTATTAAATTAAACCTTAAAAAGAAAATCACTAACAAAAAAAAAACACTCATTTCTTTTATAAATAATGGAAAAAAATCTTGTTTGTGTTTAATTTAAGAATTCGTTGAAGGAAGGGGTTTTCTTATTGTGTTGTTTCTGTTTATTAAATCATTACATTCTTGCACTCTCTCTGCCCATAAAAGAATCATGTGGAAAAAAAATCTGAATTTTAAAAACTCAATGGTTCATAGACAGATAAATAGCTGGATAAATGTTAAAACGTATGGCTTTTTGAATACAAACAATAAAAAAAAGTTATATTTTTTCACACTGTACACAAAAAACTAAAGAAATCATTACACCACAAAAAAGTGTATTGTATGCTGCATTGAAGGAGCACACTTACATTTGTACATTACACTCGAGATCTTTAAACAATATTTGTTTGTTGTATTTTTTTTTCTTCACTCTTTCCTTTTTTCATTACTCTTTTCAAACAAAATAATACACTACACAATGCATACGGTAGCTATTGCTATAATGCTTTTTTTCCTTATTTTTTTTTTTTTTACTTGCTATTTGGTGTTTAATACGAAAAAATAACAATTTTTTTTTTGTACGAAAAAATAAGAAAACTTTTTTTATGCTGTTTTATTATTATAGGGCGCGCTTTGAATTACGACAAGGAACTTCTTCTTTGGTTTGGTTTATTTTCTTTTTTGTTGCTATTGCTTTTTTTTTTTGTTCTTTACACTATACATTCTATTATAATACACACAACACACGAAGAAGAAGAGCTATTCAATTCAGCTTTGCTTGCTAGAGATGATGATGGCTTTGGTTTGGTACCATAATACAACAGCCAGACATAAAACACACAATTCACACAATAATGCAATGGGAAACGTTACGACGAACGAACGAGGTTTCTTTACCGTATGTTTATTGCTTGCCTGCCTACTACTGCTGCTTGCTGCTATACTACTAGCCCTTGGCCACTAATACGTTTGCCTTTACCATCCATCCATATACAATCGTTTGGATGGCAGCGTTGCTGTTGTTGTTGTTGTTGCAGTTATTGTTTTATTTCTTCTCTATATGTATGTTTATAAACGTGTGTATACTTCTTGCTTATATGCTTTACACCACGCTTGTGTATTGTGTATATTTGCTTTTTAGTTAGGTTTTTTGTACTCTCTGCGCGCAGCGCTGCCAACTTCCCTTTCCCCTTCTCTTGATATTCTATAATTTAGTTTGAGTGTTTGGTTGTTTGTGTAAAGCGAAAAAATAAGTTCCAATAGATGTACGTACGTAAGTATGAAGTGTGTGTGTGTATGTTTGAGTATGAAAAAGGCAAAAAGAAATAACCAACCATTAACAACAACAACAAACATAGTCATCATCATCGTCGTAGTCGACGACAATAAGAAGACAACAACAAACAATAACGAATGAACGAACAAAAAACGACGTAACTAAAAAAACAGTGTAGTTTTACAGCGTTTTTCTTCTTTCTTTTCAAAGTAGAAATTAGTATAAGCTCCTATTAGACGATCATACATAGTATGACCAGGCCTGCCAGATTTGCCGATTTATCGACCTTGAAAATAGTTAAGTGTCGATATGCTGATTTTGGCTAGATAGATGGTGATTTTTGAGATTATATCGAAAACAAACTTAACAAATATGACAAATCAGTTGTTATAAACGATATAAGTTTTCAAAAATTCCAATATATTGGAATTTACAGAGTCAAAATTTGGGAACAAAATAAAAATTAGTAATACAAAATTGTGCTATATAACTTTTTTTTCTACAGAAATTTTTTTCTATGGAAAAATTTTCCATTTAAAAATCTTTCCAAAGAAATATGTTTAATTTAAAATTGTTTTTATAGAAACATTTTTGATTTAAAATTTCTTCTGTTGTGAAATTTTCCATTTAAATTTGTTTTATCAAAAATTTCCTTATAGGTATAATTTTTTTAAGCCAATTTTTCATATACAATTTTTTGAATAGAATAATTTTCCAGATAAAATTGTTTGTATAGAAAAATTTTCCATATAAAATTGTTGTATAGAAAAATTTTCTACATTAAATTTTTTTGCATAGAAAAATTTTCTATATAAATTTTTTTGTATAGAAAAATTTTTAGTATATAATTTTTTGTATAAAAAATTTAATATAAAATTTATTGTATAGAAAAATGTTCACTATAAAATTTTTTGTACAGAGAAATTTTCAGCATGAAATTTGTTCTGCAGAAAAATGTTTAATAAAAATTTGTGCTATAAAAACATTTTCAATGAACATTTTTTTTAATATTCGGCTAATTTGACATATATTTTCGACAATTCCGATTTTTTTGTGGTTTCAAAAAGTCGTAAAATTTGATATTACATACGTCACCTAAAATGCAAAAGGGAGTAACTACATTTCCAGTTTTTTTTTACAGGAGAAGCAAAAACGTTATAACTTTTAAACTATAAGGAACATTAAATTCAATTGGATCGACAAGGCATCAGCAAAGAAACTAAAATGTTGAAAAAACGTTTAGTTTATGAGTAATTGCGAAAAAAAAACAAAAGGGATTAACTACATGTTGAATATTTTCAGTGCTCGACTTTGACAACTTTTTTTACCGATAAATATTTTGTAAAGATAATTAGAGTACACTGAATTCAATGGTGCTCTATTTTTTTTAGATATAGCGTTATAAAAATGTAGGAGTTTGCGCAAAATATATTCAAAACTCGAAAACTTTTTATTTTCTTGAATTGAGTTAATTTTAACCCGAGAGGTCGTTTTGCAAATAAATTCTTTTGTTTGTAAAAAAACATAGATTTTTTTTTTTTAATCACAAAAATTTTCATTTTCAAAAATTCTTTTTTTTTCCAAACAAAATTATTTCCAAAAGAAATGCGATTTAAAAAAGTAATTAATGTTTCTGAAAGATAATTTTGTTACAGAATTTAGACTTTTTACTTAGTTCAAGAAGATAAACAGTTTTCGAGTTACGCGAATATTTATCGCAACTTCATCCATTTTTTATAACGATATATCGTATTTCATCAGTTAAAATAGGTAAGAGCTTATCGAAGTCCTTCATAACTAGTGATGGGACAAGGGTAAATACCCAAATGGCGAATTGGGTATTAAAAGGTTAATAACTAGGTATTTACCCAAGCACTTGGGCATTTACCCAAAATGTGGGTATAAATCAAAATAAAAAAAATTAAAAGAAGAAGCTGTGGGTGCTAAGGGGGCATTCAAAAGCAGCTGAAGTTATAGCAGCTGTTAAAATTCGAACATCTAATTTGCTTAATTGCGTACTTCCACAAATTTCTTTCCACTAATTTACTGGAGAAATTTCATCCAAACAAAAGTTTTGGCCCAAAAATATGTCTGGCATTGTAATTGACAAAATCTGCCATTACATTTATGTTTAGCGCCTGTGACATTGTGTAAATGAATTCCAATACAGGAGGTACCTCAGATAAATTCGAAAATGTTCAAAATTATTTTGCTCTACGTAACAACGAGTATTTGTTATTTAAATGAGTATTTACCCGAAATTAGATAAATACCCAGGTATGAAGGTGGGTATAAATAGGTTAAATACCCAGGTCTAAACCCATCTCTATTCATAACTGAATTCATGATTCAGGCAAGGCGATGGTTTATCATGCGATCTCTATAATATTTTGTTAGAGAGAGAACAAATCAATGGAAATTTGTCTAGTTGTCAATGAATCAAAAACAGAACAGAATTGGACCACATTTGTTTGTTGAGAACTATAGCTTTGAGGTGGATGAAGCTATTCTACCAAAAATCTTTTTATCAGACTGCGTCAACAATGAATATTGACATCGATTGAACCACGAGCTGTATGAATTGTACGTTGACATCGATATGGTAAAATGCATTGAACATCAGCGGCTGCGTTGGAACATATCGTGCACAAGGACGAAAATACTCCAGCAGGAAAGTGTTCAAAGATGATCCCGAGGGAACGTAGAAGAAGGACATCCGAAACTTCGATGGAAAGACCAAGTAGAAAAATCTTTCCAAGCTTGGCCTATGAAATTGGAGAATATGCCCATAAGATCGAATCGCATGGAATTATAAAATATAAAAACTAGTCCTCCACGATGAATGCTCTATTTTAATAATGTGAAATGCGTCTATTGTGTTTTATGATATTTTGTGATTAAATGTCTTTTTCATTTCTTGCATGAGATCATTGTTTTTGGACGTAGAAGCCTAAAATTTTATAGGAAAACGTATTTTAGTGTATCAGATTCTGTCAAAAAACGAAATTTTATCTTTTTTGCGAGATGCGTCTTTAGGCATTTCTGGTGACGATAACGTTTTTAAAAAAATAAATTAACGTTTTTAAAACTTAACTTATGTGCTGTTTATATAACACATACAGCTGACGATTGAGAGAAATTTACATGTATTTTGTTTTTGTTACAATAACAAAACACATGAACATTTAACACAATAAACAGCACATCAATAAATGCTTCAAAAAAATATTTGTGGGATTTACTTTATTTTAACGCTCACAATATCTATGCTAAAAATCACTAATTTCTCAACGGTTATTAAAGGTGATTATTGACAACATTGAAGATTAACCAAAAAACAAAACAAAAAGAAAATACAGTAGAATTTTCCTGTACAGTGTACACTCATTTCAATTGATGGTGGTGGTTCATCTTCTTTTGTGTTAATGTGGTTGTTGTTATTGTTGTTTAGCTTAGGTTCGTCGTGTATTCGTATTATATACCAAAGGTTCGTGTGTTTGTATATCTTTTTTGCTGCTGCCAGTGTCGCTGTTTTTGTTGTTGTTTTTTTTTTCTTATTTCTATATACCATGTGCTAACTTGGCTTGCCTGTAATGTTGTTGTACTTTTATTTATTTAGTATTTTTTTTTTGTTTGCTCTCTTGTCTCTTGGCATTGTTGCCCTTCGAAGAAACTTTCATCTTTAGGGTTTTTTTAACTTAAAAAGTAGTTGAATTTGTTTGAATGGTTGTTGTTGTTGGCTTGTATGTCTGCTGTTTGTTGTAAAATAATGTTGCATGTTTTTTTTTGTATGTTGACTTGTTGTAATTGAATTCTTGTACTTTTTGTGTGTTTATTTTGCTGTGTCATCTCATCATCATCTTGAATAAATCGTACTTTTTTGCTTAATAGTCAAGTTATTTGTTTAAAGGTACGTGTGTGTTTTGTTATTGTTATTGTTTTTTTTTTCTTTTCTTATTTGCCACCTAATAAGAAGTTTTTCTTTAAAAAGTATTTGTCATTTAGCAAAACTAAAACAACAAGAAACTGTTACAAAAAAAGTACAACAAAAAGATTGTATTGTCGTTGTTGTTTGTCATCTTTGCTATTTTTGCTTGCGCACCAGCAAAAAAGCGAACAAAAATCGACCGGCTGTTTTGATTATAATACGAAGGTCTATTTAAGCTTAAGGTATAAGATGCCAGATTGTTAATGCTACGAATTGAGTTTATGTGGCTTTTGTCAAAACGGGTTAAATTTGAACGATTTTAAAATGAAAATGGCCCATTGCAAAAAACTTACTCATGTAACGGTTAATTTTAAAACTCAATTAAAGAACAATTATTATAGCTTTGCTTTTACTTCATTTTACGTTGTCCAAACTTCATTAAATTAAAACAAATCGAAGTTTTTAGAAGATGGGACGTTATACCACAACTGAAGTAAGGAAATTAGTTATTGACCAATACAAAGAAGGAAAAAGACGAATTGCAAAAATTGTTAAAATACCACGTGGAACAGTGAAAAATACCATTAAAAGGTTTACTGATGGAAAATGGATATCTGGCAAGCCAAAAATCAGTCCTAAAGAACTTTTTTCTGAAAAGGATGAACGTTGGATACTTCAAAAGTCCAGGAATAATACAAGATTAAGTGCTCCAAAGCAAACCGACATGGTTGCAGAGCACCTAGGTATAAGTTGCAACCCAGAAACTCGAAAAGAACCCTTTGTTTGCCCATAATATAAGAAGCTAAGACTTTACTTTGCTCAAAGCTATTTAATGAAGGGCGTTTCTTTTTGGAAACACGTTTTATTTGTAGACGAGTCAAAATTTAATATTTTTGGATCAGATGAAAGGGTGGAGAAAAGTTAAATCCTAATCACTTGAGACCTACAATTAAACATGGTGGCATTTTATGGTATGAGGTGCGTGCTCTTCATGAAAAATTGAAAATCTGCATTTTATAGTGATAGTGAAAGAGTGGTTACTTTATAACTGCAAGGGTTAATAAAAATCCGTCACATTCTGTAGACCTGAACATAATTGAGAATTTGTCATAAACTGGAGTTAGAAGTACGAAGACATCAATTTTCTAACGTGAACGATCTTAAAGCGGCCTTGCAAGATTTTACAAAACAAATTGGTGGAATCCATTCCAAATCGTCTAAAATCAGTTATCACGCAAAAAGGATTACCAACCAAATACTAAAAATATCGATTTTTTGTTCAAAGAATATAGACATAATTTGTAATATTGCACTGTACTTTGGTTCAGAGATTTTGGTTTAAATAAGAAATATTTCTTTTAAATTTCAAATAATGGAGTAATTTTTGTTAATTTCAACATTCAATGATTCCACTGAAAAAAAAAAAAAACCAAGCCTATGAACGAAAACTAAATACCGGGAGGAAAATTGTTTGAGATGTACCCCAAAATTTTTAATGATTTTGTTTTTTTATAACAGGCTTGAAAATTCTTATTTTTTTGCTTTCCCTAGGAAATGTTGTGCAAATAGATGAAAATACTTCGGCAAGAAAAGTGATAGAGGTACATGGAATTCTAAAATATGCTCGGCCTTTGACCTAAACAGGTTGTAACTATAGGCCATTTAAGTAAGTTTATCTTGAAAATTACTTAAAAACTTGTGAGTCTTTTTCTGAACGTTCCGCCAAAAACATTACTCCGGCTAGAAGGAGAGTTCTGTAACGGCACTCTGACAAAAGGAAACTGCACCAGCTTGGTATAAACTTCAGTGTAAGGCTTCCTCAGTTTCAAAGTACTCGACTTAAGGCTGTTACAAATATGATATTGTTCACACATTTAAATAGTAGAAAGATTTTTCATTTTAATTAATAATATTTTTATTTTTAGACTCATTGAAAGGGACTTTTTAACTCCGGCTCCGAACGGCAAATGCATTAATTAGAGAAGTTTTACATAACCTAATACTCAATAACCAGTGGCTAGCTGAGTTATCGAGGTGAATCGCCGCTTTTTTGAAAAAATATTTTTTTTTAAGTGAGTCTGGCCGAGGATTGAACTTGGGACCTCTGGTATGCTAGGCGGGTGACTAACCTGCTATACCATAGCGGTTAATTTTAATTTAATCGTATTTATTTACTCTAACAGACCTTTTTGGTAATCTTCTAATTACTGCCAGAGAACAGTTTCATCGATGAAAAGAACACTCATTATACTAAACTGAATCATTGATCCATCACTCCGATGCACTTATATACAACAATAACTCACACGATTAAAACAAAGTCGACTAAAAGTGATTCAATTCTGATCTTTTATTCAAGAAAGTGAAATCTGAATCCCTTACTCCTGAGGTGATTACAGCTAAAGAAAGGCCAGTAAAAAGGTCATTTAAAAATCTGGGATTTTTAGCACATTCTTAATTCCTAAACCATAAAAGGATACTTTATTTTAATATAACACAATTTATTTCCTCTATTTCCAATCTCTGGCATCACTTTTGCTTAAAGTAGCATTATACGATGATTGACCTCTGCAAGGGAATCAGCACAATTGTACAAACATCATTCCTTCATCATCATACTTTTGCTTACATTATTATTGTTATTACAGTTTTACCACATAAAAGAACAATCAAAAAAATATCACACAAAAGATATTTTGCTACAAATTAAACGCGTGCAAAAAGACTATACAACAACATACTAACCACAGTCAATGAAGGACATTACCCTCTAAAATTCCTTTAACTTTTTTTCACAACTTTTCTTTTTTTGCTGCTTTAGGTTTTGTAAACAAATAAACAAATCCATTCATTCTATTTTTTGCACAATTATTTAACCTTGAATTTTTACCTAAATACCAAATAAATGTTGTGTGTATTGTATGGTTCTTTTTTTTGTGAACATTGTCTATGAATAACTCTAAACTGAATGTACAATTTGTTGTAGGAAAAAAAACCCTTTTTTTAGAAATATTAAAAAGTTTTTGTTAGAAAATGTACAGACAAACGTAAAATTTCAAAATAACACACACACAAAACTGTGGAAATGCGAAATGAAAAAGGAAAAAATGTAACACAAAAATATAAAAGAGTAATAAAAAAATGTAAAAAAAAACTTTGTATACAAAATAAATTGCAATGTAAATATACAAATTGTTCGTATAAAAAAAACATTTACTTGTATAGAAACATGTTGAAAGATAAATGACAGACAGCCTCACAGAAAGGTTAAATCAATTTTTCAACGTTTTGGGGGAAGTTGAAAACAAAATCTTACTTTTTTTTAATGGAAAATTGCTAGTTTCCCTAGATACAAACAATAAAGATAAGTGTGGCAACTAAGCCGCCCCAATTGTCTAGTCTGGCATGTTTACATTAACATACATGTGTGATTGCGTGTGGACCCAGTAAGAACAGTGTCAAACGTTTGAAATATGATGACTTTTACATTTGATATCAAACGTTTTTTCAAACTTTTTTCAAACCTGAACAGATGTTTGAGATTCACATTCATTTTCAAATGAGGGTTCATTTGAGAATAAACGCTTGAAAAATGATAGTTTCTCAAATTGAGAATAAAGGTTATTCTCAAATCATTATCAAACCCTAAGATGATTTGAGAATAATTTGAAAAATGGTGTTATATAAATTTGAAATCAAACCTTATTTCAAAATTTTTTAAACATTAAAAAAAATAATGTCAAAAAAATTAATGTTTAAGATATTTTAATGGAATGGCATTGCATTTCAAAGAAATTCGTTATTTCTTTCGGACTTTTAAAATTGATCCATATTTGACCATAAAACCTTGCTTAAAAAATGTCAAGATTAAAAATTCAATAATATTCATATGCATAAGTAAATTTTCTTTGTTTCTTAACATTTTTTTTACCTAACAATAAAAAAAAGAATTCAAATATGATGCACCGTTTTCAAAAACAAAATAAACAAACTCAAAAATATCGAAAATACAACGCCATTTTATTTATGTTCCACATGTAGATGATATCCACATTTGAAAAACCTTTGAGAATGACGTTTGATAATGATTTGAGAAAAAAGGCATTTCTCAATTTGAGAATAAAGTCCCCTTTTTGTTGAGAACGCTATTATTCTTAAATCAGTATCAAATCAGTATCAAACGTTTGACCTTTGAAAAAAGATTTATTTTCAAATCATCCTCAATTTGAGAATAAACCTTTTTTCTTACTGGGGATGCATGTACGTATGAATGTATGTAGATATGTTAAAACATTCAGCATGAATGATTAACATTGCTGTTATTGATGGACTCATACACAGAGTTTTGGCTGTTGTTTTGTTTATTGTCATCTCAATTGCATTGAGCAAATACAAAACACACACACAAAAAAATAATAAGATAAAGAAAGCAAAAACAAAAATTATGACTTTTTCCCAATGCTGTGTACGAGCGCGTGAGTGTGTGAATCTTTTATTCTGCTACTGTTAAGAAAGAAACAAAAAGAAAAAAACAACTAAATTTACTTTAACGCCTGCAGGTGTAAATATAAATTGAGCTAATGTTAAAGTATTATTTTGTTGTGTTTACATTTCTATTCCCTTTTTTATTGAACTTTTTTTTTTTGCAAATTCTAAGAAACCAAAAGTTCATTGACTTGAAGGGTTCTTTTTCTTTCTTTTCATTTCGAATAGTACCAAATAAAAATAAACAAAAAAAAAAAAAAAGTTGCGATAAAAAAATGACCTAATTATGAAGGAAGTGAAATAAGGAAATGGAATTTTGTTGCCGTTTGTTATTAGTTTATGTTTATACGGGGAAAGGGAGAGAATTTGTTACAAATTAAATGGGTGTGTTATCATTAAAATATTATTTATGTGATGGTGGTTTAAAAAGTTTATTGATAGTAGACAAAAAAGCTTAAATGGCTGCAAGATATTAATTAAGTTATGAATGAAGAAAATTATAAAAAAAGAAGAAAAAGCGCTAAATGCAACACAATTTAAGCTAACCAAAAAAATATCGGATCGTAAAATTTCCACTAAACAACTAGCAAAAGACTTCCATGGTAATGTTCTAAACACTGTCTGAAAATAGCTTCATCGATTTAAAGAACACTTTGTTCCTTATGCTAAACTGCGTCATTAATTCATCACTCCAGCTTCCGATTGCTTATATGCAGCACCAGCAATAACTCGCACGATTATAACAGCGTTGCCTGAATAATTATCACAGAAATAAAAAAGGAGGATTACCGCGTAACTCAATTCGAAAGAAATTATTTTCGAAACGCAATGCATTAAGCATATAAATTCGGACAGTTTTATTTTCGAATCTAGATACGCAGTAACCCCCCCAGATTCTCAATGGAAAAGTGCCGGCACTGATGGTATGTATATATGTATATTTAGCCATTTAATTCATTTTAAAACATATTGCCTCATCAAATCACCCCTATCGCGAATATCATCTCCCATCGGAATCGTGTTCCCAAAGCTTTTTTTACACGGTAAAAGAAAAAATTTTTGGGAACATGATTTCCATGGGAGATGGTATTCGCGATAGGGGTTAATGTTTCCCATGTGTGTTTATCGGTAGTTATCTCGTTTCATGATATTCCGAATTCCCGCAACTCGTTCTCAGTAGTGCGCCTCCACATGTTCGCTGCCGCTTTTTCACCCGTCTATCGAGTTCTTCCCACAAATGCTTAATCGGATAGAGATCTGGAGATTGTGGAAGAATATGTGCGATTTAATATACCAAATACGCACGTCATTGGCCGAATGTTTCGGGTCATTATCTTGCTGAAAAGTTAAAGATCCTGATAAATTTAAGTTTTCGGGGCTTTATTTACATTTTCCTTAAAGATATCGAGATAAACATTTTTGTCCATGATGCCATCTTTGAAAACTAGTTCACCAACACCCGAAGCAGACATGCAACCCCACACCATAACTACTCTTCCATCATGTTTTACTGTTGGTGTAAGATTTTGTTTTTTGTATGCGGTATTAGGTTTTCTCCACACAGTAGTTCGGAAAATGTTGAAATTGCTGTCATCCGCGAACAGTACTTGATCCCAATAACTGGTAGGCCTACTCACATACTCTTTCCTATATGTTAAACGCTTCATTTTGCTGACATCGGAAATGAGTGGTTTGCGTCTAGCAACAAGAATATTATAATCGTTTTCCGAGATCAGTACTTGATCCCAATAACTGGTAGGCTTACTCACATACTTTTTCGTATATGTTAAACACATCATTTTGTTGACTTCGGAATGAGTGGTTTGCGTCTAGCAACAAGAGTATTATAATCGTTTTCGTACAGCACTCTTCTGACCGCCATGGGGTGAATATCTTTTCCGTAGTCTTCTCTAAAATCAGCGGCAATCTCTGTTGATGTTTTCTAACTTTATTTTGCGTACTATTTGGCTTCACTTACGATCACTTAACACTCTGTAATAGCCTGTTCGTTTAGCATTTTCCAGATTTGACTGTCCATTTAATCGGTTAACAATACTTCTGATGGTGAAACGGCCTCGGTCCACTATTTGACCGATCTCAGCTTAAGATTTACCTTGACTGTGAAGGTATAATATTATCTTACGTTCAGATACACTAGTTTCTCTGTTGATCTTTTCTTGGAATCTAACTTTATTTTGGGTACTATTTGGCTCCACTCACGATCTTTTTCTTTTTGTATTTTTGTGTTTCCATAAGTTTTTTATATGGGAGCTATGGTCAAATGGTGACCGCTTGTGACACTGGCTGGCATTGACATAAGACTTCCTTGTGCTTAATTTGGCCTTTCTAGCTCTTGTAGTTAAGGAGCTATCACGCTTTTATCTGACGGACATAAACCCCCTTTTTTTGAATTTTTGTGTTTCCGTAAGTTTTTTATATGGGAGCTATGGTCAAATGGTGACCGATTGTGACAAAATTTTGCACACTGGCTGGCATTGATATAAGTGTATTTTAGGTGAAATTTAGGATGTTTCCGTAAGCTCTTTATATTGGAGCTATGACTAAATGTGAACCGATTTTGAAATTTTAAATGCTGCCTAGGGCTTATGTAGAACTTTTATATACCAAATTTTATCATCATAGCTGTTATAATTTGTCATTTATTAACAAATAAGCGATTAGTCTAGACGAGGTTATACGGGAGCTATGGTCAAATGTGAACCGATTTTGCCTATTTTCAATACAAAAATTTTCTCAGAGATGAAGAATATTTTTACTACTCGTTTAGGCGTTATCGTGATTTCAACAGACTGGCAGACAGACGTACATCGTTTTTGGTTTTTGAGCCAATATTAAGCAAATTACAAACGACAATGACAATCTCTATATACCCCCATTCTTTTTGATGGTGGGTATAAAAATCCAACAGATTTGCTTCACATGAGTCATTCTGCAAACAGAAGACTTTTTGCGAAGAAATTTATAAGTTCTTAATTTCAAAAGGGTTTACTAAAATAATTTCCCAGAAGAAATGCCTTCAAATAAATTTTGCATACAAATTAAACGCGTGTCGATTGTTTATTTTTTAAGTGTTTTCTTCTTCTTTTTTCATTTGTTATTGTGGTTTTATGTCATTCCTCTAAAATAATGGCAATTACTACATTTCTTTAGTGGGAACGCAACACAATTAATATGTCATGCAAAATGTATGTATTTAATAATAACAATTATACAAACAAATAAAGAAAATATAAAAATAAATGCTTAACAAATGACAACAAAAACAAAGTCGTCCAGTCAATTACCGATTCATTCATGGAGAGGCGACAACTAACTAAAGTAGCAGCAGCAGCAAAAAATATACATCAAAATTGCTAAAGACCAATCGATACGTAATAAAAACGGCAGCCAGCTTGGCGCATTTAAACAACAACAACAAAATTGTATTTCAAAACGTAATGAAAAACATTCAACGCCAAATGTAAATTAGAAAAAAAGTAGTAATTAATTTGCATAATATGAAAAAAGAAATTTGAATATTTGAAATATTTTAAAATGAAGCAAAAAAAATGCTAAAACTTTTAAAATATTTTGAAAAAAAAAAAAATAAATTCTTATTTCCTAAAAATAATGGATTATCTTAAACGAAAAATTTAATTGCTTTGAATTTTGGCAACATAGCCTTAAAAGTTTTATACAATATTGAGCCTGTATATATTTTTTTTCTTAAAATTTTATTGTCTATGTAATTGAAAAACCGGTTTTAATACTCTCCAATTTAATGTACACACACACAAATGCAAAAAAGGGATTTTTTATATATATAATTCTCTAAATTTTATTGTACATAAAATCATTTAATGTACTCCTTTAAAATATTCCCTCTTTGACACTCTTTCTCTCTCTCCCTGAAAAACACCCTAATGTTAATTCTCTCTTTGAATGAGAGAATCTAAATTGTATATATTTTTTTTAAGGGGAATTTTATATTTACTTTTTCCTACTTGTTGTATATAATAACAATCTATATAAAAAGTAATTTAATTATATAAAAAAATGTAAGAAAAATAATCTCTTAACTCTCTGGCTTTCTCTCTGTTACTCAATGTTACTGTTAGCGAGTGTGTGTGGAATATAAGCAAGGAAAAAATCAATTTTTGATAAAGGAAGAAATCTTTCCAGGATTATAATGGGTGATGAAACGGATACTAAAGCGAGCAAAATATTAAAAAGAACAAGTAAGAGTGTTATATTCGGCTGTGTCGTATCTTTTACACCCACCATCAAGTTGTGTTAAACTTAGAAACATATCTCATAGGTATATTTAAGAGGGTGCAGCAAATTCAAAACGTGACCATATTGGAAAAAAGTTGTTACGCTAGTTGGTATTGTTGGTAAAATATTTGGAATAACTTCGGTTGTAGTAGCTTTATAGCTCAACATTCAAAAGTATATAAGTGGTTATATGGGAGCTCTAACTATATGTGAACCGATTTCGCCCATTTTCGGTACACAACTTCTGTTACGTATCAAAAATACTTTTGTAAAATGTTAGTCTCTCTAGCTCTTGTTAAGGACCTATCTCACTTTATCTGACGGACAGACGGACATAAACCCCGTTTTTTTTTTTTTGTATTTTTGTGTTTCCGTAAGTTTTTTATATTGGAGCTATGGTCAAATGGCGACCGATTGTGACAAAATTTTGCACACTGGCCGGTATTGACGCAAGACTTCCTTGTGCTAAAGCTATTGCAGTTTATCATTTATTGGCATTTAAGTGTATTTGAGGTGGAACTTAGGCTGTTTCCGTAAGTTATTTGTATGGGAGCTGTGATTAAATGTGAATGAATGTCCATGAAATTTAATATGCTGGCTAGTGCTTATGCAAAACTTCTACGTACCAAATTTTGTCATCATAGCTGTTATACTTTGTCATTTATTAGCATATAAGCGATTAGCCTAGACGAGGTTGTTATGTTCAAATGTGAACCGATTTTGCCCGATTTTAATACCAAAATGATGAATATTTATGGCAAATTTCAGTGACCTATATCCTTTCGTTAAGGTTTTATCATGCCGATAACAGACAGACAGACATACGGACAGATATACTGACGACATCGCTCAATCGTCTTAGAATTTTATAAGGATTCAGAATATACTCCAATTTTGGTTTTTGAGCTCATATTAAGGAAATTACAAACGGAATGACAATGTCAATATTCCCCCCATTCTTTTTGATGGTGGGTATAAAAATGCTACCTAAGAGTTTTCGTATTTTCCCTTCGCATCTAATTTTTGTCTATCTGGCATCACCTCAAAAACGTATGTCAAAATAGTTTGTTAAGCTGAAATATCTTGCGCTAACACAATATTAAACGCAAAGGAAACGCATCAAAGCGAAAACAAATTTTTATATTTTAATTTAAATTGTTTATTTTTAAGGGAAAAACGGAAAAAGTTACAGACGCAGCAACGGCAATTTGAGTTGTTAGTTGATTTAATGGTGCAGCACGCGCCATCATTTTTTGGACAAAACTGGCTGACAATCTCAATTCTAATAGATATAGTATTCGCTCAATCGCCACACAAACCTCTTGTAAGGAACGCGATAATGTATATCGTTGCGATAATCCTAAGCGGTGGTCTTGGCCAATTTGCTGTTGGTATCCACCTAGGCAGCAATTTCAAAGCAGCGGTCACTTTTATTAGACGAAAGTTTTCTATAAAGCCATAAGTTTAAAAGTGCTTTACACATGATACCTATTCTTACCTGTGGTCATTTAAGTATATCTGATATAAAGTAAAAGTGATAGAAAGAACGCAATTTTAAAATTTGCCGCGATTCGAAGAGTCATTGTTTGACATTTAAACAATTGTTATGGTTTGCTAGTAGAGGGTACGAGGTTAGTAAAAATGGAAAATGCAAAAAGGTCATTGAAAATTTTATTAAAAGATCGCGTGTGTGCCAGCAAAGCCGCGGCCTCATTCTGTTTACTTTACGATATAATAAAGTTTTACGATTTTTTTTAAATATATGTGTTTTATTTAAAATTTAAAAATTGCGTTCTAGTTGGGACACCCTTTATTTCTCAGAATTCTCGCTCAACATGTTCATTTTCTTCCCCAAACCATAACGCCACCGTGTTAGTTGCTCTTCGGAAGAGGTTCTTTCTGGTCTAGGTTTTCTTTTAATACTCAGGCCTTCCTTATAATAAGAATTTACTTAAACTAAAGGTTTTTGAACCGCCGTGGTATAGCAGTTTAGTCATCCGCCTAGCATACCAGAGGTCCCAAGTTCGATCCCACCCACTTGAAAAAAATGCAAATTTTCAAAAAAAAAAAGCGGTTCACTTCATAGCTCAGCTAGCCACTGGTTATTGAGTATTAGGCTATGTAAAACTTCTCTAACTAATGCATTTGCCTTTCGGAGCCGGTGGTAAAACGTAGGTCCCTTTCAATAAGTCTAAAAATAGAATCGGATGCAGCTCATTGTCTGAGAGAAGTAAACCTTGTTTCAATTGGAATGTTGTATGGGAACTATATATATATATATAAAGGTTTTTGAGCACGAAATTGGATTGAAGTGGCTTCGAAGAACGAAATGTACGTGGTCTACAGTAAATATGTAGATCATACCGAGTAGTTTTGAAGCAAAAGTTAAATTTAAACCTTAAATGGAGAGGCGAAGGTTCAATAGTAGTTTTCCAACAGGAAGTTGAAACTTAGCCTACTAGAGTTGCAATGACCACTAGTGGTTTATGAACAGGAAATTGGGCTGGGCATATTTTATCAATCAGATTATCAATCACTTGGACTTGGGATTTATAGTAGCTAATGTTTGCACTAATAAGTAACACTTTTTATACCCCCAAATATGTGGCATCCTTCCAACTTCTATCACAAAAAAAAGAAAAACTTTCAAAATGTCATCCTTTGTTGACTTTACCAAACACCCGTTATATTTGATTTATGTTTTCATTATTCTATTAGACAATTTATCTTTGTTACTGTGGTCGTTGCTGCTACTGCACTTCCCTTTAATATTAAAGGATTTTTCCGTCTGGCGTATGTATCTATAACAACATTTCTCATATAAGATTTTCTCGTTATGATGGATTCTAAAAAAAAGAAGCATCTAACCTTATGTCTCTGTGTACATACACTATAAAACATGATTTAATGTTTAGTTAAAGGTATGGTATGATGATATGATATTCAACAGGTAGACATAGACATATAAAGTAAATGTTTTTTTTTTTATTCCTTGTACAAATATTTTTTATGGGCTTCTGCTTCCCGGCTGTTTCGGTGGTACTGTTTTATTAAAAAAAAAAGGTAGTCATGATACATTGTGGAGTAGTTTTTTCTTTGTCTATTAATGTTGACATCTTTTTTTTAGCAGTTGTAATTTGTTGTTCATGTTCAGAGGTTTTGTGCGTTAGATGGGGGAAATTATAAAATAATAATGACAATAATGTGTTACCGTGTTGAAAAATCCAATTTCCTTTTAATCAGTTATAATCTGACAGTTGTACAGTTTAGATGGAATCTGCGTTGAAAGCGGAAAACGGAAAAAATAATAAATTTCGTAATGCTTTGGGAAATATTTTTGGATTCTCTGTCGTCTCTACATGGAATTATTGTAGCTGTTATATAAATGGACTTTGAAAATTTTATATTCTTTTAAGCAGAATCGGTATTACTTTACAAAACTTGAGTAGAAATTGTCTTGCCTTGTACTTTAGGAACCTGTCTTTCTTCAATAACTTTTAACGAAACTGAAACATATAAATAATTCTCCGACAACATTCCAATTGGAACAAGGGGTACTTCTCTCAGGCAATGAGCTGCATCCGATTCTATTTTTAGACTCATTGAACCTACGTTTTAACGCCGACTCCGAACGGCTAATTCATTAGTTAGAGAAGTTTTACATAGCCTAATACTCAATAACCAGTGGCTAGCTGAGTTATGAGGTGAACCGCCGCTTTTTTGAAAATTCATTTCTCTCAAGTTGGTCTGACCGGGGATCGAACTTGAGACCTCTGGTATGCTAGGCGGATGATTAACCTGCTATACCACGGCGGTTCAAAATATACCGGAAGAGTCGATCATGCCCATTTTGCTTATACCCAATTAAGGAATTTATCTTCCTTCTGCAATTTCAGACGAAACTGAAACTTTATCTGAGTGCACTGACAAACGGTCTTACCTTCGAAGATTTTTGACGAACTAGCACTCAGGCAGAATACACTTGAAGTGATTTCTTTCTCATCAACCACTTCTATCGAAAACAAAAGGAACTTGGAGGAATGGCGATTGCTAAAAGTAAGTTCTACAGAAACTAAAACGACGTTTCATCTTCTTATGCATGTCGAAATCTTTAAAGATAAACTCGGAGAATTACGTTGAGCAATTACGAATAAGCCATCCACAAACCGTTAATCCAAATATCAGTCCTCTATTCTTACTATGACAAGATAAGCAGATTTCAACTTGTGGATCAAATTTCGTGAAAAAGAGGCTGTGCGCCAGCGTTTTAGAGGTGGACACATTTGAACGAAGATATCTGGCATATCACAAATTCCGTTTGGAATTGAAACCATTCCGCAGTTGAATTCCGATCGAAATGGTTTTAGGTTCTATAACAGCTCATCAAAATATATAATTCCCCGACAACATTCGAATTGGAACAAGGGGTACTTCTCTCAGATAATGAGCTGCATTCGATTCTATTTTTTAGACTCATTGAAAGGGACATACGTTTTAACTCCGGCTCCGAACGGCAAATGCATTAGTCAAAGAAGTTTTTCATAGCCTAATACTCAATAACCAGTGACTAGAGTTATGAGGTGAAGCGCCAGTGGACAAGATATCTATATATAGTAAAATAACTAGGAAAACTTCTTTAAAAATTACAAATTTTAGATTTATGTTTTTTTTTTTTTTTTTGTAAAAGTGGGGTATTATCACGCTATTCTTAATAAAATAACTTCTAATAAATGTATTTTCCCTATTTAAGGCTTATATTATTCAAAATATTTGTAGTCTTAAGAACATCGAAAAATAATACATATTATGTTTCTCCATTTTTGATTTTTTTATAAATTTTAAAATTTAAATTTTTTTAATTATACTATTCAAATTAATCACCTAATTACAAATAGGGGATGTTGGATACCAAGCAACGGTTCTGATTGGTCTTAACTTGGTAAGAACAGACTTATCTGGATTATCTTTCATCTCAACTGTGGACACTGACCTCCTACTGGTATCACCCTGGTAACTATGTTAACACCCGTTTAATGTAGTAAGCTAACGTCCAACATCTCATGCGAACTAAAGGGTGTCCCAACTAGAACGCATTTTTAAATTTGGCACGATTCGAAGTGTCATTGTTTGTCATTTGAACAATTGTTTTTGTTTGCTAGTAGAAGGTACGAGGTTAGTAAAAATGGAGCGCAACACGAATGAACAACGCATTCTCATTGTGAAATTATTTACCAAAATGGTGAAAGTTTTGCTGATACAGTTCGCAAATTTTGATCAATTTGGGGTCACGATAATGTTCCAAAAGAGTCAACTGTAAAGAGATTAATAGATAAATTTGCCGTAACTGGGTCTGTTAGTGATGTAAAGACAACAGCGCGCCTTCGACCAGGTCGATTGACCGAAAATGTCGCAGCTGTACGTGATGATGTCACTCAAACTCCATCCACCTCAATTCGACACCGAGCTCAGCAAATTGGTGTCTCCAAAAATCCACTATGCAGCGAATTTTGAAGAAAGATTTGCATCTTCATGCATACAAAGTTCAATTGACTCAGGAACTGAAGCCAGATGACCATGGACAGCAAAGGGAGTTCGTTAATTGGGTATTGGAGAGACAACATGAAAATACTGATTTTGCCGATAAAATCATCTTCAGTGACGAGGCCCATTTCCATCTTGATGGCTTCGTCAATAGGCAGAATTGTCGCATTTGGGGTGAGTAAAACCCTCGAGTGATTCACGAGAAGCAAATGCATCCTCAACGTGTCACTGTGTGGTGAGGTTTTTGGGCTGCAGGAGTCATTGGACCTTTTTTTTATGAAAATGAGGCAGGTCAAGCGCAAACAGTCAATGGTGTTCGGTATCGTGAAATGATGACCAGTTTTTTCTTGCCTATAATTGAAGAAATGAATGTGGTTTCAACAAGACGGCGGCACATGTCATACAGCCAGAGAAACAATTTAATTGCTAAATCAGTCATTTCCCGGTCGTGCTATTTCGCGTTTTGGAGACCAGAATTGGCCGCCTAGATCGTGCGATTTAACACCTTTAGATTTTTTTCTTTGGGGTTTTTTGAAGACGACGACTCAAGCCTTAAAAGAGGAAATTGGACGCTGCATTAATGAAATACCGCAGCATTTATGCAAAAAGGTCATTGAAAATTTTATTAAAAGATCGCGTGTGTGCCAGCAAAGCCGCGGCGGCCATCTGCACGATATCTTATTCCATACATAACCTCATTCTGTCTACTTTACGATATAATAAAGTTTCACGATTTTTTTTTAAATATCTGTGTTTTACTTAAAATTTAAAAATTGCGTTCTAGTTGGGACACCCTTTATAAAAATATGGGTTAGGTCGTCGGGCTAGTAACCCACTCCTAGAAAAAACAATTACTATGAAAAAGCTAAATTTATAATTAAAAAGACCAAGTAGAGGGAAATCTTTTAAAGCTTGGCCTACAAGATCGAAGCGCATGGAATTTTTAAATATGCTTGGCCTTTGACCTTAACAGGTTATACATATAGGCTACTTAAGTAAGTACCTCAAATTTGCTCACCCTTTATATATATCTAATCTATATTCTATCTTTTAATTTATATTTAATTAAGTCGACTGTCATGTTTAATTAAACATTTAGCTTAATTGACTGTTTTTGATAAAATTAACAAAATTCAGTTTTAATCAATTACTTTTGGGTATTTTCAGTAATTCCCATTTTTCAACAATAAAACCTCTATTTGGTAACCCTACAAAGAGAGAGAGAGTGAATTTTCAATTGCGCTATTTCATTATAACTCTTCCACTCTTTTCTGTAGAGAGCACAAATAAATGAGAGCAGAGTTGTATAACATTAACAAGGCATTGTTGCCATATGAAAACAATGCATAGGGCACTTCATGTGTGCATAAATAAACGAGATACAAAAACAAAGCTTTTGAAATATTTATTGTATGTATTTTTTATATTTATTTTTTATTGCTAATGTTTGTAGATTTGTCGGAGCAGATATTAAACAATAAACACGCTAGATTTCCCGCCAATTTTTTTCTTTTGTATATTAATTATTTATAAAGACGTGCTAAAATATTTAAACGATTAGTAATTTTTATGATAGAGTATGGATGGAATAAGTTGAAGATTTTTATTTCAAATTAAAAATGGTTATTGTTTTTAGGAAAATTTTAAATATGAATATTTTTCGTTTAACATAAAAATATGGTATTTATAAATTTTTGCTTTAATTAAATTATCTTTCATTATGATGGAATCATAATAAATTTTGGCTCTAATATTTTATTAAATAAAAACTTCTATTAACATTTTATTTAAACTTGTTAATAAACGTTTTTATCTTAACAGCAACTACCAGCTGATTTCTTAAGTCAACCCAACAATTATCTGTTGGCGTTAAACGTTGAAAAAAAAGCGCGCCAAATTTCATTAACGTATTAAATTGTTTGTTTATAAAAACATGCTTTCCTATTGTCATGTCAATGACAACCATACACAAAGGCAAGCGGCAACACTGTATACAAAAGAAACAGAAGAAGACAATAAAAAAACAATTGGCTACTCTCGCTCTTTATCAAAATCTCTCTTTATTGTATACAAATTAAATGAGCAAGTTTTAAGGCATAGAGAGTTTCTCTTTATATTTTTTTTTTGTTGTTTTCCATATATAAAATGGTGGCAAATTTAGTAATGCAGAAAAGAAACAAAAAAAAAAAACTTGGGGTATATTACTTCGTGAGTTATCGTTTATTTTTTGGCTGTTGTTTTTGCTATAGAGATCCACCAGACGTTTAATTATGGCTGCCAGATTGCTAGTAGATTTTACGCTTTTTTATATAGTTAAACTAACTAAAATAACAGAAATAAAAAATCGTGAGCCCACATTCAATACCGACTATGAACTAACTTCAAAATTTTTAAGGAGAGGCAAAAAGTGTTCAATATCTAAAATACTTTAATAGAAGTCAATATTTCCTCTACAATATTTCTAAGCCAATAACTGCCTTAATATATTTCCTCCATCTGATTTTTATTACATGAGATGTTCTTTTATAAAAGAACAGTTTTCCAATAAAAAGTATTTAAAAATAAAAATGGTTCATAGGAGGTATTGAATGTAGGCTCACGATATGCACATAAGTAAAGGGTATCCCAACTAGAACGCAATTTTTAAATTTTAAATAAAACACAGATATTAAAAAAAAAATCGTGAAACTTTATTATATCGTAAAGTAGACAGAATGAGGTTATGTATGGAACAAGATATCGTGAAGATGGCAGCCGCGGCTTTGCTGGCACACACGCGTTCGTTTAATTAAATTTTCAATGACATTAATGACATTAATGCAGCATCCAATTTCCTCTTTTAAGGCTTGAGTCGTCGTCGGCTTATTCGCGTAAACCATCGACTTCAAAAAACCCCAAAGAAAAAATCTAAAGGTGTTAAATCGCACGATCTATGCGGCCAATTCTGGTCTCCAAAACGCGAAATAACACGACCGGGAAATGACTGATGTAGCAATTGAATTGTTTCTCTGGCTTTATGACATGTGGCGACGTCTTGTTGAAACCACATGCCCTCCACATTCATTTCTTCAATTATAGGCAAGAAAAAACTGGTTATCATTTCACGATACCGAACACCATTGACTGTTTGCGCTTGACCTGCCTCATTTTCATAAAAAAAAAGTCCAATAATTCCTCCAGCCCAAAAAACACACCACACAGTGACACGTTGAGGATGCATTTACTTCTCATGAATCCTCACCCCAAATGCATCCTCAACAGTGACACGTTGAGGATGCATTTACTTCTCATGAATCCTCACCCCAAATGCGAGAATTCTGCCTATTGACGAAGCCATCAAGATGGAAATGGGCCTCGTCACTGAAGATAATTTTATCGGCAAAATCAGCATTTTCATGTTGTCGCTACAATACCCAATTAAGGAACTCCCTTCACTGTCCATGGTCATCTGGCTTCAGTTCCTGAGTCAATTGAACTTTGTATGCATGAAGATGCAAATCTTTCGTCAAAATTCGCTGCATAGTGGATTTGGAGACACCAATTTGCTGAGCTCGACGTCGAATTGAGGTGAATGGAGTTTGGGCGACATCATCACGTACAACTGCGATATTTTCGGTCGATCGACCTGGTCGAAGGCGCGTTGTTGTCTTTACATCACTAACGGACCCAGTTTCGGCAAATTTATCCATTTATCTCTTTACAGTTGACTCTTTCGGAGCATTATTGCGACCCATCTTTCGGAGCATTATTGCGACCATTTTGGTAAAGCAATTTCACAGTGGGAATGCGTTGTTCTTTCTTGTAGCGCTCCGTTTTTACTAACCTAGTACCTTGTACTTGCAAACAATAACAATTGTTCAAATGTCAAACAATGACACTTCGAATCGCGCCAAATTTAACAATTGTGTTCCAGTTGGGACACACTTTAGATGCGTAGTGCTGTAGGTTAGGTTTTTATAAAAACCTGGTCCAAGGTTTAAAAAAGAAAGAAATGCCTCAAACGGGCAAGTATTTAATATTTATTAGGGTTTATTTAATAAAATATTTAAAGACTCCATTAATTAAAAGTGACTTTCTTATACAAATGATTTATTTCTATAATGTTGGCGTTTTTTTTTTTTATAAAAATCATCTGGCAATACTGTACAATCATGCTTATTCACTTATTGTATATATAGTATATATATTTTTTTCGTGAGAAATCAATATTTCACAAAAGTTTGAGATTTTTTTTGCCAAATGAAAGAAGGAAAATTACAGTAAAAATTCCCAATTAGTTAAATGGAAAAATATGCATATGGTTTGTTTTGTTTACATATCATTATAAGCAAACAACAAAAACAAACTATTAAAATATGAGTTGAAAAAATTCAAGCACATGTTTTTATTTTTATGCATAAGTAAAAAACAATTTAATTTCAAGTGGAAGCAGAAAAAATTTAATTGTTATTTTTGATAAATTATTTTTGATAAATTAATAGCAACATTTTTTGTTGTTGTGTATAATAGAGTCAGGTAGCGTCTACAACTGACATTAATCCACTAACATTACCATTAACATCATTTTAGTATTGCTGACAACAAGATATAAATATCAACCACAGGAATACACATATCATACTATAGAGAGGACGAATAAGCAGGACAGTATCATGTCAAAATCCAATATTTTGTCATGCCTCTAACGACCTTATCTTCTAAAAAGATAAATTAAAGAACACAAGAAAGGTATCCCACATCATGTCCCATTTTAAGCGAATTTGAGCTCCTCCAAAAAGTTAGGTTGGGATGTAATGGGCTACGGCTGTTGCCTACTCTAACCTCCTCTTGGTTCATTCTGGTAACCTGAGCAACCTAGTTGAAGATGCGGTAAGCAACCCGTGTGGGAGGGAGTTATCTTAGAGCCATTCCAACGTATTTGGCCTAAGATAATTGTACTTGGTAAAGTACGAAAATGCAGCGTCTGTTCAACATTTTAGTTGCGACTGTAAGCGGCTCGGATCGAGCGGCTCGCTATGCAAACGTGGCTCATGTCTTTGGACTCATCACCCATCGACTTGCAGTTAAGATGTTTTAATCATGGAAAGAAACAACATTACAATATATATAAAGTGTGTCCCACTAGAACGCAATTTTTAAATTTGGCACGATTCGAAGTGTCTTTGTTTGACATTTGAACAATTGTTATTGTTTGCTAGTAGAAGGTACGAGATTAGTAAAAATGGAGCGCTACACGAATGAACAACGCATTCTCATTGTGAATATGTTTTACAAAAATGTTGAAAGTTTTGCGGCTACAGTTCGCAAATTGCGATCAATTCGGGGTCACAATAATGCTCCAAAAGAGTCATTTGCCGAAACTGGGTCTGTTAGTGATGTTAAGCCAGCAACGCGCCTTCGACTAGGTCGATCGACCGAAAATGTCGCAGATGTACGTGATGATGTCGCTCAAACTCGATCCACCTCAATTCGGCACCGAGCTCAGCAAATTGGTGCCTCCAAATCCACTATGCAGCGAATATTGGCGAAAGATTTGCATCTTCATGCATACAAAGTTCAATTGACTCAGGAACTGAAGCCAGATGACCATGGACAGTGAAGGGAGTTCGTTAATTAGGTATGAAAATGCTGATTTTGCCGATAAAATAATCTTCAGTGACGAGGCCCATTTCCATCTTGATGGCTTCATCAATAGGCAGAATTGTCGCATTTGGGGTGAGGAAAATCCTCGAGTGATTCACGAGAAGCAAATGCATCCTCAACGTGTCACTGTGTGGTGTGGTTTTTGGGCTGCTGGAGTATTGGACCTTTTTTATGAAAATGAGGCAGGTCAAGCGCAAACAGTCAATGATGTTCGGTATCGTGAAATGATAACCAGTTTTTTCTTGAAGAAATGAATTTGAATGGCATGTGGTTTCAACAAGACGGCGCCACATGTCATACAGCCAGAGAAACAATTCAATTACTACATCAGTCATTTCCCGGTCGTGTTATTTCACGTTTTGGAGACTAGAATTGGCCGCCTAGATCGTGCGTTTTATATCTTTAGATTTTTTTCTTTGGCGTTTTTTGAAGTCGATGGTTTACGCGAATAAGCCGACGACAACTCAAGCCCTAAAAGAAGAAATTGGACGCTGCATTAATGAAATACCGCAGCATTTTTGCAAAAAGGTCATTTAAAATTTCATTAAAAGATCGCGTGTGTGCCAGCAAAGCCGCGTCGGCCATCTGCACGATATCGATATCATAACCTCAATTTGTCTACTTTACGATATAATAAAGTTTCACGATTTTTTTTTTTTTTATATCTGTGTTTTATTTAAAATTTAAAAACTGCGTTCTAGTTGGGACACCCTTTATTTTAATTTGGACCACAGGGCTCTAGATATTCCAGATGCTACCGTCTCCCCCAGATCCTTTTGTAAAGTAAAAAGGTATCAGAACTCTTTATAGATTAACATAATCAAATTAAGCTGTGAAATGTAAATCTGCGATAAGAGAATGTTAAAAACTGTAAAATTTATCATAAAATCGATAGCGATAACAGTAAAGTACAAATATATAGCATTTTGAGAGATTAATATAATCTTAACATCATGTTATGCCGTCTAATGTAAATGTGAGCTAAAAGACTGTAAAAATATGTAGGAACTGTAAAATATAACATCTAATAATCTTAACATCATGTTATGTCTGGGTTTTCATGTCCAATGTAGACGTGGGGTAAGAGAATGTAAAAATATGTATGTAAATGTGTGGTTGACTGGTTTTTTGGCATTGCGTCGTAATGAAAAAGAGCAACAAAAAAATTGCAGTTTTATAGATACTGTAAAAAGGATTACGCAATTTTTAGTATTTTGGTAAATGAGTTTTTCTAAATTTTTAAATAATTACAACAGTTTTGTAGATGTCTGCAATTTTTTTGTTTGTTTTTGTTTTCATTTAAATTTAGCAATGAATCATTTTAGTTTTTTAGTTTCGCGTTGCCAATTTTTTCATCACCCTCACCGGGAGGGTATAGACAATGTGGCGTTGTTGTCTTTTTTTTTTAATTAAGTAGGTATTTTTTATTATTATTTAAATTCGATTTATTTCAATTCAAGTTTTTGTTATATTTTTTCATTAATAAATATTTGTTTATAAAAAGGAAAAGTTTGTGTATTTTTATTTTATTTCAATTGCGTCACTTTGTGTTTGTTTTGTTTTTTATTTCTATTTTTTTTAATTGTAACGTAGTTTTTTTTTTTGTTTGTTTTTTGAATACTTTTTTTATTTCTTTGTTATTTTCTATTTAGAGTGTATTAGTTATATACAAGTAAAAACTTCTTTATATATTATAAAATATTGCGCATTACAAGCTTTTCGTATAGAGATTTGAAAATTTTCGTTGTTTAATTGCAATTTTTTTTTTGTAATTTTTATAAGGATCAAAATTTAAAAATTTTTTTACTTACAAACTTTTTGGATTTTTTTTCCTCAGAACATAGCGCTTTGAAAGGATCGTATACGTACTTAAAAACTAATGTTGTTTGGTTTTTGTATAAATATAATATTGAAATTGACTTTTTTGTTGTTTAGTAAAACGAAACTTAATAATTTTATAAATATAGCAAATAAATGTGTTAATTTAATTGACATAACCTTACTAACCCTTCTTTTCTTTCATGAACATGTCATAAACCAAACTGCATTAAATGGTGCAGCTTCGTCATCTGGGCACATTCGGCAATGACAGTATTTTTATTTATATAGAGATCTAAACAAAAAGTACCAAAAGGTGGTGAAAATTAGAGATAAAGCTTTATATTATTCAACACTGTAGGTTAGGAAGTTGGCTGATGACTAAGTCTTCAACACTGAAATTTCACGTGATGTCCATTTTGAGAACAATTAAGTTGCACCATTTTTTTGTTATTAGACACAGTATTTAAGATTTTTGTGCTACACGCAATTTTACATCGACAGCGTATTATTGCTATAGGGAATGATGATTTGCTCGATTCAAAAGTGATGATTTCGACACTGAAGACAAGAAAAGGCCTGCCTGGACAGCAGAAAAAAATTAAGATGAGGAATTGGAAGCATGGCAATATTATTTGGAGTTAAACAACAAGACATTTCCATATGTTTCAAAGCATTGGAAATAATTTGTAGTAAAAGCAAGGAATTTGGTTCTCATATGAATGGGATAAAATGGGGTGCAGCTGTTGCCTGGCGTCTCCAGCTACTAGGTAGGAACTGTATCCAAATCCTACTCTAACCTCCTCGTGGTACATCTTGGTAACCTGAGCAACCTAGTTGAAGATGCTGTAAACAAACCGTGTGGGATTCTAGGTCAGAGCTAATTAAAGAGAGAGTTGTCTTAGAGCCATTCCAACGTATTTGGTCTGAGGGTCTAAGAAAATTGTACTTGGTAAAGTACACAAATGCAGCGTCTAATCAACATGTTAGTTGCGGCTGCAAGCGGGCATCTGTCTCGGAACGTGCGGCTCGTTATACAAACATGGCTCATGTCTTTGGACTTATCACACATAAACTTAGCACTTACGATGTTTTAAGCATAAAAAGAAACAACATTACAGAATGTTTTACTCCAAGAGGTAATCATGCGAGGAGGATTTCGGAGGTGCCTAATCTTGCATAGATTAGACATTATGATGAATGAAACTAGAGGTTTTATGCTCCATTGGAAGTCAAGGATAAAAGAATTATACATTTTTTAAAGGTGGAAACAAAATCAGGTGTCGAAACCAAATCATTCTGGCAATTCTTGTTATTAAGGATATAGTACAAAAAGTTTGCGATTGTCGTTTACCTGAAAGTGTTTACAAACAATTTCCCTATACATTTTGTCCAAGTAGGTCACAACCTCAATTAATTTCAAGCATCAGGTCTTTGGATTCTATGACTTATAGTTACACGTACATTTGAGGTTAGAAAGAAAATTGCCTGTCAAATAATGAAATGTCAAAAATTGAGCCAAAAACAAAGAATTTTGGCTCCAATGAGGTTGTTATTAAGGATATGGGACTTTCTCTGGAGGCAAACATTGTTCGAAAAGTTTCTAATTGTCATTCCCTTGTACTAGCTAGTGTTGACATCAGTGACCTTTGTTTTTCCTATAGTGCGTCGTGCGATCCACTGGAAAATCGACTACAAAGGGATGAGCCCTTGTTGAGTTGCGTGTGCTACGAAGAAATATACGGGTAGTAGCGATAGAACAGTGAAACGCAACCCACATTACGGCGATGCTCCAATGAGGCAATAGAGTTGGCTACCCTACTGTCACCGATAAGCACTTTTGCCCTCTCTTGTACGCGGTCGAGAGGCTCCAAAATAGACTTTGAAGCACCGGCTCATACATGAGAGTTGGATATCCCTTTTTCGGTCGGATATAAGTGGTATAGATATTAAGGAGATCAGTTGGAGTGTAGTATGTCTTACACCGCTTTAGAAAGCCGAGACACTTGAATGCTTCTTTCGACACTTGAAAAACGTGATTAATCCATTTGATTCCTCAATATTTATACAACCCATACTTACAGGTGATGCAACATTGTTCCTAACGCGTTTGTTGTGTTAACACACAACATTGGGTCTTTCGAGTGTTGAAATCGACCCTATTCGAAAGACCCCAATTGGATATTGTAGAAAGGTCAGAATTAAGCGTATCATTCATGGTTTGCCTCTTGGAATTGACATCGAGTAATATCTTGATTTGACGATGTCAATTAACCGTTCTTGTTATTTAACGCCGCTAGACAGTTTTCTCCGAGGTTATTTGAAAGACCACAACGTAAACAAACCACACATAAATGACGCTGTGAGAGGTTAAATTTGGCGCTGCACTGACGAGATAAGCGAAAATTTGTTGATATTGGCCATCTGGCCCTGGGAGTTAATCTATTGTCCAGATTGCCTTACCATTTGACGCACTGAAAAATTTAATTCGGTGCTGCACTGGGACAAGAAAAGTGTTGTTAATCTAATGACCAGATTGCCTTAGCCTAACCCTGACCTAAGATTTTTTTTTCTGAAATCGTTATTTCAGATTGATAACGCATGTCGTGAGCCTATATTAAATACCGACTATGAACCAAATAAACAATTTTTAAATAGAGGCAAAAAAGTGTTCAATATCCAAAATACTTTAATAGAAGTCAATATTTCCTCTACAATATAGGTATTTAAGCCAATAACTGCCTTAACACGATTTCCTCCATCTGACTTTTATTACATGAGATGTTCTTTTATAAAAGAAGAGTTTTCCAATAAAAAGTGTTTAAAAATGGTTCATAGGCGGTATTGAATATAGGCTCACGATGCGTAAATTGCGCTTAGGCATGCGTTGTCAACTTTAAAAACTGCAAGTCAATTCTGAAGAAAGAGTAAGGGGTAATAAATATGTCAACTTAAATCAAAACAAATAAGTAGGTATGTAAATAACGTTAATCTGACCAATAAGAATGAAAACATTCTGTGACATTTGCATATGTGAAAGGAGAAATGTAAACAATTTGAAACATATGATGCAAAAAACAAAAAACTTGAGATGTTTTTTAGGCAAACAAGTGAATCTAGTTGAATAAAAATAAAACCCTAAAAAGTTTTGGGAATTTTTTTATACTTATCTATATTCATATACATGTGTATGTACATATGTAAGTATTTGTAGTTTTGTAACAACAAAAAAATCAATATACGAATATTATACTTGAACTTACCTGTATCTGATGAAAATGTTCCATTGCGTTTGAGTGTAAATGTTTGGGGTATGAGTTGTTTTTGTTGTTGGGGATTTATAACGGCCTCATATACAGTTTTTGATGATGGTAATTCCTTTTAATTGTTCCTGGTATTAAGAATAGGCTGCCAAATGTTTGAATGAAGGGTTTTTGTGATTTTTATATATATTTTAAAGTTTTGTTTAAACAAATAATACTTTTGAGTATATATTTTTTTTGTATTAAAAATAAAATTTTTATTTATTTTAACTTTTTTTAAAAGTTAGGTTTTTGTTAAAATGTTTTTCTTTTGTAAACACTAAAAAAATTTAAAGAGAAATTTTTAAAATTATTAAAAAAAAAACACTTAACGATTTATGAGTAGGGAAGAGAATAACAACCAACGAACACTCATTGCAAAAAAAAAAAAGAAAAAACACGCGTCAAAATAGCAAAAATAATGAGTAATAAAAAATTACCGTTATCATAATTGCCCAACAAACATTAGAAATATTCATTAAATACATGTGACTCTTCTTCTTGGCATTCTTGTGTTGTTATATTTCCAACAATGTTACACAAAGCTCTTTTAGATGATACTTAAATTTGTATCTATTATTATTATTTCAAATTCCCAATTATTGGGGGTGTCAAATAATAATGAAAATAAAAACAAACCCTCTCCATAATAAATTTTGCTAAATTAAGTTTTATCAAATCAAACTAACAAAAAAAAAATATGAAGAAGAACGAACCACCATCAACATCACTGACTTTTTCAAACAAATACTTGTCGTTGTTGTTGTTATTCTCTTATCATTTTCGTTGTTAACGTCAAAAAATAAAAAAAAACGTTGATTTCGTTAGCTTGCCTTTAAATTTGCGAAAAGCAAAAAAGTATACACTTAAATTGTTTTTGTTGTTTCTTTTCAACTTCTTCCTCTATTACTTTTCCACTTTTTTCCTATAGGTATGCTTCTTCTTCTTCTTAATGTTTTCTGTTCTTTTTTCCACTTTTTTTTGTTTTACTTGACTCACTATTTCACTGTTTTGTATTTTGTATATTATAATGCTGTAGCCGTAGCTCTGGTATATTAACAAAACACACTGTGTTGTACGTACCAACAACGAATGCTATGGCAATTGCCTTTACAAATGCTATTGAATTGAGTTTCTTTATGCCTTGGCTTGTTTAGCTGCCTTTAAAAAAGAACTTCCATATGTATATTATAAATACAATGGCAAAAAAACAAAAGTGAGTGCACACACATAGAGAAAGAGCATAAAAAACGAGAGTGCACAAATGCTCTCCCCTGTATGTAAACACTTTCTGTCTCTGTTTTACTAGTGTTAAAGGCTTTGCCACTGTTTCATTCTTACCTTATATACGTCAGTGTTTTTCCAATTAAATAAATGTGTATAACATTTGCAAATCATTGTGGGACAGTGTTACCAATTATCGGATATTTAAGGCAAATGAGGGGGTAGTGATGGTTTAAATATTACATTTGTGTTTTATTTTTTTTTTCTTTTGTGATAAATTTATTTTGATAAGACTTTTTTTGCTATGCTTTTTCAGTGCTTATTGGAATTTTTAAACCCACGACAAAACATTCTAATATAGAAAACTTTTCTGTTCAGAAAGACATTTAGCGGTATATACCTACATGTAAGTATCCCTTTAGAAATCGAGACTACTCCTTATTCAAATGTAAAAAGTACTCCACATAGAGACCAGGACTTGTCCAAAAGTAATCCAACAATGTCCTAGGAGAGGACCATGTAATCCAAAAAAACATGTCAGAGTTATCCAAAAATTAGTCCAAGAAACTACTTTGCACATTATTAACACAGGATAAGTCTTGAAATTACTTCATGCCACTACTCCATGGATTACCAGAGAAAACTAGTTGGAAAATCATTTTATAATATTAACCCGAGGAATATAAACAACTACTGTAAGTCGCCAAACACATGAAAGCTCAAAGAAGAGCTTGAACGTCATAAAATGGCAAATTAGAAAATATACTGAAGGGTTAATGCTGCAATTTTTGAAAATCAAGTTAAAACACTTGCAATTTTCAAGATAAATAATTCTATACAATTTTTCATATGTTTTTCTTTTGGTACAGAAATTGGTTAAAATCCGTTCTCTACTTACGGTACCTTCATAGATCGGTCCTCCCATAATTGAGTTTTGATGATGCTGAAATTTCGCATTTAATAAATCGACTTCTCAGAAACACTAATGCCCGTTTCAAACGAATCAGGTTTACTTGATCAGTTTTTCTTTAAATTTCTTTTGAACCTGCATTTACGTTCACACATGAACGTATTCATCATCAGTTTTCATTTTAATTAAATTTCATACACATTTTCGAAATTTTCGTAAACTCTATAGTACGGTCAGGTTTGCTCAATTTTAATTCTGTCAGTTTTATCTCATACAAGCCATGGCATAACAGTTTTACCAAAGTTGTATTTTTTAATCACGTGTTGCGCGTATTGCCAAATATTAATTTTTAAGTCATCAATGTTTGTGTTTGCATTGCATCGGACAATGTAACTACTCCTTTTTACTTAAAACGTATCATGTACTCCAATTTCAACGGATGTAATTAGGAGGACAGGGAGCAACGGCATTGAGATACTTTCGGCAATGACGGTATTGTTGGTAAATTCTCCTTGTGCATCACTAGCTTTCATTTACGGTACCATAGTTGAAGCCGTTTAAACCAAACTCGAATCTCAATTAGGCCATTTATCGGGATGTATTGGGAGTATTAAAATGTTTCTGGCTGCTCTTCATTGCTTGCGTTTCCATCTAATGAATTTCGCACCCCCATTTACTTAGCATTTAGACTTTATGAAGGCCTTCGACAGTGTCAATAGAAGATATCTATGAAGAATCTTAGAAAATTGTAACAAGCCAACGAAAATTTTGAACTTAATTCGATCAATGTACGTAGATTTTAAATGTCAGGTAAATTGTCTATTCCGTTTGAAGTTACTACTGGAGTAAGACAAGGACGTATCTTGTCACCTATACTTTTTATCCTTGTCGACAACATAATGCGCACGGCTCTAATATGTAGACACGTATTCCAATGGACATCCTTTAAACAACTAGAGGACTTGGAATACCCTGATGACGTCGTATGTCTTCTAAGCCAAAGCTCAGGTCACCTTCAAGAAAACACTAACGATATCACTGTTGAATATCTTTCAGCTGGGCTCGAAATCAATATTTCCAAGACAAAGATTAGGCTATGGCGGAAACCCGTCGACACATATCTTTAATTATCTTAATAAGGCAAAATAGGCATTCGACATTCTCCGAGCTTTTTGAAAATCTCGGCAAATATCAACAACAACTAAGTTACGCATATACAACTCGAATGTCAAGTCCATCTTGTATTACGTTTGCGAAACTTTGGAACGCAAAAATGCCATCGATAAGCTCCTACAAACTTTTGCAAACAAATGCTTCAGCAAATCCTTAATATATGGTGATCGAATCGCCTAAGAAATTAAGATCTACCAAACGCTACAAACCAAATCCGTGCTTCTATAGAGGTGTGTCAATGGAAATGGCTGTGGTTAGGCTATAGACTTCGAAGGACAAATACCAACATTCTTCTAGAGCTTCGTGGGAATCCACAGGGAAGCGGCCGTCGTGTTGGTTCACCTGCTAGAACGTAGAGAAGGTCAATTGATGCGGAGTTGCAAGCAGCAAACTATTCATGGAATGACTTATGCCTAACATCTTGCACTAGAGTTCGATATAAAAGGATGGTTGAGGCCCTATGCTGTACTGGGAGTCATAGATGGAAAGGGTATTATAAGTTTGTGCTGATTAATGTAACTCATAGAAATATTTGTCTTAGACCCACCTTTTAGTATACCAATAGACACTTTCTGAGTCGATTTAGCGATGTCAGTCTGTCTGGCTGGACCCCAATGTAAATGATGTAATCAAAGTAAAGGGGCCAAATTACCGCATTCGATATCGGTCGAAATCTTAGATATTTTCAAAACATTTGTATAGCCTACTTTAAGGATTATCAAAATTATTTAAAAGATGCAAAGTTTACTATATTTTTTTTTTTAAGTTTTTTGCAAAAGATGAACAATAGTAAAAGAATTTTAAATGGACTATATGTTCTTAAAAACGAATCAAAATGGATACCAAATTTCAATAAACTTTTTGCATTGAAGTAACTTTGAACATCCCTATAGTATACTTCACAATATTTGCTTAAAAGTCTGAGTTTTCGATCGATATTGAATGCTTTAATTTGGCCCCAGGTCGCAATTCTAGAGATAATTTGATGAAATTTGGTACAGATAATTTTTTTTTTTTTTTTTTGAAATTGAAATTCTTTAAAATCGGTCCATTATTTATGGTACCTCCCATAGGTCCCACTTCCCGGAATTGATATATTAGCCACAAATATCAATATTTTTTCATGAAATTTTAAACAAATACTGCTTATGTAAACTAAAATCACTGTACCAAAATTGATTTAAAACTGAATAAAATATCGTAAAGTGTGTGTGTGCATGATCGTTGTACGTGTTAAACCGTACAATTTTAACCGTTCGGTTAAAACTATTCAAAAGAACGAAGTGTGTACCCAACTTAACAGCATTATTACAATTCGGTCATGGTAATAAACATTCTACTTCCCTATTTGTTTCATGTAACTGTTGGCAACTCTGCTAATAATTCTCTCCTCTTTTTGTATAAATGGCGCATTGTATAATGAAGCGTCGTCTTTTGTATATGAACCCAACAAAAGCAACAAACAAAAAAAAAGTATCTCAAAACTAATCCGAAAATATATAGTATGTATGTTTGGTATACCCATGTATAAACTAACTAGGTACAATATTCTCACGCAATATTTTTGCACTTTCATGTTTTTACTATTCATTATTGGAAAATAACAAACAAAATCTAGAGAAAGTCGAATGTGGTTGGGAATTATATTTTGAAGAAAAAAAAAACGCAAAACTCATATCACAGACATTAACCAAACTCTGAAATACAGCAAATGATGGGAAATGGGAAGGAAAAAAAATAAATAAATATAAACCTAAATGAATAACAGACAGCTAAAAAGATTTCATTTTCTGTAAATTTAGATTTTTCACTTAAATTCAAAAATGCTACGCTACGAGCAAGTTCAGTTTTTACACGGATTATTTTTCAATTAAAATTCGAAATTTACCTATAGCTTGTTCTATAGTTATAGAGAAAGTTAAAGATTAGAAAGAATTTGTTGGTTTTTGTGGAGATTTTCAGCAAAATATAAAGTGTTTTGAAACAAATGTTACTTTGGTTATTCACTTACCCCCATATGGCAATATTCAATGTTTTTTTTTTTTTTTAATAACGGAAAGTTTTGAGACAAATGGAAAACATTTTTGAATGCTAGATGTAAGTAAGAAATATTAAAAATGTTTGTGTTTGTTGTTGTTTAATTTCAGATGGAAAACTCGTTAAATAGTTCGTGACCGGAATGGAAAAAATTAATATTAAGATAATGTGTAATATTTACAATAAATCAATAAAAATTTTTAAATAAAAAAAGAAAAATATTTAAGTGCTATTATTTTTTAATTCTTTAATTTCGATATTGTCTGCTAATTAAATTTGTGGAAAATTTTAAAATTTCTTAATACTGTACCTACAAACATAAATTACCTCGATTTTTAAATCTTGATACCTACCTTTAATTTGTATAAAATATCTAAAACTTGTAAGAAATTTAAGTTTTGAAATCTGTTTATTCAAATATCCAAACAATTTTGAATTGTTTAATTATTGTTTTCATTCAAAACTCTTGTTTGTTTTACCCCTACAATCATTTTGTACATTTTCTTTTTAATGTATGACTGTACTTTACGCGCCTTTTTTCTCTGTGTTTTTTGTTGTTGTTAACCCAAAAGAGACAACATGAAAAACATTTGTTTTTTTTATGTATCTCTAGGTTTTGTTGCTTTTATTTTATAGTTGTCCTCTCCACAATGTATACAACATAATAGTTGTTTTTGTTTTGTTTGGTTCTCTTATTTACTTTTAATACAGCTAACCGGCTGAGTGCCTTTCTCTTTTTATGTATAATGAAAACAAACTAATTTATGTATACATAAAAAGCAGGGGTGGCCATGTTAATTACTTAAGGTTCTAAGGTGGGATCTTAAAATGTTAATTTGTCTGTGAATTCCACAATAAATTTAGAAATTTTGAAGTTAGTTTAGTTTAAAAAAAATGGAAATCCTTATACAAAATTTTGCTACAGAAAATGTTAGTTTTTACATAAACAAAAGTTAATTTTTTCATAAAACAAATTTCGTCATGAAAATCGAGATAATTTTGGGACTAAAAAAAATAACATTTTTGGTTTAAAAAAAAATTTTAAATAAATTTTGAGGTCAAAAAAAATTTTTATAGGAAATTTTTGGTTAAAAAAATATGTTCTGCTGAAAATTTTTGGTCGAAAGAAAATGTTCTAATAAACATTTTTGGACAAAAATATTTTTTATTAAAACTGTTGGTCGAAAAAATACTCTATTAAAAGTTTTGGTAAAAAAAATTCTATTAAATAAAAAAAAACAAAAATGTTTTATTGGATTTTTTGGTCTAAATAATTTCTATAGAAAATTTTTGGTCAAAAAAATTTTTATGGAAAATTTTTGTCAAAAAAATTTTTACAGAAAATTTTTTGGTCAAAAAAAATTTTATAGAAAATTTTTGGTCAAAAAAATTTTTATAGAAAATTTTTGGTCAAAAAAATGTTTATAGAAAATTGTTGGTCGAAAACATGTTCTACTGAAAAGTTTCGGTCAAAAAAATGGTTCTTTTAAAAATTTTATTTAAAAATTTCTATAGAAAATTAGTCAAAAAAAATTTTTAAAGAAAATTTTAGGCCAAAAACTTGTTCTACTGAAAAATTTTGGTCAAAAAAATGATTCTATTAAAAATTTTCAAAAAAAAATTCTATAGTAAATTTTCGATCTAAATAAATTTCTATAGAAAATTTTTAGACAAAAAAAATGTTCTATTAAACATTTTTGGTCAATCAAATTTTTTAACTAAATATTTTAGTCAAAAAAAATCTATTCAAATTTTTTGGTCAACAAAAATTTTTATGGAAAATTTTTGGTCAACAAAAATTTGTATTGAAAATTTTTGGCTAACAAAAATATTTATAGACATTTTTCTTTGAAAATTTTTTATAAAAAAATTTATTGAAATTTTTGGTTAACAAACATTTTTATGGGAAATTTTTGAAAAGTTTTTGTCAAAAAAAAAAAAATGATTCTATTAAAAATTTTCTTAAAAAAAAATTCTATAATAAATTTTTGATCTAAATAAATTTCTATAGAAAATTTTTGGACAAAAAAATGTTCTATTGAACATTTTTGGTCAATCAAATTTTTTAACTAAATATTTTAGTCAAAAAAAAAATCTATTCAAATTTGTTGGTCAACAAAAATTTTTATGAAAAATTTTTGGTCAACAAAAATTTGTATTGAAAATTTTTGGCTAACAAAAATATTTATAGACATTTTCTTTTGAAAATTTTTTATAAAAAAAATTTATTGAAATTTTTGGTTAAAAAATAAATTTATATATCAAATTTTTGATCTATTAAAAAATTTTATAGAAAATTTTTAGTCTATAGAAAATTGTTGGTCAAAATAATTTTCTATTAAAAATGTTAAGTTCTAAAATTATAATAAAAAATTTTTGTATGAACAAATTTTGGTCAAAAAAAATTTCTATTGATAATTTTTATAGAAAACTTTTGGCCAACAGAATTAAAAAAATTTTTTTTTTGAAATTTTTAGTTCAAAAAAAATTTCCATTCAAAATTTTTATAGAAAACTTTTGGCCATCAAAATGTAAAATATATATATATATAAAATTTGTTATCTATTAAAAAATGTTTAGTCTGAATTTTCTATAGTAAATTTTTGATCTAACAAATTTCTATAGAAAATTTTTTGTCAAAATAATTTTCTATTAAAAATGTTTAGTTCTAAAATTTGAATAAAAAATTTTGGTAAAAAAAAAATTGATTAAAAATTTTTATTCAAAAAAAAAACAAAATTAAAAAAAATTAAATTTATATCAAATTTTTGATCCATTAAAAAATTTTGTAGAAAATTTTTAGTCTAAAAAATGTTTGGTCTAAAAAATTTCTATTGAAAATTGTCGGTCAAAATAATTTTCTATTAAAAATGTTTAGTTCTTAAATTTTAATAAAAAATTTTCTATGCAAAAATGTTGGTCAAAAAAATTTTTTATTGAAAATTTTTGTTCAAAAAAAATTTCTTAAAAAAAATTTAAAGAAAAAAATCAATTCGATCGAAAATTTTTTGATTATAAAGAAAATTTCTATTAAAAATTTTTGTTTATAAAAAACTTTCTATCGAAAAATAAATTTATAATAAATAATGTTCATGTTTTTATTAAAAATTATTTGTCGAATTTTTTAGTTTATAAAAAATTTTGTTTGAAAAATTTTCATTAAAAAAAATTTAAAAGAAAATTTTGTTATAAAAATTTTTTCTATAAAAAATTCTTGTTATAAAAAATTTAGAAAATTGTTTATTGTAAAAATATTTCTTTAGAAGTTTTTATGTTTATAAAATATTTTAGGTTAATAATTTTTTTACATAGTTTTACGTTTACAAAATTTTCTACAGAAAATTTTTTGTTATAAAAATGTTTTTCTAGAACATTTTTGATCATAAGAATTTTTCTATAGAAAATGTTTCTTCATAATTGTTTTCAAACAAAAATTTTTATATAAACCTAATATATTTTTTATTTTGAGAAAATTTCGTAACAAAATATTTCTGTATAAAATTTGGTTACAAAATTTTTCCATAACTTTCTATAAAAAAAACGTTGGTACAGATTTTCAGTAAGAAAGTTCTGTTTTCAAACGAAAATTTTTATCATAAAAAGTGCATTTTTTTTTTTAAATTTCGTAATAAAATTTTTTTATAAAAAAGTTTTAACAAAATTTTCCTATATAAAATGTGGCAACCAAATTTTTTCATAGAAAATTTCATAACTTTCTATTTACAAAGAACTTTGGTACAGATTTTCAGTAAGAAAGTTTTGTCTTGACTAATTTTTGTATACAGAATTTTTGTAAAAATTTTGTTAAAAAGAAATTCGTTTACAATTTTTTTTTTAATTTTTCTACAAAAATTTGTTTGTCAAAGTTTTTATCGAATACCTGTAGAATTATATTTTTCTTTTGAAAACTGATGTCATTTGTAGACATTACTTTACTTTCTATGCTGTGTAAACGTCCAGAAATTTGGTTAAAATCACTAATAATTTCCAACCCTGTCATAACGTTGCCAACTCTTGTATATACAATACCTGAAAAACTTTAAAAAACGGAATAAGTTTAATAAATTAATGTTCAATGCTATATAATATGATAATACTTTATAAATAATTTGATATTGTAGACAATCAGCCTGAAATAAATGTTATAACATAATATCTTAATAGATTAATTTCACATACCCACCCCTGATCCTTTAATATGAAATGCAAAAAAGCAGTTGGCAACTTAATACAAATAAATGGCTGAATTTACATGAGCCGGTCGCCATTTTCGTCGACCTCATTCATTCGTGAGAAGTCGAAGGAGACACACGGCTTCAGATTTTGTTAGCGTAGAAGAAAAAAGAAAAAGTGAATTTAATTAAAAAAAAATTGTAATTTGTGAAAAATAATAATTAAACAAGATGAATCGCAGACGTAATACGGCCGCAGCCAATCAAAAGAATTTTGTATCCGGAGGTGTTTTTGTAAGTATTAATATTGTTTCAAATATAATAGATAATTTCACAAGAAATATTAGAGGACATGTACAATTTATTTTCTTTGTCAATTAGTCATTCATAGCCGATATGTTAATACTAATTATTCTTTTATTTTTTTTATGTAAGATATAAAATTAACTTTTTTATTTCTTTTTTTTATAATTTTTACAGCGAAAAAGTCAGTTTTATGGTTGAAAAAGAAAAATCAATAAAACCAAATTCTTAGACTTTTTTGCAATAATCTTTAGAAGCGCTAATATTTTCTTGTGTGTATACTAGTTTTTATAACTTAAGAGAGTTGTGTATAGTGTACTCTTCATTTTGTTTTTTATTCAATTTTTATTTTGTGAATTTGTATCTCTTTACACACCCGCTCTCTTTAAGTTATATCAACTTGGCGTTTTTCTTCTGGGGTTTTTTTTTGGTAAAACGATGATGAATAATGAGTTTCTGTTGTAAAAAAAATATAAGCCAGATTTTAGCGCTTTTGAATGATTATTGGAAATCGTTCTATGTGAACTTTTGCTTAAATTATTAGTTTTGTGTCCTATAGTTATGTACATTTTATTTTGCTCATTACTCAAACGATGATGCATAAAGATTTGTTTTCTTTATGTGACAAAAATATCGTCTCTAATGTGCAAACGTATTTGAATTTTTTAGAAGAATTTTGTTTAAATATAGAATGTTTACACGTTTAAGGCTTTTCAAAAGTTCGAATGATGTTGGTTAATTGGCCAGATCGAAAACGTCCAATAGACTAACTATACTTTATCTTTTAAATGTGTCACATTAAAATGGCTTATAATACGTTATAAACCATTATAATGAGCTGTACTACATTATAATGCGTTATAATACATTAATCCGCATTATAATGAGTTATAATTCACAATTTTTGCGTTATAATGTATTTTAGTCGCTATATAATGTGTTATAAAACACATTTTTTTTCTTTATAATACATTATAATGCGTTATAATGCATTTTAGTCGCTTTATTATGAGTTTTAATACATTATAATGTGTTATAATACATTTAAGTCGCTATATAATGCGTTGAGGCCCTAAGCTCCACTGGGAGTCAAGGATAACAGAAGAAGAAGAAGAAGAATAATGCGTTATAATACAAAATTTTTTCATTATAATACACGATTTTTTCGTTATAACACATAATGTGTTGTAATAAATTTTAGTCGCTTTATAATTCGTTTTAATGTATTATATCCGCATTATAATGAGTTATAATACATAATTTTTGGACAACGAAAAGGTACAAGACTGATAAAAAAACGAACTTTTGTCTAGCTCTAAAGTCTTGTCCTGGTGTATTATAAAACCTATATCGTTTCTTAATACAGTTTTCATATTTAAACAAAATGTTTCAAAAATTTTATGTATGTTTAAAAACAAAAATTTGGAAAATTTTGAAAACTTGATTTGGTGGTAGGTTTGTATGTATGTGTTAAGTATTAAAGCATCCCCCAAAAATAGTTTGGGGGTGATTTAATCAAAGACAACATCCACCACCACCGCGCCACCACCATTCAAATTTTGAAAAAATTTTCATCTGCCATGAACAAGCATTTTCTTTGAAATAAACTCTTTATATGTTTTGTTTTTAAAAACCCTTAAAACAAATTTAGAGTTTATCTTTAAATGTTTGTTTATTTTTGTTATTGTTCAAATTGAATAGAATTTTGTTTATATTCAAATGATAAACAAAACAAAAAAGATGTTTGGGTTATTAGCTGCAGAAAATGTTCATATCTATTCCTAAACTAAAGTTTCAGTAGTCTATAATAATAATAAATATGCATAAAAACAGAAAACCCAAACTAACCTGATGTTGTGTGGCACAAAAATGAGCAAAAATTAGAATGAAGTCGAAAGTCGTTGTTGGTGAAGTCATCCAAACTGGATAATTATCGCCATTATTTGGGTTATTGGTAATTTTCTATGTAAACATTAGTTTTTAAGTATTTAGAGTATTTTATTTGATTTATTTTTTATTTCTTTTAATTGTAATGTTATTATAATTTGGTTTTTTTTTTGTTTTATTTTCTTAAATTTAAATCTATTGAAAATTTTGTTAGGATGCAAATACCCCAATTAAAAAGAATATTCAACAGCAAAATACACCACAAAGGCAAAATAATGCTTCAAATGCAACACAGCAATATACACCGGCTCCGGAACAAGATGTTGCACCATTGGAACCACCACCAGAGAATCCCTTCAAGGATTCAAACTTGACTTTGGATACTTCGGAACTTGTTGACTCTAATGGCAAAGTTAAATTCAAGAAAATTTTCATGACCCGCAAGAAGGCTTCCGGTAGGTTTTTAAACATTTTTATATGCTATAATCAGTTTTAAATAATAAAAAATTTAATGAAACTTAAGAATACATTAGGGCATACATAAACAATCGTATTAGACATATTATAATCGTTTTAAAAATATTATAATCGTGTTAAAAATGCGTTGTAACCTTTGTTTTAGATATTTTAACATTAAACAAGCATTATAATAATTTTAATGGGTTGTAACAAATCATAATATCATTATAATGGGTTATAAAACATAAAAATCTCATCATATGGGTCATAAAACATTATAATCTTATTTTAATTCGTTATAAAACACTAACCTCATTATAATGCGTTATAAAACATTAAAATACGTTATAATCGCATTATAAAGACTTATAATCGCCTTATAATGCATTCATCATATTATAATGGGTTATAAAACATTATAATGCTTTATAATTCCAACTAGAACGCAATTTTTAAATTTTAAATGAAACACAAATATTAAAAAAAAAATCGTGAAACTTTATTATATCGTAAAGTAGACAGAATGAGCTTATGTATGGAACAATATATCGTCCAGATGTCATTGAGATGAAATTTTCAATGACCTTTTTGCATAAATGCTGCGGTATTCATTAATGCAGCGTACAGTTTCCTCTTTTATGACTTGAGTCGTCGTCGGCTTATTCGCGTAAACCATCGACTTCAAAAAACCCCTAAGAAAAAAATCTAAAGGTGTTAAATCGCACGTTCTAGGGGGCCAATTCTGGTCTCCAAAACGTGAAATAACACGACCGGGAAATGACTGATGTAGCAATTGAATTGTTTCTCTGGCTGTATGACATGTGGCGCCGTCTTGTTGAAAACACATGCCCACCACATTCATTTCTTCAATTATAGGCAAGAAAAAACTGGTTATCATTTCACGATGCCGAAACACCATTGACTGTTTGCGCTTGGCCTGCCTCATTTTCATAAAAAAAAGGTCCAATGATTCCTCCAGCCCAAAAAACCACACCACACAGTGACACGTTGAGGATGCATTTGCTTCTCGTGAAACACTCGAGGATTTCCCTCACCCCAAATGCGACAATTCTGCCTATTGACGAAGAAATCAAGATGGAAATGGGCCTCGTCACTGAAAATGATTTTATCGGCATTTTTATGTTGTCTCTCCAATATCCAATTAACGAACACGATATCTTATTACATACATAACCTCATTCTGTCTACTTTTACGATATAATAAAGTTTCACGATTTTTTTGTTTAAATATCTGTGTTTTAAAATTTGAAAATTGCGTTCTAGTTGGGACACTCTTTACATTACAATAAATTATAACTGCATAATAATGCGTTTTAGTACATTAGAGACGCATTATAATGCTTTATAAGTTATAAAGCGTTATAATGCATTATAACACATCATTACCCTCGTAGAAATTTATAATTGTTCATTGCAATACTTTAAAATCGCATTTTCATTCTCATTTCTTCTATCGTATAAGTTACAAATTTAACCCCTAATTCATAAACAAATTACAAAACTATCAAAGTCTTCATATATGAAATATGTATGGAAGATTTGAATTATAAGCTTTATTTTTCGTTTATGAATTAGGTAGTTAGTTTTTTTTTTTCATTTAATCCCCCTTTTTTCCAGTTCGCATTAAGGAGAAGCGTATCAGACAAAATCGCCGCTTACGCAAAACCATCATACCCAAAAATGGTTTAATGGCTCTTAACGAATTGAAGGGCGTTTCGATCAGTGAATTCACCATCAACGATAATCCTGGCGGTGGCTTCACTGCTGTCGTTACCGTTAACAACAACCAATATGAGGGACGTGGCAATTCAAAGCCTGCTGCTAAGAATAATGCCTGTGAGAAGGCTTTACGTGATTATATTATTGCTAAATTGCGCGAAAATCCCCGCAATCGTAAGAGTGTCAGCAGCAATAATTCGGTGTGCAATGAACCCATGGATACCAGTGATGACAACACACCATTGTCGGCTGAGGATGATGATGTGCCAATGGTTAATTTGGCTTCGTTTGCCATCTACAAACTGTTTTCGGATTGGGAAAGTGAAGGTTTTGTTATACCCGAAATGCATCCAGTAGCTGGTGGTAATGTAAGTGATAATGAGGGTTCAACTGTTCCCAAGGAGCCCAAAAAGACAACTGTACGCAATGAATTGCCAGCCAATTGGGAAGCTATGCATCCAGCTTCGTTGTTGTGTGTGGTAAGTGTTGTGCAAGAATATTATTTGGCTTTGAAGGTTTATTTAAACTTGTCTGTTTTTAATAGATGCGTCCCGGTGTAACTTATACCGATAAGGGTTCAACTGGCGAAAAACCTAATGTATTACAAACTTTGGGCGTAACAATTGATGATCAAGAGTTTGAAGCTCAAGGCCGCTCTAAGAAACTGGCACGCCGCAATGTTGCCGCATTGGCTTGCAATGCTCTATTCAATACAAATTTTGAACTGGATGTAAAACAAGAAGCGTCCAAAGATGCTGCTAAAGATGCTGCTGCTGCTAATTAAGGCCTCACTTGAAAGCAGCTCAAGTCTTCGAGAGTAGTAGTTTTAGTATTATACAAACAACTTGATTGTATGACTTTTATTTAAAAAAAGAAAGAAAATGTGTACGTTCATTCTTCTCATAGTATTTAGTAGCATTTGACAAAATTGTAAACAAATGAGTTTTTTTTTTCTTAAATGAAATGATTATACATGAAACAAGACACAATTTTAAAACCAATTAAACCCCCCTTCCCCTTCAAAACAAAATCTTTACACTTAACACGATGTAGTGTAGTAGGCATTAGTTTTACCCAATAAAGAAAATTAAAAAAACAGAATAATTTGTGTATTTTCTTTAAAATTTTATTGTTACTAAAAAAAATCTATATTTATTAAACTAAACACCAGTGTTTTTGAAATTTATCATTTTTGGGTAAAAATACCGTTTCAGGTCGTTCAAATGCCAAAGCATATTGCTTTGATTTTTTGCTTATTTCCTGATCGAATATCTGAAAAAAAAAAAAAATAACTTAAAAAAGTTTCCATTGGAATAGTGGGGTCAAATTAAACATACATCGTCTTCTTTGAGTTCCAAAACTGTGGATAAATCCCATTCATGATTGGGCAGTGGCTGAGTTATAAATCTAGCGGCAGTGGCCACTGAGGGTACGGCATGTTTTTGCAACGCCACAATTTCCCAAAGAGAACTTTTGATGGCATTTGATTTGGTGGGTTCACGTTCTTCCATGATGAAGGGATCTTCGGATACTGAAATTGAAAACGAAACATTTTTTAAAACGGACAATTTTAAAACTAAAAACTTATATACTGACGAGTTTTTATAGAAAAATTGAGGATATTGAAAATTTTTACTATTTTTATGAAATATTCAAAAATTTACTATTTTTAGGAAATTTTTTAAAAATTAACTATTTTTAAGAAATTTTTCAAAATTTACTATTTTTAAAAATTTTTTATAAAATTTACTATTTAAAGGAAATTTTTCAAAAATTTACTTTTTTTTGGAAATATTTAAAAAATTTGCTATTTTTAGGAAATTTTTAAAAAATTTTATATTTTAGGAAATTTTCAAAATTTACTGTTTTTAGGAATTTTTTTCAAAATTTACTGTTTTTAGGAAATTTTTTCAAAATTTATAGTTTTTAGGAAATTTTTAAAAAATAATAAATTTTTTAAAAAATTTTTAAAATTTCCGAAAATTAAAAATTTTTGTAAATTTTTCAAAAATTTTCCAAAAATTTACTATTTCTATGAAATTTTTTTAAAAAGTACTACTTTTACGTTTTTATTATTTTTCCAAAAATGTAATATTTTTAGGGATTTTTTCAAAAATTTACTATTTTTAAGAAATTTTTTAAATATTTACTATTTTTAGGAAATTTTTCAAAAATTTACTATTTTTAGGAAATTTTTCAAAAATTTACTATTTTTAGGAAATTTTTTAAATTTTACTTTTTCTAGGAAATTTTTGAAAATTTACTTTTTATAGAAAATTTTTCAAAAATTTACTATTTTTCGGATTTTTTTTCAAAATTTAAAATTTTTGGAATTTTTTTAAAAAATTACTATTTTTAGGTAATTTTCCAAAAATTTACTACTTTTAGAAAATTTTTCAAAAATGTACTATTTTTTGTAAATTTTTAAAAAATTTACTATTTATTTATTTATTTATTTATTTATTTCTTCAATAATATACAAAGCCAATAAGGCCAAATACTTATATTATAGATAATTCCTGAATATCAAGAATATACACAAAAAAGATAAAGATATATAATTAAAATATAAAAGTTTTTCTTTTTACATGTTAAAATGCTTTACAAATTGGCTCCCCAGCCGAAGTAAAATAGTAAATAAAAATGATAACAATAAAAGTCCAAAAAAATGGTAAAGAATAGTGTATCTGATAAATTAAGTAAATATTAAGTTAATATGATCAGGTGAATAATTATAAAGAAACAAGATAAAAATTAACTGAATTTTGAACATATAATTTGTTTTTTAAAGAACACATAACAGTTTCAAACGAAATGCATTATTAGATTGTGAAAATAAACGAAGTTCTATAGGCAAATAATTCCAACAACGAGCAATTCTAACTAGAAAAGAACGTTCAAAAACGCTATACTTTATCCTGGGAATAACAATTTGGGGATTCCTGGTGGAATGAGTAAAATTAAATAAAGAACAGAGTTGAGAAGGCTGTCCACTCCTAAGAACCCTATAGAATAACAATAAGTTTCTATAAGAAATGAATTGCTTATAATTACAACCAAGAAACATATTTACATATTCAGATATATGATTTCTTCTATGGACCTTATAAACATAACGAACAATAGTGTTAACGATTCGATTAACTCTAACAGAAATATAGCCAAGGCAACCAGAAAATACCTCCAAACCATAAAAAACGTGAGGCATTAATAAAGCATAAGCTAATTTATACCTCAGACTACATGGTAAATAAACGCTGTTAGAATAAATTCTACGCAAAATTCCAGTAACCCTAAAATAAACCTGGGGGGTTACCGCGTAACTCGATTCGAAAATAAAACTGTTCGAATTTGTATGCTTAAAGCATTGTGTTTCGAAAATAATTTCTTTCGAATCGAGTTACGCGGTAACCCCCCTGGTCGACATGGGCCGCAAAAGTGAGTTGGTCGTCAATACAAGCTCCAAGAACTTGAAATACTTAGTCCAGTAAAATTTTGCCCAACCTTACCAAAAAGAATTGCTTTAGTCTTAGAAGAATTAATATGCAAGAAGTTTGAAGTAGACCACTGTAAGAAATTAGTAAGACTAAATTTAGCATTAGCCTCCAAAACATCAACATTGTCACGATCAGCACAAAATAACAAGAAGACATCATCTGCAAAGATAAAAGATCTACATAAACTGGTATCTATATAAGAAGGAAGATCATTCATATATAAAATAAAAAGAAGAGGGCCCAAAACCGACCCCTGAGGAACTCCAGACGACAAAGGTAGCAACCCAGAAGTTACTCCATTTATATCAACGAACTGATATCTTCCTGATAAATACGAATAAATCAAGTTACAAGCTGATCTAGAAAATCCAAATTTATCTCTTAATTTTCTTATCATGACCGGGTAATTAACCGAATTGAAAGCCTTAGTTAAATCCAACGACACTAGTAAAGACAACTTATCACTATTCAAATTATTCCGTATAACATCTGTTAAACTGAGCAATAACAATGTTGTGCTATGTCCTCGACGAAAGGCAAATTGAGAAGAAACAATGTGATTGTGGACAGATGACAAAATTTGATTTTTTATTAAATGTTCCACTATTTTAGACAAAGCCGGGAGAATAGATATAGGTCTCAGGTCCTCTAAACTATGAACTACCCTAGATTTTAGGTATTGGAACTACTCTAGCTATCTTCCACGACGAAGGAAATACGGAATAAGTAAGTATTGAATTAATATGAAAAATTAATAGGTGTGAAATATGTGGGAAAATAATTTTAAGAAACTGAATGGGTATTCCATCAGTGCCGGAAATTTTGTAAATTTTTCAAAAATTTAGGAATTTTTCAAAAATTTACTATCTATATCTATGAAAAAATGTCCGCGTCTGTTTGTATGTTGTTTGTTGGGAAGGATCTCCGAAACTAGCGGACCGGTTTTGCTCAAATTTTGACAGTGTAGTATGGTGTGGCCGGTGCTGACTATAGGCTAATTTTTTTTCGAAATCTCAAGTGGGTGTGACCCCACCCATATAACCCATATGGGCATTTCCAGGATCGCGAACGGGACATTCGTACGCACTCAACTTGAAAAAAAATATGAAAACTTAAATTTTTTTTTAACTTTTTATAAATATTTAATAGCATTTTAGTAGAACAATTTTTGAGAACAAAAAGAAAATTATAAAATATGAACGTTCTCCAAATATTTTCGATAAACTTGCGATCGCGAACGGGACAAAAAATGTAAGTCATTTTTTTCGGTGTGTGGTTTTCTTTAAAAGTCTGCGAATTTTGTCAGTTTATTAAATGGAGATTATTTTTTAACTAAAGCAGAGATATAAAGCTTTTATTTAGCATTTTGTTTTTTTAATTATCCTTATTATTTTTTTTTAAATATTTTTATTTTAAATCGCGAACGGGATGGGTTGGTATATTTATTCTATAAGAAGAGTGCAATCGACATGATATGTAACACTCAGAAATAACTCAAGGAAAAATGTCAATAAAAAACGCTAAAACCAAAAAAAAAAAACAAAGATGCTCTTTGCAGACCACTTTTCTTAAATTACAAATGGTAATATGTATTTAATTAGGTATATTCTTAAAATCCAATGCATTAACTAACTAAATTTTCTCAGAAAAATCTTTTTTCTTCAACTTTAATATTTTGGTAGCGGTTGACCTTTTCCAGGAAATGCCCATATATCAAAAATGACAAATATAGGCAAAAGATAGGCCCAATTTTTCTGAAATTTTGACAGTATAGTAAGGTGGTTAAAATAGGCAAATTTTTTTTCGAAATCTCAAGTGGGCATGACCCCTCCCATATAACTCATATATTAAAAATGACAAATATAGGCGACCGAGAGACCAGATTTTTCTGAAATTTTGACAGTATGTTAAGGTGTTTTTTCAAATCTCAAGTGGGCGTGACCCCCTCCATATCAGTCAGATTTAAAACATACAAATATGGATTATAAACCGACCGATTTTTCAGAAATTTAGACAGTGGTTACTCCACTGTGTGACCAGTAGCTAAAATAGTCTAGAGCTTTTTCTGAAATCTCAAGTGGGCGTGACCCCTCCCATATAACTCATATATTAAAAATGACAAATATGGATGACCGAGCGGCCCGACTTTTCTGAAATTTTGACAGTATGGTAAGGTGTTATCGGTGGTTAAAATAGGCCAAATTTTTTTTTCAAATCTCAAGTGGGCGTGACCCCTCCCATATAAGTCAGATTTTAAAACATACAAATATGGATGATCAAACCGATCGATTTTTCTGAAATTTAGACAGTGGGGTAAAATGTGACCGGTGGTTAAAATAGTTTAGGTTTTTTCTGAAATCTCAAATGGGCGTGACCCCTCCCATATAAGTAAAATATTGAAAACGACAAATATGGCGGCCAATTTCTCCACAATTTTGACAGTATGGTAAGGTGTGACCGGTGCTTAAAATAGGTAAGGGTTTCTTCAGAAATCTCAAGTGGGCGTGACCGCTCCCATATAACTCATATATTAAAAATGACAAATGTAGATGACCGAGCGGACCGATTTTTCTGAAATTTTAACAGTATGTTAAGGTATAACCGGTGGGTAAACTAGGTCAGTTTTTTTTTTAAATATCAAGTGGGCGCGAACCCTCCCATATAAGTAAAAAATTAAAAATGACAATATGGATGACCGAGCCGACCGATTTTTCTTTAATTTTTACAGTATAAAAGAAGCTACCGGTGGGTACGTTTTTTTTTGACGAATGCACGAATATTGGTAATATGATTGGTGTTTGATAAGTTAATTAAATACATGTGCAAATACATTAAAAATTAATAAAAAATATTTCATAATTGTTCATTTTTAAAGAAAGTGTTAACATAGTAATAAGTTAATAACTTTAACTACTAACCCGGGCAACGCCGGGTAAAATCAGCTAGTTTTTAATAAAATTTTCAAAAATTTACGGTTTTAGGATATTTCTCAAAAATTTACTATTTTTAGAATTTTTTTTTTCAAAAATTTAAAATTTTTTAAAAATTTACTATGTATTTTTAGTAAATTTTTCAAAAATTTATTATTTTTAGAAAATTTTTCAAAAAATTATTATTTTTAGTAAATTTTTCCAAAATTTACTATTGTTAGGATTTTTTCCAAAATTTACTGTTCTAGGAATTTTTTTTTAAATTTGCGATTTTTGATAATTTTTCAAAAATTTACTATTTTTAGGAAATTTTTTTAAAAATTTATTATATTTAGGAAATTTTTAAAAATTTACTATTTTTTTACCTTCTTGTGGCTCTTGGGAACATATTAATGATTTAAGTCCACGGTGTCTTAAAATCAAATTTCCAATGAAATACAATATAATTATGGCGTCCTGAGGAGGCGCTATCAAACTTAAACGTGCCAAACGCTTGACAAAAGCAGCGACCAGATTTTCGGGCAAATGTGTGGAGGTTAGAAAAATATCAGCCAAATAGAATAAACGAGCCTTAAACTTGGTATGAAATATTTCGGGCTCAAACATGCTGTATAGTTTCTCATAGATGTTGGGATAAGTAATGTTATGCTTTTGTATCAAAGTAAAGACACCCTGTAAAGCTAAAAGTGATATGGCGCCTCCTGGAAAGAAAAAAGTACACATTAATAAATTATTTCATTAGTTTAGTCGTTCGTTGTATTATTATTAAACTTACCACAATCTAAAGAATCCATTAAGAAATCGGTTAATAATATGGGTTTATCCAAATGAGTTAATATTCGTTCCAATAAAACAATTAACATTTGTTTGTGCACATTTTCAGTCAGTTCAGTATCCCAACAGTTCATAACATTGTTCCAGGCTTTATTTATACACTTACGTGTTATATTATAATCGAAAAGTTCCGAGCCATTTGCCTTTTCCACCAAAGGACATAATAGCTTTTGTTGCTTTTGTAAAGCGTCTGTAAGTGGAACAGCTTGCATAACTTCAAAGTAATTTAGTGCAAAAGTTTCATGTTTAAATGTGGACTTCTTTAAAAGATTAGGCAAAATGTGCCAAGAATTTTGCACTACATCTAGATATTCAGCGTATTCCTTAAAGCTTTGTATGGCTAAGGTTTGTAAGCGTTGTGCACTGATAAGCTTTTCCAAAATGCGTCGTAAACGTAGACGTGGAAATTTGAAGGGTTCTACAGAGTCGAGAGGATATTTACCTTCCGCCGCTAATAGTTTCATGCATGACACCAGGGCCTGGGCAGATTCTGTAGACTTTTCGTGGGCTATAGAGTTCAGCATGAGAGACCATGTTTCCTCATAATGTTCATTTAACCATTTGCGGTATTTAGTTTCAGCTTCAGATTTGTTATCCTGGCTATCGATCTTTTCTGTATCATGCAGTAAGTCTCTTCTTCTCAAGAGCTCTATGAATATTACTTCCAACGTGAGAAGCGCTGGTGTTATGGTGAGATTTTCGTTGAAGCCTTTCTGTAATTAAGTTAAATTAAGGTTAAATGTAATAACGTAAAATAACAAATTTGTATAAATGTTGTTGCTGAGTTGATAGCCCTTGAGCGAGATATCTGGGGTCATTGGAGTTTAAAAGATCCGGTTGTCGCGGGAATGTCCATAAGGAGTCTCATTATACAAAATATTAGAAATGAAACGCCTTTGTCACATTTTGCCTTGCCACCCTCTTCCAGAATATCCTGCAATCTACAACCAACGATTTAAACACAGTAAAGTTAAATAGGAAGTTTTTCGGCCAATACTTGGGCACTTTCCCACGGCAGATGGTTCTTCGTACCAAAACGACTCTAAAATCTTAGAAATTCGTCTATGAACTATCACTACAGCTAGACATCGAGGTCGATGTTGTACCAATTCTCATTGCGATGTTGTACCAATTCTCATCGTGAACCACCCGAAAATCCTCGAAAGCCTCTTTACTTCGTCAGCACATACCACACACATAGAAGACAGGTCCGTAAAGCACTAGCCAGCAATCAAAGGATATTTAGAAGAGAAATATCCAAGGCTGCAAATGACCTGACCATAATTACAAAAAACAAGGCTCTCCCAGTAAAATATCACAACATTATGTTAATACATTAGTTTCTTTTGGGATATAATTGCTTTAGCATGTAGGTATGAGGATTGCATACAAAGATATGTTCATGATTGCTTAGATCGAGCCTTGTTCTTGGCAGTTTTGAGCTATATGAAAGCTACCCCCGTTGCAGAAGAAAAGAATTTGCCTAGGAAAACAAGAGTTGCTCTGGTACTATTGAGATATGGAGCAACATATCAAAAATCTCTTGTATAAAGTATACCCAGCATGTGGTCAGGGTGATGATACCCCCACATTGTCAACTGTACCAATTAATGCTGTCGATTTGTGGACTCATCTAGTGGAAGTAGGACAATTTCTTGGTCTAGATCTCCAGAGCTGTTACAACAACAAATTTATACATATACATACCTCCAAATGTTGTATGATGTCCAACAAGTTATTGGCCTTAGCTTTATTATTCAGAAAGTCATTTGCTTTCGTTCGCAAGTCTTTGGATATTTTATTTTTTAAAGTGTTAACATTTTTATCTCCTGCGGACATTGTTATTAATGAATTTTCTTCCAATATTTAAAACAAAACACGTTTAATTAAAAAGACACTAGTTAGAAAGAATTTTTACATTAAATTACAAAATAATCCCATGTGAGTGGTGAATTTTATTCGAGTCACAAATAAAGTTGCCACATTTTAAATGATATAATAAACAAAAATTACATGGTAAAAAATGTGATATATTGACCTTATATTGAGATTTTTAAAAAAATACGTTTATTAAACACTTAAATAACATATAAAAATGTTAATAATTTACATTGAAAAGGGTTTTTATTTTGTAATGACAATCTGGTAGCTCTCTAATAAACTTCACTAAAACAGAGATGTTTTAGTTGACAATGGTGAATTTAAAATCGAAACAAAAAAGGCAATGTCAGAATAAAAAACAAACACATGTCACTAAAATTTGTAAATAAATTTCTTTTAAAATATTCTGCAATTTAAAAAAAAAAAGTAAAAAAAAACATGAACGTAAGTTCAGAATTTCAACCCGTTTTAACTAAAGCGGCCTTAGCTTTAAAGAACAAACAACAAGAATTTAAAGCTATGATCTTTGAAGAGCCCAAAGGACCTGTCGCCGCTTCGGATGAGACCAAAAGCTTTACCAAGAAGATTCCCTTAGCTAAAGAGCAAACGGAAGAAGCAAATGAATTTGATATTAAGAAAGCTCGACATGAAGTTTTAAATTTTGCCATGAACAATCAGCGTGTACAAAAGAATCAAAAGAAAATGCTAATATATCAAATGGTTAAACTGGGAGCCAAGGCTCCAAAGAAGGCCTATAAAAACTACAAAGATCTATTAGATGAACGCAAAAGACTTAAAGATATAAGAGAAGAGCGGAAAAAGTTCCACCAGCTGGGTAAGAATCAAGCGGGTGCTGCATCTGTTAAATGTCGCAGTAAAACAGCCATCGATAAGCAATCTAAGAAGAGAGCTCCCGTGGCAGCTATAGATCAACATTATGGTGTAGTTAAACCTAAATTTAAGAAGAGAAAATAAATTTTGTTAAATAAAAATAGTTTTTAAATACAATTTTTTACTTGTTTATTTTAACATTTTACAACACTCAGAAATTTAAATTCACCTCATAGAAAAACATCTGGTATTAAAAGCCAGTGTCGGGCAAGTTTAAACAAACGGCGGCGAAGAAAGTTTTTGGGAACGGAGCCAAACAGCCGAAATGAAAAGAGAATATAAATAATCTAAAGACGAAAAATAAACAACGCCGATTTGTTTATACGTATATCGACGTCTCAACGCAGTCGTTTTTCAATTGTTTGACCTAAGTTTCTGTAGCTGAGGTAACAGCTGAGCGTGCTTTTGCATAAGATTACGTGAATTTTTTGATAAAAATTTTAAATTTAAGTTTCCATTAAAATAAAATCCGAAAAATGAGAACTGCAAGAGCTTGCCAGAATTTGCTTAAACGCTGTTACTCTCAAATCCCCGGTGCAGCCAAGCCTACTGGTGCCTCAGACGCAAGTAATGTCAAGGGTTTAACCAGCAATTGCGTGAAGCCTGCTTCGGGACCCGTAGGACCTGGTGCCTCACCTACCTCCAACTATAAAGTACCCGAATATTTCTGCTACAATCGCTTTAGCTTTGCAGAGGCTGAAATTGAAATGGCCCAATATCGTTGTCCCCAACCCTCGGCTTTGAAAAAATAAATTTAACCAAAATTGAGATTGTGTGTAAAAAGCGAAACAATATTTTGTTATTGTAAAAATAAAGTATGTAGTATAATTAAATGGAAAATATTGAGTGTTTATTGAATACTATAAAAAAAAAGAATTAAACAATCATTTCCAGTTCGCGAGCATAGAAAATAGCTTGTTCAGCCAATTCAATAGAAGGCAGAATTTCTTTCGGTTTTATTGATTTATCAACAAAACTGTAAATATTATCGTCCGACAAGAGCCAATTGCGCTTTTTACCAAATGCCTTTACGTCATCTACAGATTTAAGATTAAGACGTTTACCAGCCTCTTCAAGGGAAATTTTCTCATAGGCTTTCTCAATGCAACCGGCGATTTCATCACGCACTGTGCACAATAATATATCCATAAAATAGCAATAGATTTCAGAAGGAGTAGTTTTCTGAAAGAACACAAAGATTTTTAATAGTGTAAGATTTGTTGACAAAATTGTTAAATTTTACCTTGGCTAAAAAGATTTTATTGTAGCGTCCTTCCATTATATATTGTTCCAACGCCAATATTGGGCAGATATACTTATTTGAATGTATAATTTCAGCTTGCAACAATTCCAATTCAGTATGAAATTCGGAAACACGATTTACTGAGAGTAAATATAATAAATTTAAACCCAAAAGCTTGTACATATTTTCGGATTCACCAATTTGTTGCCTGTAAAATGTCAGCGAATATTAATATTCCGGTATGTGCTGGAAAACGAGCTTTTTCAAATCGTTCGATTTCTGATATATTTTTGAGATAATTATCGGTTAGTTCCCTAAAACAAATGAAAATTTGGTCTTTACGGCTTTTGACTGATATCTTATCATTTGGTTTGAATTTTTTTTGTGGAAATAGGGGAAATTATATAAAAAATATATCAGAAATCGAACGATTTGAAAACGCTCGATTTCAAGCACATACCGGATTATGTATATCGGTAGTGATTAAATTTACGTTACTATCAAGTGTACATTTTATTGGTTCAAAAAATAATAAGTTTGTCCTAGGATGAATTTTATTTTCTTTCATAAAACTATTAACAAAAAAATTAAAACTAAAAGTTTTCCAAGAACAAATTTGGATCAAGTATATATTCCCCTGATAGAGACTTAAAAGTATTTCAATTTAAAGTAGAAGATTTTGCTTTGGGAGAACTTTAAAACGCGAAAATATAAATCATTATACCTACATATCTCTGTCACTTATAAACTGATTGTAGAAAAACATTTATATATATCATGAGGAAATGCTCCAAAACACAAAAAGGGTCTAGTTGAGAACAGATGGTGATATTAGAAGGCTATTAGCAGACCAAAGCCGAAAAGGGTTTAAAAGGTATGTCAAATTTTTAGCTTTTTGAAGTTTAGAATTAGCGATTTATCTTTTTTTTTAACCTATAACTCTCCTATATTACTTTTTAAGTATTATGAAGGGGTTTTATTTGTTACTTTATTAAAAAATGTACTCGAAATTTGCTAACCATAATCGATTCAGAAGATGAAAAGCAGATTAAAAAAAGAGTCATATTTAAAAATATAGTAGATATTTGAAAATATAGCCCAACACAGAATCGACCTGCTCAGTCTCTAGACTAACCTGGCCAACTTACGACAGTAAATGTTCTGCTATCTTGCTCAGCTTTCCGCGCCATAGACTTTGCACCCTAATATCAGTACTCACAGGACACTGTCTAATAGGTTTACATGTTAGAAGACTTTATCTTCCTCCTCGAATGTAGAAGTTGTCACAACTTCGAGGAGGAAAAAACTGTTACTCATCTCATTTATCACTGCACAGCCCCTGCTGACATTAGGGCTCTTCATTTAGGCTTCCCGTTTCTGCACGATCTATCAGAGATCTCGAACAAATAGGCTCTTTTATTGTTGCTTGGATCCAAGTGAAGCGGACTCTATAGTCAGCCTCCTGCTTTGCCTAACCAAGCCCAACTACAAAAGGCAATAACTTTGAAATTCGAGAACACAAAGTGTAATTAATAACAAATTAAAACTTTCAAAGTTCACTACTAAAATCTACATACGATCACGTATTTTTATGGGAAACCCCAATAAAAGTCCTTTCACGGTTTAATGTTGAGGAAGGTGTGGTACCTCATTGAAAAGGTATTTTGGAGCACTTGCACATTATATAGATTTTCTTTACTAAATATGAAATCTTAAACTTCCATTTTATACTGAATGTCGTTTCCCCGACTAATCTAAAATACTTACTTGTAATCGTAGTAATAGCATTTCAACTGAGACATGTATCTCTCAAAGGCTGGTATATCTTTGTTGACTACACTATATTCTACGGCAATTTCCAAGACATTGCGTGACAAAATCATTTCATTTTTCGAAGATTTCACATCCTTTGTGGGTAAAAACGCCAGTTTTGTTAAGGCCACCTAAAAATTATAGAAAATTTAATGATAAACAAAACGACTTTTAATGATAAGCAAAAAAGAAAGATTTGAGGTTATCTATGAGAGACCTTTAATTGATCCAGCAATTGGCCACATTTTTTGATATTTTGTGGTTTTTTATTCCATTCTGTATTTAGTTCTTTATACAATTTTTCAACTTCTGTTAAATTGGACATTTTTTTCAGAAAACTTTTATGAGAATTTAAAAGGTTACTTAAATTTCTTTTTTACTTGTGTAAATGATTTGCAAAATTTTTGATGTGTTTATGTTGTCAGACGTTGTTTTGTTTGTTTGGCAAATCTGTTTTTTTATTATTTTTCTTAAATGTCAAAGTGACATTTGACAAAATCTTGTACAAAAATGAAGCGAAATATTTTATCTAAAAAACAAAAAAAAAAAAAATAGTTATGAGAACTTTTCGTGTTTGGAAAAATTAGTTATATTTGGTATTATTATTTCTTTGTAAAACGGGTTTTAATAATTTACTATAAATAAACAGATTCTTATTAATTGTAATAGAGTGTTAATGTTTTGATCCGCCATTTTCTTGACAAATGTCAGTGTACATCTATTACATTTACTAAAGACAATTCACCACAATGTTTACACACAATGTCTCTGTCACATTCTTACCTCTGGGCAACCCCTTGCCAACTGTCAAAATGTTGTTGATTGTAAAAGATTGCCATCTCTTTCTTGTATATGCAAAGAAAAAATTACCACTTTTTCCCCAAGTGCTGCCGTACAAAATATCATCAAGCGTTGGTCGACATCGTTTAACGTTGCAATTATTTTTGTTAATTTTACGTGAAAAAAAAAGAAAAAACAACACAGATTTAATACAAAACGTATTATTAAAAAGATGCTTAAGATAAATAGTTTAAAATACCATAAAAATAAATAACAAAAATACTAGTGTTGGCCTTGCATTCGCTTGAGTTCTTTGTGGAAGACAAAACACACACCGAAAAAAATCGTTGATAATTTTGTCAAAAGAGAAAAAACGATAACCGAATCTAGCTGTACATTTTTTTAATTTTGTTGTGAAAAATTTCCTGCTAAATGAACGAAATCAATTGTTATCGTCAAAACTCGAATTTGTTTAAAAGTTTATAAAGAAAGTAAGTGTTTTATTTTTGTGTTGGAACAATTATATTTTTGGTGAAAAGTCCGCGCAATAGAAATAAGAGGCAGGCTGGATTCAATGTGTCTTACGTACATTTATTATATTGTGTGTGTGTGTACATTTGTGAGTCGTTGCATTCATTTTGGTCTGTTTTTATTTGTGAGTACAGTAGGGCAAACATAAACTAAATTTTCATTGAAATCTTATAAAAAATTATTATTTATTATAAATAAATTGAAAAAGTGAAAAGAAATTATTAGTAGGATCTTCGGAAATTTTTATTGGTTTTATTTGGGAAAGATTCCCGCCAATTTTTTTTATAAAATGAGTTGCCAGATGATTTTTTCTTATTATATGGAGTGATTTTAAGGGAAATGGAAGAATTTAGGTAAAATTGTAACACTAATAAATAATTCTTGTAATATTAAATACCGACATTTGGATCCAACAACATAAAGATATCTTGTTGCAATGTTACAATTGTTTTTTAAAAAAATCATTTGGACTTGGTGCGCTGGTTTGCGTAGCGTATGTTCTGTTATACTTCCTTCTACTTTTTACTATTTTAGCTTATTTAAATATTCCCTAGTATAGTAATTCCTGATAAATGGTAAAGCAATTTTTAGTTTAAATTATTTTCGAGTTTGTTATACTCCCACATTCGTACTGTGTGGTTAAAGAATGTTCTTTATAGGGTGCTATGAGATATACTGACCAATCGTATACAAAGGAATGTAGCCTTGAAACGTTTTTGTGATTGTGATTTTGAACCAAAAATTTTGTGCTATATTTTGAATGATTTTCATAAATTAAATGTGAAATAAGCTATTATCAATTTTTAAAGTTCTTTATTTCTTTATAGATCATCTCTGGCATTTTCGTTTCTATGTGAAAAATGCGTGTTGGAAAAAAAGCCAACGTTGTAGCAGCTAAAAAGACGCGTTCTTGTGTAGTACGCTTAGAAAAAGTTCAGAAAAGTTCACCAAACGTTTCTCCTGCTCAGGAAGATATTCGTATAAAACGCACTAGTCGTTTAAGTTCAACATCATCAGCGATGGCACCAACACCTAAGGGCGGACGTAGGGGAGTCATAGCTCCACCACCAGTACCACAAGAGCTAAAAGCTATTGGTGCAGTCAACAAAAAGCGTGTTATAGGCAACAGTAATACTATGCAAACACCACAACAACAACAAAAAGTGACAAATACAACAAACACCGCAAACATAAGAACAAGTCAAAAAATAAAAGTAATTCCTCGATCTAATAAAACCACTCCTGTATCGACACCCACTCGAGATGAAACACCACCACCAACGATTGCTGCAGGCAGATCAAGACGTGCTATAAAGCCAAATCCAAAATATGCCAGTGAAGATTTGGTCACACCAAAAGTTGTACGCAATGTGGCATCATCTACAAGTCGTGGAGCATTATCTGCGGCTGTTAAATCTCGTAAAGCATCTACAAGTTCAGATGATTTCTACAATCGGAATTCCGATGATGAGTATGAAAGTAACACTAATGACATGGATAACGACTATGATGAAGCTTTTAATAAGGACAAAGCCTACAAAGTCAATGAGAAAGACGCACAAGATTCGGATTTTTCAGATATTGAAGAAGAACCGGTACGTGTCGCCAAATTAAGAGGTCGTCCCAGAAAAGAACAACCATCTACGCCAGCGTTAGCCCAACAAGCAAATAACAAATTACAGATACAAACACCAACGCCTAATGTTAAACGACCGATTATCACTCCTGCATCTTCTTCTAATATGCGATCCGCTCCCTCACAGTTACAACAGATAAGACGTTCTCTAGCTTCCGCCAATGCTCAACGCAATCTTAATATATTGACTGGTAGTGGTACGGGAACGGCACTAAAACGTAAACTAGAAGAATCACCAGACTCTACTGATCACGATACTAGTTACACGGTAAAACGCAAACAATTGTTACCACCCAATTCGTCTGCAATAAAAGCGCCAATTAGAGAAACTAAAATCAATGCCACTTCTACGCCAATCGTAAAAAGTCGCTTAATACCAGCAACAAATCATACCCAGCAGCAGCAACAAAATATGAATGGCAGTAATAAAATTAACAATAGCCAAACATTATCCTCTCGAAGGGCTATTGAAATATCTGCCAAATCCAATCCAGAAACTGTTAACAAACCTAATCTAAGGCAGTCTACAACTGTAAACAATACAGTGACAAGTCAAAAAATACCAAATCCTCCTTCAACACAAGCGAAAATGTTAGCAGCCAAGGTTACTAGATTGCGAAGTGGTTCTCCGAAGCCACCGTTGCATAGGGACAAAACAAATAATGGTTCCACTACATCAATACCGTCGGCGTCCGCTTCAACTTTAAATGCCCATAGTAAAATGCAAATTGATAAACCGAAAGCACCAGTTTCACAGTCCACATTAAAATCAAAATTAACAACCACAACTACATCACCACACAATGCCCTGGCTACTGCTATTAGCCCCGAAAAACCAAGTGAAATTAAAGAAGATTCTCCCAACTCGACAATGGATGACTTCGAAACAATGCCCACTTTCACAATTGTCAATGTGAATGACATTATCAACAAAAAGGGCGATGTTCTTATAACAAAATCAAAATCGAATAGCAGTAGTAAAACTCCCACTGTAATAGAGTTTTCGGAAAGTATTAGCTTAGATGATGACGATGAAGAGGACGAGGTGGATGAAAGGCCAACTTCAGTTCCCCCAAAAAAGTTAACGCCAAAATTACCGCAATTAGGTAATAAGAAAGTTGAAAATAAAAAATCTCCCCTGACTCGTTCGAGCGAATCATTGAGGAAGTTACCCACACAGCTTTCCACATCTACTAAAGGTGCCAACACCAACACATCATCATCCTCCACAAAACCAGCACCACAAATACTTAATCATAAATTAGGGCTACGCAATTCAAGAGTAACGCCAAAAACCACAACCTTAACGACCACCTTAAAATCACCTGATAAACCGGCGCCTCGTATTTTAAATTCAATGGTGGCGAAGAAAACTCAACCTGTCAAACCTTTGATAGCAAACATGGATGATTCGGCTGATGAAAGTTTTCCATTGTCTTTAGATGAAGATGAGGAAGATGACGAGGAGGAAGAGACTGAAGATGAAGTAGAGAGTCGAACCTCGAACCTTAAACAAGTTGCTAACAAAACAAGAAAAAGGCAGCAGCAACACAAACTAATGGAAGTAGATACTGAAGATACCGAGTCTCAAAATACCGAAGAAGAGGAATCAATGTTTCAAACATCCCAAAGTAATAATAACGCTAACAACAATATCACCAATGCTGTAGCCTTAACGCCCAAACAAAATGTAATTTCTCCTCAGCGCAGAAGACGTACACCCGGCACTCTAAATACTCCCATTGTAGTTAGCAGTAATAAAAAGCGCTTGACACATGCAGCGGCAAAAGAAAACTCTTTAGCTGCTACAAATCAACAGACCAACGAATCAACAACTGGCTCCACGAAACAACAAGCTAATAACACGAGTCAAATGGCAAACCGCAAGCCGACAGCAGAAAAAGTTGTCATTTCCAAGCAGGGCGATAAAATTATTAAGAAAATCACATGCTTTGAGACCTGGTATGTCATCAATACACCCACAGACATAAAAAGAGCAACAGCTATTAAAAATCAATTGGAAATGCCTTTAATACGTTTAGCTAATAATGCAAAAAACATTTGTCTACCTAACAAAATGTGGACCAGTAAAGTCACACTTTATGAACTCTCTCCCCAAACGCTGGGCAAAGGTACATATGCTACTTTCACCGGCGACCTAAGCGAACACAATATCAGCGAAGAAGATCGTGGTAAATATCAACCTTCCTGTGTCATGTTTCGCCGATCGATTGAGAAAACCCATATATCTCGTATGCCATACGATCGAGCGGTTATATTTAAAAATAAAACTTTTTATACCAATATTGAGGGCAAGAATGTTCGTTTAGTGGGAGCGCCTAGTATAATAAATTTGGAAAGTGAAGTTGAAATCTTGCTGGAAGTAATAGATAGTCTAACACTTCAAAGTGATTTTGTTGAACATATTTCAATAGTACAGTAAGAAAGACGAAATATCGGGAAAGAAATAATGCAAGTAGTAAATTATTTCTCATTGTAAAAATTGTTTTATAAAACGTAATTATATACGTTTTAGATTTAAATCAGACTTAGATGTGCACAATATTTTAGAGAACAAAAATATGCTGACAAAAAAAAAACAAAACAAAACAACTAAATTTTTTATATCAGGAACTAAAAAAATACACTGCCGTTCATCAGTTTACGACACTTACTGAATTAAACTTTAGCTATCAATTATCATGCTTATGTACAACTAAAAACACTTATTTTTTTTTTTAATTAAATGTTTATTTTACTTTTAGTTGAGTGTATTGAATATAAGAATAAAATTTGTGTGGGGTTTATATAACTCAAGCGGCTGACAATTCAGAGAAATTTACATATGTTTTGTTATTGTAACAATAACAAAGTACATGTAAATTTCACTTTATCGTCAGCCGCTTGAGTTATATAAACCCCACATTTATCAAAGAAAAATATCCATGAAAGTAAAAAAAAACTCAGAATTTTTGCTCAAATTATGATATTTTGAAAATTTATTTTTTTACGAAGTATCCATTAGAGTTCGTTATTGAAACTAAAAGGTTTTATTTGTGATATATAACAAATTGACAAAAAAGGAAACATGAGTAAATCGATATTTAAAACAATTTAACGCAAAATGCTTCTTTTAAATGACATTAGATTAAAAATATCGTAATTATATGAGCTTAAAATTGGGGTCTGAATTGTGAGTCCGTTTTTTTACTTAAACGAGTATTTTTCAGATAATGTTAAATGTATTCTATCCATGTAACTCACATAATTAATATTCAAATTAAGCTATTAAGAATTAAGAGTCTTGAATATTCTATTAGCGAGGTATTATTGTTCAAAGGTTCATTTTGTAGGTGTCGTAAACTGATGATAGGCAGTATATAACATTATGATAAAATGGAATCATAAAAGATAATTTTACAAATTTTGCAGCAAAAGTACTCTCATCTAAGGAGTATTAATGCTGCTCCTCCTTAAAATATATTAAAAAATTCAATTCTATTTATTTGAAAAACTCATTATTCTTCATTTTGTTAACCTATTGTTTTCTCTCTCTGTTGAAAATAAGGACCCTTTAGTTTTTAGTTATTTAAGTTATAAATATACATAAATCTAATTTAAAAAAAGAAATACAAATAAATTAAACATAAAATGTAATTGAATTACGTAAAAGTAAATAATGTAAATTTTGCTTTATTAACAAGAAAATAATTAAAAGGAAAAATATGTCTTTAAAGAAACTAAGATTAATATTAAAATATATTTGAAATATAACCAACAGTAACTAAATAGTTTGATACGTACACATTAACTACATTTTAAATTTCGTATTAACGTTACAGTTTATTAAAATATTTAGGACATTCACAGGGTCTTTTATATGGTTGTATTGTCAAAACAGATTAAAAATGTTTGTTTGACTTAAATAGAAAGAAAACTTAAAGTAATACAAATTTTTTCCTTCATAGCCCAAATAGTCTGGAATCGTAGCATTTGTAAATTGGTTTAGCATGTATATATATTTGAAATATAGAAAAACTTTTCATTTGCTATAACGATTCGCAAATGCTAGACTATTTGCATCGGATTGTGAACTGTTGAAATTCGAAACTGACAACTTTTAAACTTTTTTGATAAAACAACAATACGACTAGACAAGAGACCTTATGATTACCCTAACTATATTTCTTTAAAACATTTTTATCATTATAATACCTTATTTTTTAAACTCTAGTTTTATTCTAAAATAATTATTAAAGAAATTCTTAGTTTTACATTTTAATTTTTAATGTAAATTACATAATATGTATAAAAAAAAATAACGTTAAAGAAATTTTTAACAGTTTAAACATAAATATGATTTTTATTATATACTAAAAAGATTTACCAGCAATTATATATTTTTTATTTACAATATAAAGTTGATTAATTAATAATCAATTCAACTAGCAAGAGAAAATGGGATTTTTCATAATAAACCACATCTTATTTGTTTAGCTTTAATAACCTGTATATTTGAAATTTAATAAAAGAAAGTTAATAAAAAAAAAGAATGAGATACCCGATTTAATTAATTTTTGAATGGTCGTGGTAACCCTACTTTGCAGTGTGTTCAGTAGTAACTGCAAGGGTTGTATTACAAGAACAGTGGTGATAATTTTATGTTTTACCCGGGAAAAATAGCGATTTCGTTGCAAAGGGGTAACTCTGTACGGGCCAATTTTTGGGTTAAATTGGGAATGAATATTAACCCTTATGTGAACACCATGTTTTTGTTTTCATGGTCCACATACTCGAAACTTCTTGAGAACTCCTAACATTTAAAATATTTTAAATTATCATTAGTTTAAAGCTAAAATATTATTTTGAATAGACGATGTAGTGAAATCTTTGTACACCCTTAACAGAACGGCATATAAAAATCATTATAACAAGTACATTTTTATTGAAATATGCAAAATTAGACAAAGTGGTATTTAATCGGCCTTATTACGGTTGTGGAATAAATGTACGATAGTTATTACTAGAATAATGAAATTGTGTTGATGTTTTCTTTAATCTAGTACAACCTTAATAAGGCTGATTATTTTACTGGGGAATGGTTTTTATATGAAAGCAATGGTTAAATAAGTGAACCGCCATGGTATAGCAAGTTAGTCATCCCCTGTCAGAATAAAAATAAATTTACAAAATTTATATTTGTTCACCTCATAACTCAGCTAGCCACTGGTTATTGAGTATTAGGTTATGTAAACCTTCTCTAACTAACAGTACGTTTACACACGTAGGTGACTTGTTACAAGTTGTGTATACGTATTCTTCTGACATGCAAGTAAAAAAATCACTGGCAATCAAAATCGCTTGCCAGTGAGCCTACAACTTGCAGAAGTGTGATTGTGTTAGTAAAAAAATATAAATATATTGAGCTTGCACTTGCATGTGTAAATGCCGTGTAATGCATTTGCCGTTCGGAGTCAGAGTTAAAACGTAGGTCCCTTTCAATAAGTCTTAAAATATAATCGGATATAGGTCATTGTCTGAGAGAAGTACCCCTTGGAATGTTGTCGGGGAATTATATATATATATATATATATATATATATATATATATATATATGATAATATATATATGATAATAAGGCTGGTGGTGGTCACATATTTAGCACACTAGTTATGCGTTGTTTTCAAAACTGTATATTTTTCTGTTGGAGTAATAATTTTCTTTTTTTTTTTTGCCACGATGTGTAGCTTATAGTGTGATCGACCATTCCCGTTGCTTTTTTTCTTATTCCCTTCCTTCAATTGCTTCATATATAATTTATTTGTTAGTAATACGTAATTGGAGCTGGACACAAATTTAGCACAAATATTAAACATTTTACATTTCTGTTAGTTTTTGAATTTTTGATTAATTTTTGGTAAGTTTTTTATCATATTGTTTACAGTTGAAGGCTTTTCAGAAATAAAATATTTATTAGACATGGCCAAAAATAAATGGTGCACAGATGCGCAAAGACAGGCGATTTGTAAAATGAATTCGACAGGATGTTCTGTAAGTGAAATAGCAAGTATTTTAAATTGCTCCAGAAAGATGGTATATAATGCTTTGAGCCATATAAAAGCACACAGAACAATTAAAAATGGTCCACGGCCACTTAGACCAAGAAAAACGACAACAAAAGAGGATTCTTTAATACATAAAATGTCAGTGGCCGACCCTTTTAAGAGCCCCAGTGAAATAAATAGTGAAGTGTCATCAATATACGGTATTGATGTCTCCGACGGAACGATACAACGACGCCTAAATGAAAAAAACTTGCATGGCTGTATCGTGCAACACAAGCCACATGTGTCAAAAAAGAATTTGAAGTCACGAATTTCTTTCGCCCGATAGCATTTGGAAAAGCTATTAGATTTTTGGGAAAACATACTTTGGAACGACGATGTAAAGTTTTGCAGATTTGGATCTGATGGAAAGAGATATGTATGGTATCTTCCGAACATGCAGCATAACCCAAAGTATTCGTCAAAGACTGTAAAACATGGTGGAGAAAATGTAATGGTGTGGCTTGCATTCTCAGGGCATGGAGTTGGTCCAATACACAAAATTGACACACGTATGGATCAACACGTTTATAAAAATATCCTAGTCGATATCATTATCCATATGCAGAGGCAAAGATGCCACCTAGCTGGCGCCTCATGCATGGCAATGACCCTAAACACATTTCACGTACTGTGAAGTGTTGCTTTGAGGAGAGTCAAATAGATGTTTTGAAATGGCCAGCTCAATCTCCGGATCTCAATCCTATTGGGAATCTTTGGAATGATATAGAGAGCCATATAACAAGCGTAAAACCTAACAACTTAAATGATTTATAGACGGAAATCCCAAAAATACGGCACGCTATCTTAAATGTGCGATACCTGGCTCTTGTGAAGAGTGTGCCTAAAAGATGTGCGGCAGTTATACAAAATAAAGGATATCCTATAAAATATTAGGTTTTTTTAAGAAATTGAAATGAATAACTTGTTTTTGATTTTTAATAAATATTGTTTTTAATTTGTGCTAAACATATGTCCAGTATTTTTTATGGGTTAATTTTAAATAACTGCAAAAATAAATATAATTTTTAAAAATATGTATAAAAAAGGAATACGACTTCATCTTCGCATAACGTGTAATACAATACAAAAAAAAAGTAGTGAAAAAAATTTAATTAGGACTTAATATTTCCTATAAGAGATAACAGGTACCATTTGTGATTTTTTTTACTTAGTCACGTTGTTGTTGTCAGTTGTTCTTTAAATTTCTTTTAAACCTGCATTCACGTTCACACAGAAACATTTTCTTCATTATTTTTCATTTTATTTTCCTTAAATTTTATACAAATTTTCGTTAACTTGATAGTACGGTCAGGTTTGGTCAATTTTAATTCTGTCACTTTTTTCTCATAAAAATTTAAGACTTGATAAGCCAAACTTGACTAATGTAAAAGTAGACCTAGTTCGAGGAAATAAACAGTTTTCGAGTTACTCGAATATTTATTGCGCAACCCCCTCCTTTTATAACGCTATATCTCGAAAACTAACCTAACTAAGCTAACCTAAAAAATGTTTAGCACCATTGAATTTAGCGTACTCGATTTATCTTTGGGGTCTCCCTTTTATCGGTTTTTCAACTAGCACAGTGTTATTTACAATTGTTATTAGTATGGTATTCATAAGGTAGTCAAAAAAATTGTTATGGGAATAGGAAATTAGAGGATTTAAATTTGAGAGAAAATGACTGTCTTTATAATTCTTAATAGCAAGATGTCCTCCTGCTTGTAAAAGAAACATTAAAACAGCTGATTATGTCTGTTTACAAAATGAAAATTCGCAAAAAGTTAATTTTTTGAACTTATTTGAAAAAAAAAAAAAATTACAATAATTTTCAAATTTTAATTTTCTTATTTTCCTCTTTACTTACTAATTTCTCGAGTACTTTGTAAGTAACAATTGTAAATAATTAGTAAAACTTATGTTAAAAGCAAAATTAGATAAGAAATGTATAATATAATTCAAATGTTTTGTATCTCTAGATTAAAAGTAAATGATTCCTTCAGCTGTTAACTAGTTCCACAACAGCATTAATTAAGAAAGCAACTCTATCTAAAAAAGCAACAAGAGAATGACTGATAAACTTGAGAATAAAGTAGACGTAGACGTTTTAGTATATGGTTCAGCTATAGTAGATTTTATATGGTAAATGATAAACAGTTTTATAAAGAAACTGAAATTTAAATAAAATATCTATTCCAAAAGCTATGTTGATCGTTTACCAAAAGCCGGGGAAACCCTACATGGTCACAAATTCGCTAACGGGTTCGGTGGCAAAGGAGCCAATCAATGCGTGGCGGCAGCACGTTTGGGAGCCAAGACAGCAATGATCGCCAAACTGGGGACAGACACTTGGGGCAATGAATATGTTAATCAGCTGAAACGTGAAAATGTAAATGTGAATTATGTTAAACAGTGCCGGGGTGAAAGTACAGGAATTGCCCAAATCGCCGTAAGCTCTGAGGGAGAAAATCACATTGTTATTGTGGCCGGAGCCAATAAGAAATTGGTTGGCAATGACGTAAGCCAGGCCAAAGTTTTATTTCAAAGCGCTAAAGTATTACTTTGTCAACTTGAAACTCCATTGGAGGGTACCTTGATAGCTTTGCAGACATTTAAAGGTATTTCTATATTGAATGCGGCTCCGGCATTAAAAGATACACCTGAGGAGCTATTGAGAGCATGTTCGATATTGTGTGTCAATGAAACCGAGGCAGCATTAATGTCTCAAGTTAATGCTATTGAAACATTAGAGTAAGTCGAGTTAATGCATAAGCCAGTTTAAAAAGTAAATAAATTTTATTTCTTCAAATAGACAAGCCAAAATTGCGGTCAAGAAGCTTCTGGATATGCAAGTCAAAACAGTGATTATAACATTGGGCGCCCAAGGTTCAGTTTATGGCTCCAATAAAGCTCCAGGAAAATGTGTTCATGTAGCTCCCATTAAGGTGGACAAGGTTGTAGATACAACAGGCGCAGGAGATGCCTTTTTAGGGGCTCTAGCCTTTCATATTTCGCAATACCCAGGAAAGGATCTAAGTCGACATATAGGCTTTGCCAACTATGCCGCCTCATACTCGGTGCAATACCCCGGCACTCAAACAAGTTTTCCCAAACTCAAGGACATACAAACTACTCAGCCTCAATCGTATTACTATAGTGAAATTTAAATAAAAATCGCTCAAGAAATCTTTAAATAATTATAAAAAAGGCTCTAAATATATTGTTAACTTCTTTTTAATAGTAATAACTTTATAATAAATGCTGAAATTTATTTTTTGCCCGACTTTTTAATGCCGCCTCCTACCAAAGGACCCTTTTTGGCTGCACCTTGTTTAGCTGCTTCTAGAGCCTTTTGCTGTTCCTTTTGTTTTTGCTTGAAGGCCATATCATCATCATCCAATTCTTTTGCATCCTTTTTTGGAGCCTTTAGAGGCTTCTTTTTACCACCTTCACGACCAGACATTGTTCACTAATATCCTACTGTAAAGAAAATATTTGTATATATTATAAAATTTCTAGACACAGGACACGTTTTTATTGAAAAATAAAAATTCTAGAAAACATATTGCTCCTAACCTCCCCGCACGAACAAAATTTTTATTAAATACCGAATGGAAGAGGTAAGAAAGAAAATTAAGAAAAACGTAGTTGATTTAAAGAGTAGTATTTACGTTTGTACAAAAAGGTATTAAAATGATACCAGTATTTCTTATCTGAGTGCTGCCAGATAAAACTTTTATAAATATGAACCATTTTTCGGTGTATTTATGAAATGACTTTTAGGACTTTAGTAACGCAATACCTCAGAAACTAAAAATGATAGAAACGAAACTGAAATTGAGTGTGAATCAGCTTCAAACTTAAGGAGACACGTCCGAATGAAAATCTTGATTACCATTCCGTTTGTAACTCCCAAAAAATTGGCTCAAAAACCAAAAAGGCCTGAACGGAAAGAGCTGGATCAACAAAATGGTTTACAATTGACCATATCATCCATATAAACAACTTACGGAAACAGCAATACTAAAAAAAACAATAGGGTGTTTCAGTTTCTCTATCGGTTAGTTGAAGCTATAGCGCCTATACGAAAAGAGCTAGAGCAACACAATATGACAACAGTATTTCTTATTTTTTTAAATGTTTGATATTAAAATTGGGCAAAATAGTTCCACATTTGATTATAGTTCCTATATAACCCTGCTTCGGGAATCACTTTAATACTGATCAACAATCAGCAATGAAGTGTTTTCAAATGTCACGAAAACCAGTAAAACCCTAATAATTACAAATTAATTATGGTCTATTAATTTTACACAAAGATATATGCTCAATTTAACAAATATTTATATATTTATTATACCCTTCACCACCATAGCTATATTGGGTTTGTGCTGATGTTTGCAACACATAGAAACATTGGTATGAGACCCATCTTTAAGTATACCGATCTACTCAAAATCACTCCCTGAGTTAATTTAATGATGTCCGTACGGCTGGCTGGATATCCATATAAGCTTGTTACCAAAGTACAGGTCGTAACTTTTAAGCTAATTTGATGAAATTTGGCACAGACTCATTTTGTGGTCCAAGTGATCCTTATAGCTTTTGAACAAAATCGGATAACTATTTCGGGTACCTCCTATAGGGATGCCAAACAAATTTAATTGTATGTCAATAAAACTCAGCATAAATATTGCGTGTGAAAACCAAAATCAGTGCACCTAATTTTGTAGCAACCGAACCTCCCATATACGACACATTCTCAAAAGTCTTGAATATCCAGAAAAGCACAAAAACGTTTATAAATTTAAAAATACTTGACTTGACTGACTATAGCTTTTCTAACTTGTTTATTGTTTTATTTTATTTATTTTATTATTTGCTTTTTGATCTGTCAAAACAAATTAATTAAAACCAATATTGCTGACTTGAAATTGATTTTTACATAAAATTAAAGCCTGCCACTTCATATACTGAGTGGCTACCTTAAATACAACTCTGAAGTGTCAGTTCAGAAAAAAGAAGGGAAATTTTTTTGTAGCAAATATCCACCATTTTAAATTACCAGTTACCATCACTTTACGAATTACGGTCGTTAAGTGAACACGCGTTTTTTTGTCAACGCCAATTGGGAAATTAAAAGATATATTCTTTTAAAAGAAGTTTTTATTGTGTAACTTTTGAAAGTAATATAAAAAAGAAGGTATTTAAAAATATTTTTTAATTAATTTATTGCTTATAATATTAAAAGAAAAACCAAGTGAACTTCTTGAATGTGTATCTGTTGGTGGAGTAGAATTTTAAAGAGAAAAAGTGTTTAGTAAAAAGGAGAACTGAGATTTTTTTTTGTAAAATTGGCAAGAGCCATGTGTGTTATACAATTTTAGTTATTATTTTAGTATTTAGAATGGAAAAATTGTTCGTTTTTTAAGATTTCATTTACGATTTTATGTTTAATATGTGATTTTTTTTGATTAAGTATCTTATGTAACTATGAAAAGTATGGGTAGTGTTCTTTTTTTTCATTTCATGCCACCAACCCCGCTACGAATTTAATTTTTTTGCCCAGCACTTGCTCTCTTTTTCGATAAATCAGTCACAAGGCAATGGGATTTTTTTTACAACAACTACGACGACGTTGTGTTTCATTCTACTTTCATAATCTCAAACCTAACCTAAAAATAATGAAAAGTATTTCATTAACATTTTATGTTAATGTTGGTGAGAACAGATACATTTAAATTTTCTTTTTGGTAGAAAACTAGTGGCAGGTAGCTGTTTTTTTTATAAAAAAAAAATAGCCATTGTACTTTAGTATATACACAATTCTGTGTATTAGTTAAGTAAAATTGTTCTCGTGGCAAATTTTACTGGATCCATTTGGTTGGATTCTTTTTTTTTTTGTTAAACCATGTGTTTGTGTGGCTTTTTACAATTTTTTGCGTTATAGCACTGAGAGGGAAAGATAGAGAGAGCCAAATATTTAACATTGATTTTTTTTTTGCAATAGAAATTGTCAATTAACTTCTCTTATAATTTTGACATTTATATAGGGCCAATGTTATCAATAGTGTTATTTGACTATAAACAAAAAATAGCTCTTTTATAAAAATCGCGAGATTTTATAGTTTTATTTGTCAATAGGAAAGATCAAAATAGATGTTGATGTTTTTAATTTTTTTGAAAACAATTAAGAATTACAAATTAATAAGATGTTGCTTGCATGGACTTGCTATATACAAATTCTAAAAAATATGGAAATTTATTAAAATATTGTATAAATTAGGCTTTAGCCTAATTCAACTCTACTCGAGGTTTTATTGTTTTAATTGATTTTCAGTAATTTCAAGATGTAACAAAATTGCATTTTTTACACTGAATTATCGATCAATTTCGAAAATATGACTAAGTCCATATCATAAACTTTTGACCCTACTCCGTCGATTTAAAGAATTTCACAAGTACAATATGCCTAGATCAAAATATGGACATCCTAAAGTAGTTTTATTATTTTCCAATTCTTGTTGGAAATTTCGAATATTAAAGTTATATATAGACATGTCACAAATTCCGTTTGCAAATGAAACCATTCCGTAGTTGAATTCCAATCGAAATGGTTTTAGGTTTTATAGATTCCAAAAATTTTTAAATTTCTAAATCATTACAAAACACTATTTTTTCAATTGAAATCAGTAACATTAACATTGTTTCAACCATGGTTTCAACAAAAATCACTGAATATTCAAATATTGATTAAAACAAGAAAAACAAAAATTCAATTCCACTTTAAAAAATAATGTGGTTCCATACCGATAAAACATTTTCGTTTTAATTTTTTCAAAGAAGCAAAATACGGAATTCATTCTACTTCCGAGCGAAATTGAGTTCTGTGACATGGCTGAAAAGGTGGTTTTATTTCGAAAACGAAAATTTGTTTTAATTTTTTTTCAAAGATGTTAAATACTGGATTCATTCCACTTCCGAACGGAAATGAGCTCCATTTTTATACAAATACCTGAACTGATTCTTAATAATTTAAGAATCATTAAAAATTATCTTAAATGTTATTAATTGCCCATGATATTTTCTATTGAATTTTAAAGATTTAAGATCTATAGTACCTTTGGAACTTAAGCCTTGCCAGGTTTCCTGCAATGGCCACACTAACTATATGAAGGTCACTCACCGCATTAATCACTAGCAATATTTATACCCTTCACCACCATAGGTGGAAAGGGTATTATAAGTTTGTGCTGATGTATGTAACGCATAGAATATTTGTCTTAGACCAATCGCTTAATCGACTTTCTGAGTCTATTTAGAGATGTCTGTCCATCTAGCTGGACCCCCCATGTAAACCTTGCAATCAAGCTACAGGTCGCAATTCTAAAGATAATTTGATGAAATTTGGCACAGATCATTTTTTGATAATGGGACCATGGCTATTGAAATTCGTCATCGGTCCATTATTAATGGTACCTCCCATAGGTCCCACTTCCCGGAATTGATATATTGGCCACGAATATAAATATTTATGAAATTTAAAACAAATACTGCTTATGTATATTAAAATCACTGTACCAATCTAAAGATAATAAGAATTTCAAGTTTATTTTTTGCACACACAATTTTTCTAACAACTGCAATCAATTTGCCAAACTTCGAGATAATCGGTCCACATTTGACCGTAGCTCTCATATAAGTCCAAATGGAAACAGCTTAAATATATAAGTTTTGAGAAAATGTTTATTTGATGGCAAAATTTAGCAAATATTTGTCTTTATGCGGGAAAAATAATACCTTTGACTTTAGTTTTGAAGGGTATCATATGGTCGGGCTTGACCGACTATAGCTTTTTCTTACTTGTTTTTCGTAGTTTATTGTATAAAAGCAATTGTTGGAAAGATACATACTTTTGCTACGCAAAAGTGCACTGTTTCTTGATTATATTTCGAGACAGAAGTGTTAGGCTCTCTTCTCGACTTCGTTTGCTTGACTAATATCTTTTTTTTTTTTTGGCTATAATCCAATCTTTTTAACTAAAAATTTCAGAAATCATTATATTTCTCTTTAAACGTCATTTTCTTAATTTGTTGTCAAAAAGTCGAAGTTTGATTTGAAAAGGTTAATTTTTGACTTACTGACATGATAAAAGTCCCAATTTCGGAGCCAATTAACGACATTGTAAACAACCTTGTTTTTTTTTTTTTAACAAACGACCTCAACACAATTAATTCTTTAATTTAAAAAGAGAAAAGAAAGATCATTTGCAATGTCTCCTCTCCATTCTTTTCAAGTTTTACATTCGAACATGTTTGCAAAATTTTCATTCTAATTTTGTAAAATTGGCTTTTGGCCAACATAATTATTTGTTTCAATTATCTAACTTGCAACAATTAAACATTGGAATTTATAATGTTTAGCGTTCAATGTTTTCAACTTGAACTTATTTATTTTGTCTATTAATCACTTGAAGATCTTTTAATTTATTTCTTGTTCGATTTCTTTTTTTTTTTTGTTTATAAATCTTTTTGAAATTTTTGGGAAAATACATTTTTGTTAATTATTTAAAAAACCAGTTGAGACCTTTTTTCTTATGAAAACTTTAACATTTTACAAAATCTCTCTGTATAAGTTCATTGACATTGGGTTGTCTATTATTCATGAACGTTGAGGTAATAATTTATGTTTGAAAGTCAACATCAGAAGTAGTTTTGTATGTTTCATTTTTTTACTTTAAATAAAACTGGTAGCAATCTCTTTTCTATTCTAAAACTATATAAATTTCGTTTCTTTATTTCTTTTTAACTAAACACCCCTAATTTATAGTTTTATGTTACTTTCTTGATTCTATATTTGAAATTATTAGAAGTTTAGGATTTTTTACCTGTCTTTATATACCTATAGCAGATGTTATTTTTTCAAAAAGTTATATACATGCATATTGAAGCATTTGTTTTCTGAACAGCTGTTTTAGATTTTTTTCAGAAAAAGTACAGATGCTTAAATCTATTGTTTTAAAGAGATCGAACATTTAATTATCACCCCCAATGCATTTTTAAATTTAGGACATTTTTAAATACTTATTCTCAAGGTATTGGTACTTTTTGTACCCTCAATTGATGTAAAATGTATTAAATTATATCTATTAATATATAACAAACAAATTCGGAGTATATTTTTAAAATTTTTTTTGAGCCCTTCACAATTTTTGGAGATAAACTAAATTTAATAACAAATTTTTATTTTTAAATTGTTGAAAAATAGAATAGATAATAGAAGTTTTTTTTCGATTTGTAATTGATTATAATTAGAGATTTCCTTCAAAACGAGTTCTAAAATTCTCAATTTCAATTGAAAATTTCTCTTTTTTAATTAAAATTTCTCAATTTCAATTAAAAAATTCAACCCCATTTTCAATTGGGCTTTTCTCAAATTCAATTGAAAAATTCTCAATATTGAATGTAAAAATTCTCAATATTGAATGTAAAAATTCTCATTTTCAATTGGGAATTTCAATTTACAAATTCTCATTTTTAATTGAAAAATTCTCAATTTCAATTGAAAAATTCTCAATTTCAATTGAAAAATTCTCAATTTCAATTAAAAATTTCTCAATTTCCGACTGTAGGAAACTGAACTGCTTTGGGGGGTACCTCAGTTAAAATATCTATGTTTTGGAGCACTTTTTTTGGTTATAATCTACTTATAAATGACTGAGATGTGGTTTTTGTTTCAAAGTATTAAATCTCTATTAAAAATTAAAAATTATTTATGAAATATACAAATTTTGAAAATCGGTCTTTTGGACTTGAACTAAACATAGCCGAATTTAAAATAAGTTTAATAAGTTTAAAAATTAGAATTGAAAATTTTGATTCTATTAAGTTTTTGTTAAACAATTTGTTCATCAAAAAATCTTCTAATGACGCCTTAAATTAATTATTTAAACAAATTTTGACGTCATTTAAGAATTAAAAATTTTTCGAAATCAAAGTCACATGTTTTTATAAATATTTAAAGAAAAACTAAACAAAATGTGATAATTACATAAATTTTTTAGGCTTAGAAACAGTTTGGAAAAAAGTTACCTTTACATTTTTGACGTTTACTGTCATGTTACGTATTAACGCATTATTTAAGTTAGTTTTCTCTTTTTTTCTTCAGCTTCTGGGAGAAAATTTTATATTTAAACAAAAAATATAAAGAAAATATGTATGTATTTAACTTAGCACATGACAAGTTCTAAATTATTATTTTTTTTTTTGCGTTTCATTCAGAACTTATTTGAGTTAAAAAGCTTTATTTTGGACAGAAAGAGAGAAGAAAAGGAAACGATACGATTTTCTTTTTGATATATTTTCTATGCGTTTTGCGGTTGTATTATATAATTTGGCAATGAAATTAATTTTTATCTTTAAAAAAAAAATAATACTAAGAGAATATACCAAAAAGACGAGGAAGACTATAGTAGACATAGAGAAATAGAATAGAAAAAAAAACTCAATGAAAATCTAAAATATTTTACACGGTCTTTTTTACTTGGTGTTTATTGATTGTGTTCAGGGCTGCCAGAATATTTTCGTGAAAAATCGGCAACAAATTTTCAGAAATTGGCAAAACAAAATTAGGAATGGAAAAAAATTTAATTACAAATATAGCCGAATATTAAAAAATGTTCATTGAAAATGTTTCATTAACTTTAATTTTAAAATTTTTCTATAGAACAAATTTCATAATCATTTTTCTAAAAGAAATTGAATGTAATAAATTACAGTAAAATTTTTTAATTTAAATAAAAAGAATCATATTGAAAATTTCTTTATACAAAAAATTTTACCTTCACCTTTCTATACAAAAAATTTTATATTAAAAATTCTTCTATATAAAAATTTATATTGAAAATTTTTCTCTACTAAAAAATATTTAGGCAAGATGTTTCTTTACAAAAAATTTTATATGGAAAATTGTGATATTAGAGTTAAGATTAACTTGACTTTGGTTTTTGTACTTTAGTATTGTCAATATTTATTTTAATTATTTATACAAAAAATTTATTCGTGATGTTTAGTTTTTAGTTATAATTATTTGAAAAATAATTAGACATTATACAAAAATGCAATAATATAAAATAAACAGACTCAAGAAAGTCCCCTGAAGAATTTTTCAAAAAAGAAATGAAACGTTGGCAAATGTAAATCAAAGTTTTACACCAAAAATTAAAAATATATCAGCCTAAAGGTAACCCCGGTAAAAAATTTCTTGTTGAAAATTTTTCTATAAAAAAATTTTATGTAGAAAATTGTTCTATAAAAAATTTTATATGGAAAATTTTTCTATTCAAATAAATTTATATAGGGAAATTTTCGATAAAAAAAAAAAATTTAAATAAAAAATTTCACTTCAGAAAAAAATTTAAATATAAATTTTTCCTATAGAAAAAATTTTTATTGAATGAAATCAAAAAAAATTCATATTAAAAATTTTTCTATACAAAAAATTTTATATGGAAAATTTTTATATACAAAACATTTTATGTAGAAAATTTATCTAAAAAAAATTTTGTATGGAAAATTTTTCTATAAAAAATTTTATATCAAAAATTTTTTATTCAAATAAATTTATGTAGGGAAATTTTCGAAAGAAAACATTTAAAATAGAAAATTTCACTACAGAATAAATTTAAATGCAAAAATTTTCCTATAGAAAAAAAAATTTATTCAATGAAATCAAAAAAAATTTTATGTTGGAAATTTTTATATACAAAAAATTTTATGTGGTAAATTTTTATTTACAAAAAAATTTTTGTATAAAATTTCTCTATAAAAAAATTATATATTTAAAATTTTTCTATTATAAAAAATTTATATAGAGAAATTTTCAATAGAAAAAATTTAAAATAGAAAATTTCACTACAGAAAAAAATTTAAATATTGAATTTTCCTGTAGAAAAAAATTTATATTGAAGCAACAATTTTAAATGGAAAATTTTTCCATAGAAAAAAAATTTATACAGCACAATTTTTTATTAAAAATTTCTATTTCGTTTCCAAATTTTCATTCTGTAAATTCCAATGTATATGGTTTGTCATATATGTTAAAGAAAACTGTTCAAACTTTAAAGTCAAGATTGCTTTCGATATTATCTTAAAAATCGTCAATCGTTTTCTAGCCAAAATCTGTAGAATCGGCACTTTCCTATTTTTCAGGTCAAAAATCGCCAAAATGCCGATAAATCGGCAAGTCTGGCAGGCCTGATTGTGTTACGTCAAGAAAATAAAATTTTCAGTTTAGAAGATGTTGACGCTCTTTTGACGTATTTTCTTCTTCTTTTTCATACATATGTATATAATTCTCTTTTATTGTTCTTTATCTTCTACGTTTTCCTACATTTTTAACTCTTTTTTTGTTTGATATTTGTCTTTTCTTCTTTTTCTTCCTACATTTTTAACTCTCTTTTGTCATTGTCTTTTATATAAGAAAGAGAAAGATATAGAGAAAATCATCATTGTGAGAGAAAGAGATGTAGAGGAAAGAGAAGCAGAGAAAAGAGAAGTAGGGAAAAAGATAAAGAGAGACAGAGAAAGGGGAAATAATCACTATATGAGAGAGCAAAATTTGGAGGTTGTTTTTTTTGTGGTGGGTAGTTTGTAGAAGTTGATGTGAACTTATTGACTTGATTCGAAATAAATTTTATTAACGTTTAAGTTGCCGTCCGGAGCAGACCTTTGTTTAAAAAGGAATTATTGGATTTATATTTTTCTGTGATAAATACACATAAAAACAAACACAGTACGTTTTCAAATTTAATTAAATTTTTTAATTATTTATTTTTTAACAATTAAGTAAATTATTCAAAGTGTCTTGAAGTGAGAAAGTGTTTAAATGAATAAATATTATTTTGAAATTTATATTAAAGAAGACAATTAATATTAACAAATTATAAATTAAAAGTGAATTTTTGTGGTTTGGAAAACAATTATATAATTTAAAAAATTATTACAGAAATATTGAAAATATTTTAATTTGAAAATAAATTTTTTTTTCTTTGATTTTGATTCAAATTTGTATCTTTTCGCTTAAATTTTACAAAAAATGTTATGCAATTTTGCCTATAAAAGAGAGAACCTCTAACTCAACTACTACAAAAGCTACTACACCTCCTTTTTTCTTTATTAAAACAATAAAGATTGTCATATCAGCAAAGTTTAATGCAAATTTTAAATAAAAAATTTACAAATTACAAAATTGTTTAAAACTTTGAACTATAATTTTTACAGTCTTTATTCAAATTTTTGAATTCATAAAA